>CM030870.1:10698789-10946289 GCA_018105865.1 Metaphire vulgaris | reverse complement strand
CACCCCAGCGACACCGGCAACGCCTACGCAGTCAAGCAATTCATCACCGTGCGCAGGAAGGAAGCAATCGCCTCGGCGTCCGTCCGGTCGGTCGGTCGGTCGGTCGGTCGGTCGGTCGGTCGGGCTCCGCTGTCCGCGTCTACCACGGACCGTCGCTTAGCGTAAGCAATTAACGACACGGTCGCCCTCCATCTCGCCTTTGCCCGTCTTTGTCGTTTCCAGCGTTTATCGCAGTTGTAATAATTTCATCCTTGACACTCGTCCACTGGAATGCCCGTGTGTGTGTGTGTGTGTGTGTGTGTGTGTTTTTCTTGACGAAGAAGACGACTTATCCTCGGGTTTCCTTCGCCTCCGAGTCGTTTCGTTTCGTAATGTCGCTCTTGGATCACTGACTTACTCACTCACTCGGATGCTCGTAAACTGCTCGGCAGTTAGCGACCGAGAACCGACACTCGTGTTCACTGAAGAGCAACGCATATATATATATATATATATATATATATATATATATATATATATATATATATCATCGACCGATGTCACGCAGAGGCCATCATCACGAGACGCGGAATGACGGGGGCGGCGGCGGCGGCGGAGGAGATCTGGAGGGAAAGACCCGCTTGGCGTGGGAGGAAGAGGAGGTCGACGACGACGACGACGACGCGGAGGGAAAATGGGTCTGTCTCATGAATTATAGCTTGTCATTATCTCTTTCGGCGGAAAGTGATCGCCGATGGGGTCCGATATTCCACTCCGGGAACATAATTAGAGGCAGGGGAAAGACGAGGGCGGCCGGAAATGCCGTAGGAAAATGCGTAGCGGCGGTGGACGGACGGATCGAAACGGTCGACCGCACAAGAGAGAGTCCAGCCTAACTAAGCAAACGCATAACGGCCAAATAGACGAAACTCAGTCTATTTGGACATTGAGACCGACTTAACGACGACTGCAGGATTAATCAAGTCTATACAATGCTGTCAATAAGTAATGGATCCAGCAAGACATGACCACAGTATACTTATAGAGAAGAATGCCGTCATTTCTATGTCATAGAATACTTCAGAACAGAAAAAAGGTCAAACTGTGAACACGACATCAGAATACAACAGCCAGTGGCGGCTCTAGGATTTGGCAAGTGGGGGGGGGGACCGTCGGGGTGGCAACTTCTAATCATGGGGGCCAACCATTTGTTGTTTAATGTATGTAGCATTAAGTATAGTGTCCCAACTGGGGGCCACTGGGGGGCAGGCACTCAATAAAGGGGGCACGGGCCCCCTGCCCTCCCGGTGGAGCCGCCACTGACAACAGCCACTGACTGAACCTATGGTTATAGATGACGAAGAAGCAGAAGAAGAAGAATAGGAGGAGGAGGAGGAGGAGAAGATGCTGATGATGACAACGACGATGATGACGATAGAGGTGGAAGATAGGCAGGGGCGTAGCCAGAAATTTGATTGGGGTATAATGCGATTGGAGGTTATGAATCTTTCAAACTTTGAAAATCTTAAAAACACATTAAAAACTTTAAGGTAACTTGATTTGGAGGGTCTACTGATATACCCCCCCGTCGCTACGCCTCTGAAGATAGGTTGATTTTACGGTTGTCATGGTGACAGCGATGACTTTACATTGGTCTAAATGGCATCGATGGCAGAAATTCTACATTGATTTTACGGTGTCATTTGTTATATTTATATGATCGAATTTATTCCGTGCAGACAAAGCACGTGTCATTCTCTCTCTGATCACAAATGTTTGCCATTTTCAACGATAGAGACGTTTTCTTTTCTCCGTCGTTTAATGTCCTGCATTTGTGTTCTACAGTTGCTACAGTGAGACTTGTTATTGAACATCTAGTTGTCATGTTTAGTGTTGATATTTGATATACGATTAATTATTCTATAGTGTTTAGTGGTTTTCCCCTTTTCGCCGACGTTTTTGAACCGGCATCTTCTTCTGGAAGAAGCACATAAGGCTGGAACTCCCG
This sequence comes from Metaphire vulgaris, assembly GCA_018105865.1. Lineage (NCBI taxonomy): Eukaryota > Metazoa > Annelida > Clitellata > Crassiclitellata > Megascolecidae > Metaphire > Metaphire vulgaris. The sequence goes on along the minus strand of CM030870.1, from coordinate 10,944,302 downwards.
CAGTTTGGAGTGCTACAGTCATCATGCGTTGTCGCGATTGCCAAGTGTTGACAGGTTTTACAGCCTCTCAATCGAACAGTTTTTCCTACCTTCACCCCCTAATTTCGCCCCCTCCTGTTGTTGTCATTTATTTGTATTGGTTGCGATGTGAATATCTGTGTTAAGTGTTTTGTGTCTCTGGTGAATATTTGTTGTCTAACCAGCATGTGTTTCATATCGGTTTAATAAGTAATTACTCACGCCAACTCTAGATGGGCTTAAAACGGCGCATATACGCCATTTAACGATTGCTAACAATGGCTATTGTTCTGCCTATTATTATCAATTATTATTATTCTGTTATCAGGACCGGTTTAACCACTAGGGCAGCAGTCTCTGGCGCTATTGCGTAGTATGAAATGGCCGGGAGGAGGTGCTCTATTTCGAACCCTGTAGCTGGAAATTGACTAGGATGTTATTAATTATTCCTGGATGATTTTAAGCAATGAAGATGGAACAAGAGGAAAATGTGGGTTTGTCGGAGAATTTCTTAAAATCTCCGAGATTTTTACATAGGCTATCCATACACTCACTGTTTAACAAGCCTTCCATTGTCTTCTCTCACACAGCGAATTAATTATAAAACGTTTTCTTGTCTATAAAACCTGTTGTACAAAGAACCAGATATCTTAATAGGCGGTTCTTCCTTCGATCGCCCTTCGAGCCATTCCTCAAGATATTCGACAGGACTTTCGATCATTCATTTAGCGTATGTCTCTCGTTCTCCTATACAGCAGTGGTTCTTAACCTTTTTACGATTACGATTACGGATTACGTACCCCTGAAACAAGTATAAGAGAACGAACCAGCGTAGCTTATCCCAGGACAAAAATTTGCAATATATTGAGAATAATTATAAACTGCAACAAACATCTGCCACAGATTGCACATAGGCCAGAAAGTGGGATTTTTCTTTAACATTTATAATTTAGTACACAAATTTCTACAGTATTTGTATAATATTCATGGTTAATTGTAGTAAAGGTCTTTAAACAGACTTTTTTCATGATTATTCAGTATCCCCACAACGTCCTTCAAGTACCCGTACCCCAATGGGTACGACTGCTCCCGTTTAAAAACCACTGCATCGCCACTTTTTCGCGCCTCCGTCCTGTGCATTTTTCTACATTTATCGAGAAATCTAGAACTTTTTGAGGACAAATTTAAACTGATGATGTTGGGGTGGGAGTGGGGTGGGTATCGCGCAGTGCGACAGGTTCAACCAGGGCGGCAAATACTCTGTTATTACTTTTGCGTCGGCGGAAGTGATATTAGGCGGAAGTGATATTAGATGGTGAGCAAAATGTGAACTTGAGTAGGTGATGTCTACGGTATTGTAATTTGTAAGCATCTGTTCCTAAGCACAAGCATCTCTCGCATTCAGGTGTTCATACGATTCTCAAATGTGTGTTAGGGAAGAAATTCAACTCTTACAGCTGTGACACTTAATTTATAGCGGATAATAGCGACGAACAGAGAGACAAAGAGAGAGAGACAAGAGAGAGAGACAAAGAGAGAGAGACAAAGAGAGAGAGAGAGAGACAAAGAGAGAGAGAGAGAGAGAGAGAGAGAGAGAGAGAGAGAGAGAGAGAGAGAGAGAGAGAGAGAGAGAGACATTCGTTTTTAACCGGCGGGGCATTGTAGACTCGCCGGTTGATAGGCCGTAAGTTCGTAACGCAGACGATAGCGCCGATCAGCAGACGACCAAGCGCCAGTAGCCTACGTGCACGCAGCCCCACGCAGGACCCCCTCCGCTCTGCCGCTGGCCAAGGGACCGAGGGGGGAAGGGCGGGAATCAGACGTCGGGAATCATTTTTTGGTTCTTGTCCACAGTAAAAGAAGTCGCCGACACAATTCGGAAAAGTATTTAGCTTAAGAAGTGTTTCGTGTTATCCGGGACGTCGGTCGAAATTAAAACATACAAGAAGTCGTCGTGCTGTTTCCGACGACGGACGATGTACTGCATGTACTGTACAGTATAGTATGGCCTGTATGTTGAGGTAGAAACGAGGGCGTTTGCGCAGGGGACAGGACACGTGACGCGTCGGGCATTCTGTCATTCCTTATATATTCTGTGCCGTGAATAGAGAGCGCTCGACATGACTTGACTGTAGGAGTTACAGCTGAAAGCCTCATGTTGTTCAATGCATGTATGTACGATCGAATTTCTTGTCTAAAAACTTAACAACGGTATTGTCCGTTGATAGTTTTAACTTTTAAGGGCCCGTCCATACAGTGGCGGCTCCACCGGGGGGGGGGGAGGGGGGCCCCCCAGTGGCCCCCCAGTTGGGACCCTATACTTAATGCTACATACATTAAACAACAAATGGTTGGCCCCATGATTAGAAGTTGCCCCCCCCCAACGCCCCCCCCACTTGCCAAATCCTAGAGCCGCCACTGCGTCCATATAGTACGTGCTACGCATTGAGGGAAGGCGTATCTAGGAGATTTTGCGTACGGAGGAGCGGGGATAGTTCCAGGGACTGTTTTGACGTGCAGTGATGCACAAAATGTGCAGTGGTAAAATGAAAATATGCAGTGGTAAAATGCAATTTTACTGTGCTTTGTGCAGTGACAAATTTTCCGGACGACCTTTTTCTGCTCGTTTTTTCCCTGGATGTCCACGAATTTTCTGAGTTTAGTGCAGTGATACATTTTTCTTAAAACAGTCCCTGGATAGTTCTAGGATTGTGAATCAGGGGGAGGGGTGTGTCGACCTCAAATTGAGGGGTGTGGAAAAGCTTTTAATTAGTATGCATTTTCTATGCATACCATTGTCACATTACCATTTGGAGGGTGTCGACCTCAAACTGGGGGTTGGGAGGTTTTGGGGGTGTAAAATGTCACTGCTGAGGAGTAGACCTACAGAAAGAGTAGAGAGAAGAGACCTGAGATGGAGAGAAGTAGAGAGAGAGAGAGAGAGAGAGAGAAGAGAGAAAGAGGGAAAGAGAGATTGGGAGGGTCTCGACTGAATGGGCACATATGCACACATTTATATAACGCCTACGTAACAATTAAAAAGAGCGGCTCAGGCAGAAGACTGGTTGAAATTACACACGTTATCTCTGAACAAAATTACTTTGTCACGGACGGAGACTTGTTCACACAGTTATTATTATATAATTGGCTACAGAGTGGATAGAGTGGATCGAGAGATGAACTGCGTTTCAAGATTAACTGGTTCCTTGTTTCACAAGTTTTATAGACGACAAAAATATTATAAAATCGATTTTCTGTATGACTTTTAATTAATGGAAGGACTATTTGTCATAGGCAGATTTAGAGTTTAATATTTGGGGTAGGCTAGGATGGGGTCTGGGGTGCCATCCAGCACGCGACAGACCTGGTGTTGATGGAAAAACATTTTTTTGGTGGGATTAGTTGGGTAGGCTTAAGCCTACCCTAGCCTTTAATAAAATCCGCCTATGACTATAGTTACAGTAACTGCGTAGATATGCAAAAACTTTCAGCGGAGTGATGAAACACTCGAATTAGAATAAGATTTTCTCGATGTTCCATCATGATTGTGTAAAGTGATGCAAGGATTGTCAATACCCTCCTTCTCAATTTTATTCTACATCGTTCGAAATGCGACACTTCTCAGCCCATTTCAGACCGCACACTCTATACACCGTCTTTCAAAGATCTACTCTCCGTCATAAAATCATTTCAAAAGATTGCAAAGTTTTGACGCAAAGCAACTATTTTCAAACAGGGTGGGGTAGAGATTAGAGAAGCTAATTTGTACAGGCCTACGTAGGCCTACGCATAGGAGAGAGAGAGGTCCAAAAATATGCGGCGTTTTTTCTCGCCAATAGCCTAAGCCAATTTTTGTTGCGGAGTTTGGTGTGGAAATTGAGGGAGAATTTCTAACTTCCACATTCTTCTAACTTCAAAGAATCTCTATATCTTTTTTATACAGGATGTTATGGTCCTATATAGTGGATTCGGAAATTTTCAGACTACCTGGATGAAAAATAAGTATGGGTTCCTAAACGCAGTGGCCACAGCCCCTGGTGTTGATGAAAAAAATTTTTGTTTCTGCCTAAACGGCGCGCCTATTTCAGTTATTTAGCGCATTTATATATCGCTCTATTTAAATGCAATGGATCAGACCTGGACTGCAGTCTAATAATTAATCAACTTCCACAACCCATCAGGTCAATAATTTCCAAAGCCCCATTTTCTAACCCACTAATATTATAAATTGTATATAACATTATATACACCGTCTTTCAAAAAAATCGGACTATATTAAATGCAAACCTTAATGTGACTAGTCCGGTTTTGACGCAAAGCAACTATTTTCAAATATATATATATATATATTATATATATATTATATCATAGGCCTATATCATATATATATATATTAGGCTCCAAAATTAACGATTAATTATTCGATTAATCGTCAAAGAAAATTAACGATTAATTTAAAATTAACGATTAATTTTTAAATTTTTTTGGTTAAACTATTAATCTTTTTTACTGATTTTTCAGAACCGGAAGTTGTACAATTGTACACAAAAACAAAAATGGATGCGGTTAGCGATAAATCAAATAAGTATAAGGCCATTTCAGGCCGTTTGTCTGACCATTTTGGTTTCAAATTAGCGTCCGATGGAACAATAATAAATGCGGAAAGTGTCTACTGTTTAATCGATTTGTGGCAACCGAATGTCGATGTCAGCCCCATTTAACTAAATTAAAGATTAATTAATCGTTAATTTTTGATTAGTTAACTATTAAAAAAATTTAATCGTTACAAACCTTAATATATATATATATATATATATATATATATATATATATATATATATATATATATATATATATATATATATATCGATTAGTAAATCGGCCGACTGGCTTGTATAAAGCAGCCTTTACCAATTATTAGAGGCAGTGGCGGCTCTAGGATTTGGCAAGTGGGGGGGCCGTTGGGGTGGCAACTTCTAATCATGGGGGGCCAACCATTTGTTGTTTAATGTATGTAGCATTAAGTATAGGGTCCCAACTGGGGGGCACTGGGGGGGCAGGCACTCAATAGGGGGACACGGGCCCCCTGGCCCCCCCGGTGGAGCCGCCACTGATTAGAGGGAGTTGGAAATTTTAGTTTTTATCCCCTTGAGGCCTTGACCCATATTGGAGATGAAACATTTGGGGGCGGAGGAGGGGTTTATATCCAGTACCACTGCTTTCTTAGAAACCAGATGTTTATTCGTCGCAGGCCATACGTAGAACAGCCGAAACTTTTGTATAACTGGGTTTCTGTTGATGATTATTTTAATCAAAGTATATGAGACTGTGGGGTTTGTATTGACGCTTTGTTAAATGTAACCAACAGCAGCTTTTTTAAGTGCTATCGACTTAAATATCGCATCTCTTGACAGACTTTCTCACTGGCTTTGGTTCAATCATAATATGACGAATTTTCTGAGAAACGGCCGAATGGTCTCTTCGTTATCAGATCTCAGCTCGAGAATTATAATTAATTATTAGGCGCGGACTAAAGCGATTTGACGCCGCGTATCACTTCAATCAACTGATTGTACGCAGGCCACGAGCATCCAGTTGATTGAAATAAGAGATTGATTCAATATTGCTGATTGAACATAAACAATGAGTACGAGGACGCTATATGCTACATCCTGTTTAATGATACCATATCCGATTGATGATACACTGTGATACACTGTAGATACATCGCCGGTCGAGAAGTGTGAATGTGGACCATGGTCCCGGAATGGGGAGGGGGAGGGGGGAGGGAAGGGCACGTCGAGACTTTCAGGTCAAAGAGTTCGACGAGAAAAAGGGGTCATCAAGAAAAGAGTTCTCTGTCTTTTCACGTATTCTACTTGATCATGCTACCTACCCCCACCCCCACCCCCACCCCACCACCAAAAAACTCATCGGTTTTGTCCATATTCCGCGATCGGTCCCAATTACCAGAATAGTGTGCCCGACCCCTCATGCTCCCGTGCCCCTGCACCCCGCCCTCCGGTGGCTATGCCAATGCCCGTGGACTGTCCGTTTTGAGCGAGCTTTTGCAAATCGTGTGGATAGATTTTCCTATAATTAAAATAAGATCAGGGCGGTTTAATGCCTACGCGCGGCCAGCGGTAGATTATTTGCAGAAGCTGTGCGGGTACGATTTCTTTCACCCCAAAAATTTTCGACCATCATTTGGGTCGACCTCGGCAGGTGGAGGGAGAGCAGACCCATCGATCATCCGAGAAAAATTTCCTTTGGGTTAATTATCAGCGCAATGCACAATTATACAGTATAAATAGCCTTCAGTGTTATTGGTGAAACATTATGGGGAAGTTAGGCCCTTTTGCATAAAATCCTGTTGTTACTCGGTCTGCGCTTCTTTCCGTTACCTCGACTGCGTTATTTCCTATTTCCTGTTTCATTAATGCATCAGCTCTATCTCAGAGATGAGCGATCGACCAGGGTTCGCTCCGGGGATCAAAAGTGCAGGCCTACGTCTCGGGCCTTTGGCCTTTCGGAGTGGGAATTAAGAGTGTGCGATACACGATGTGTCAAGTTTCGCTGTGCTCTGGTATTCTATAGCGACACTGGGCAGCTGATAGACGCAGCAGTCTATATAAACCACGAGAGATGCACTGAGATGCAGTTCCAAACAGTGCAACCACACAGCACAGATATCGAACGACGTAGCCTACAGCAACCGGTTGATTGGTCACTAAAGAACGGAGAACAGGACAGGACAGGAAATTAAGATCATGACGAAGAAAACGCCGGAGAAAAACCCGGTTGACAGGATCTTTTTACGAGTAACTAGGCCTACATGCGTCCAAATGGACACCCAGTGAAGCGACTTGGACACCCAGTAAACTAACCGGCATGCATTTAATTTGACCAAAATTCGATACAAAATCTGCATTTACAAGTGTTCCTGTATACATAATCACTGATAAAAGAGCATTAATTAAACAATTGCCGTCTTGCACAAACTGTGCACAACTCAAAACTCCCGACAAACTTAACTGATTACAGCGGACCTCTGTCCCTAAAACACTGCAGCATCTACAGTATTATATCAAACAGGAAGTAAACAACTAAAGCGTAAAAATCAGGAAATCACCTTAGTTTTGCCACCTTTGGCATCTGGCGATCCGGTCAGGTTACTGGCAAGAGAATAATAGATTAATTGAGATCATATTAAGCTTATTTCCAAACAGGTAAATATCAACATAATTATCATATTAGTAAGTATACAGAATGGCAAGAAAAGTAGTCTACAATACAAGCAAAAAACATTCAGAAACGCAATTCTCAAAGCAAAATCCAGAACAGTTGAAACAATTATTATATAAACGAATATTAAAGCAGTCTATTCAAGCTATTCTGGATAAAGAAGAGAAAGGAATATGAGCATTACATCCTGATAAATCGTAGAAAGACTATGACAATAGAAAAAATTATTAACCCCTTAACTGGGGATCCCGGATATATCTGTCCATTTTACATTGAGTTACAGTTAAATACACGGTTAAGGGGTTAAATTACAGAGTCAAATAGGAGGACAATTGCTATAGGCCTAATTTCTTCACATAATAATCATTGTAAGGAAATAAAAGGTTACAAATTACGCTAAACTCATTACGTTACATCGGAGCTAAATCCCGTTAGGCCTACCCGATCGCATTGGCTGCGAATGTTTTTGTTTTATTGAAGATCTGAAATATGACGATAGCTCCATTTGACGAATCGGTCGACTCCAAGCGACTACTCAGGTGGCATCTAACCATGACGACATTCGATCTCAGCCCCCCCGCCAACATATCCGCGGAGATCAACTTCACCTACCCGTCCAGTAGCACTCGCTACCTGATCCAGACGCAGCACTACGTCAGCCAGGTGGCACTGCCGGTGATCTTTGCCTTCGGCGTCCTGGGCAATACGGCCAACCTCATGATCCTGACCAGCCGTCGTCTCTACCCGCATCGGCGCCAGGCGTCGCACATGGAGCGGTCGGCCGTCGTCGGTCTGAAGAGCCTCGCCGTCTCCGACCTGCTGTACTGTCTCTTCGGCTTCCCGAACAGATTCCTGGTTGCCGACAGAACGTCACCCTGTGGCAATCGCGGTGACTTACTACATGGGCTACAAACCGGCGCTGATCAACACCTTCCTCTTCTCCAGCACTTGGTTGATAGTGTTGGTCTGCGTCGAACGATACATCGCCGTCTGTCATCCGTTCAGAGCGGTTGGTCTGATTCGCGTTCGTCGAACGGTCGCCGCGCACATCTTCGTCTTCTTCGTCGCTGTTCTTCTAAACATTCCTCTCTTCCTGAACGCTCTAAACACCCTGCTGACCGATTCCTGTCGCAATCATACAGGCGTCAACGGAAGCACCTGCTACTTTTACGTCACGTCGCCGTATTACCTGAGCCAGAGAATCGACGGACACATCCATCACCCCATTTGGTTCACCTTCGGAACGTTCGTCCCGCTCGTCGTCATCGTCTTCAGCAACGCTCTTCTCGTCAGCGAAGTCTGCCGCAAATCGCAGGCGGCCGCGAAGGGCGGAAGCCACGCGGGCAGAGACGCGAGGGGCGGCGACCGGGGGGGAGCGAGGTCGATGTCGTCTGACAAGGGGTCGACGATGCGTCTGACCGTGACGCTGCTGTCGATCGTCGTCTGTTTCTTGGTCTTGGTCGTTCCGTCGATGTTTCTGCAGATCGTGGCGTACATCGAACGCGGGGGGTCTGAGTCCATTCGATGGGCCGTCGTCATTACGAACCTCACCCAGGCCATTAAGTTCTCGTCGAACTTTATTCTCTACAATATCATCAACAGCACGTTCAGGCAAACGGTCGCCCGGGTGTTCAGGGGGGGTGTCGTAATCTCAGCAGCAGCAGTCCGCATCAGAAGAAAAAGGATTCGTTGTGCGCCACTCCGTTACACTGCGCTCACCTGAAACAACAACAACAACAGGTGCAACAGCCAGGACAACGAGAATTGCTACAGACACAACCAGAGGAACAACAACAACAATCTAGACAACAAGAACCGCAACAACAGGAAGACAAACAAACAACAGAAACAACAATGCCGCCGACAACAGCTACAAATGCGGAGACAGCAAGATGATCAAAGACAACAGAACAACAATCGGATCTCTTGCAAGAACGGATCCAAAGTCAGCTACAAGGAAGCAAATTATCACCTCCACTATACAGGGTACATACAGTACATACTGTACATTGTGAATGCACTGAAATAAATGTGTAACGACTATAGAACAACTGCATAACCAGTTCGAGCAATTTTGATGAAAATCGGGGCTAAACAACCCCTAACAGCTCATGGCAGTCCACTTATGGGCAAGGAGGGACTAAAAGGTCTATTCTGGAGGGGTATTTATTTTACGTGGGAGTGGGGGGTTGTCCCATACAGCGGCATTCAATAGTAAACAGTCTTGACACACAGCTTCTGGCAAATGGACCGATTTGTTTATGCGTATTTTTATTCCATTCTGTCGACTCCTGAGCTTAACATCTTATCCAAGGTACGACCATTTTTTCGCTGGTCAACCGTCAGATTATCACACTTTGAATTGTTCAAAATAACCTGTTTATCTGAGAAAAAAACATTGGCGAGACGCTTTAAAGTCGGCCTCTATATATAGGCAATCTCTTACATTAAAGAATTCAACGGAATATTTTAAACTATTTCTGCAGACTAATAAATTATATGATGATGATGATGATGATGATGATGATGATGATGATGATGATGATGATGATGATGATGATGATGATGATGATGATGATGATGATGATAATGCGGCTTAACCCTTAGTTGCTTTCAGAAACGTGATTTTGAGGATTGTTGGACTTTTGCCCAATCTCTTGAAAATTCTGGCGTCGCTGCTGATAATTTGAAAGCATAACAGTATGGACAGCTACAGCATAGGATCATTGGCGGTTCCACGTGGGGGGGATGAGTGGGGATGCATCCCCACCGGACTTTTTTGCTTGTGAAACCTATTTTGGGGTAAAAGTCTAGTAAAACTACGGGGAAAACTGCGGATGACCTTTTTCTTGTCAACCTATTTTGTCTGTAAAAGTGTAGTAAAATTATGGGTAAATTAAATTCCCTGTTGTCAGCCTTTTCGTCAAAGTTTATTGATTTTTCCTTCTATTTTCACCCACCCCCACCAACTCCCTATGAATTCATTTCATCCCCCACCAAGAAATCCTGGAGCCGCCACTGCATAGGTCATAGGATCTTAAATTTTATATGAAATCTAATGTTTGGAGATTTGCACAGTTTTAAGCGAAGCATTTTAGTAGTAAATGTCGACCTATCGCGTGCTTACAAATCGAAACGAAGGCTTTCCAGTTGTTCCAGTTCGTGATAAAACGCGACCGCGCAGTATTTATTACGGAATTCTTTGTCGCTGTGTTTTGTTTTTATCGTCACACTATATAGGCCACGTGAGCAGATTCGAATGTGGTCACTCGGCGCCCAGAAGAACGCTTTGCCGCGACCCCACAAGTCAAGATAAGACGCGGCGGGTGATTTGGGGGTGGGGGAGGGGGTTATAGTCCACGTACTGGATGGATTTTGCGGCGTTAAATTCGTTTCAACGCCATATATCCATAAATCCCTGGCAGTGTCTGGGGTCAGAACTGTCTGGAAATGCGCTGTGCCTTCAGCTGTGGCGCCTCCAGGATTTGGCAAGTGGGGGCTTCTAAGCATGGGGCGACAGTACAAACGTTTTGTTCACACGATGACACAGTAGGATATACTGCACAACAGGGGTGGCCAACCCACGGGCCGCGTGCGACCCGCCGGCTGCTAATTGGCGGCCCGCAAGGCATCTTTCTAAATAAATTTTATTGGTCCTATTTATGCATACAATATTTATGCATACAATATACTGAGTAATGAGTCTTAGTTACTGTACTTAATTTAGCGAAATTGTAAATTACTTTAGAACTGCCGTCTAATTGTAACAGTAGCCAGTTACTAACAATACCATTAGAAACGACTGCAGTGATTGTCAATGTACAACGGGCAACAAAAGCACTTAGCTGATTAGACGAGGAAGACTTCTTTCTAATGAATATAATTGGTACTCAAATATTAATGCTTCTATGATTGAATTTAGAGCATTTATTTATTTATTTATTTATTTATTACAGTCATATAACTGTTGCGAAGCACACAAACTCAGTGGCGTCGCCAGGAATTTTGGGTTGGGGGGGAAAGCGGGCTGCCGTGTCAGATTCCTTACCCCCACCCCCACACACACCCTTCACAAAAACTTTCTCACCGGATTTGCGCGAATCTGGTAGGTCGTCTGGGGGCAGGTTCAAGGTTGGGGGGAGGGGCAGTTGCCCCATTGCCCCCCCGTGGCGACGCTAATGCTCAGACTAAAAGTGCGTCACTAACCTAGCGGCTAAGTTATCGGGGCTGAAAATCTGTTTGCCTAGATGGAGCCGCAGTTTTTCTTTTCTATCTGACCCAATCCAACGCATGTTGATAGACACTCATGCAGATGACCCAGATATTCAGGTTTAATGGTTAATATACGCCTACCGTTCGACATAATAACGGACAATTAACGGAGAATTTGCGCCCGGTCGAAAGCATCTTAGCCATACATATATACTGTATAGTTGGCCCAATAGTCTGTAGCGCTTTTCCTATATCTGCGTCCATTATCTTTATTTCAGCTCCCCTTTCGTATACTTTCTTCCTCGAGTAACAATTAGTGCCAAAACCGGATGATAAGACCAGATCCAAAATACGCCGATAAGGTATACAGGCCCTAAAGCAGACGGAGGAGGAGGAGGAGGAGGGAGGAGGAGGAAGGGGCGGAAATATAAAGAAGAAAGACATAGAGACCTTAGAAAGAGTGCAACACAGAGCAACAAAAATGATCAAGGGGAGGAAAGGCTAAATCACTGTGGATTGACAACCCTGGAAAAAGAAGAGAAGAGGGGATTTGAGAGACATACAAAATACTAACAAACAAAGTGGAAATGCCAAGAGAAAGATTTTTACAACGAAGCAGTATGATAGAACCAGAGGACAACATGAAACTGTTCAAGAAACGGGTTGGGAGACATAAACAGCATTTTTTTAGTGCAAGAGTGGTGGACAGATGGAATGAACTGGATGAGGGGATAGTAATGAGATACAACTGTAAACGAGTTCAAAATAAACCTCAGTAGTCTAGGGTATTAGATTGACTGGGAACAACAGTGGTTCTCACACAGGGCAGTCCCATACTGAACCACTTTAAACCTTGTTATATTATATTATATTATATTATATTATATTAAATAATAGCGTAGCTGCCACATGAGAAATAAGATCCCGGGTCCATTGAACATACATATAGATTATAGACTATAGAGATAAGCGTTATGGTTGATATACATATTATAGGCTATATATATATATATATATATATATATATATATATATATATATATATATATATATATATAATAGACATAAGAAGGCGTCATTGTATTTTCAGCGTATCATCGCTGATCGATCGTGAGTGTGGCCGAGAGTATCTGTGTGGTGTATCCACGGACCCTTGTATCCGAAATGTCCCCGGAAGCTTATGTAGCCCGAGGACGCGCTCTTTATCGCATATGAATATAATGTTTGTTGCTTAGGACAGTACGAGTCCTTTTAACCGTCTTTCAAACTGAACTCTTATCTTCCGAGAAATTCAGAAAATAGGCCAAATATTTTAAAGCGGTTATAACTCTGAACAATTAATTATTATTGAAGATTCTGCATTGCTTATGGGAGAGTTCCATCCGCTTTAGAGGCCTATATCCCCCACTTTAAGTTCACGCCTCTCTCTCTCTCTCTCTCTCTCTCTCTCTCTCTCTCTCTCTCTCTCTCTCCCCTCTCGCCATCTCTCTCTCCTTTCCTTCCTTCCCTCCATCCAGCTGTCTGTCTATGTCTCTCTAATGTATATATAATATATACATTAGTATAATGTATATAATGTATATATTTCTAATGTATCTAATGTATATATATATATGTTATTATTATTTTTATTATTAGAGCAACAATTTATATAGCGCTATCTTAAAGCTCAGGCAGTGGACCAGAGCACTTTTTATAAAAGAGCATATATACATTTATATATATATATATATTAGTATTAGTATAATGTATATATATATATATATATATATATATATATATATATATACATTAGATGAATATTCACAGATATATGGAAATAATTTTTGGTGGAAATAAAAATAAATGAATGTATATATCTGAATAGCGCCTGATAAGGTTTTTGCTAAGATTGTGTGAGATCTGTATAGCCTATTGATCGTATAAATCAAACGACTCTTCGTCCGATCCATGGAGATCTTCGAAACCATCCTGACGCCATTTAATCTTCCCTAAGCGTCTCGAGGCATTCGTGGCTAATGGCGCAGACAGAGTCATCATTGCGGTCAACAGACCCCTTCGCTTCTGAAAACGGTTCAGCGGGAATCTGTTTTGACAAATCAAGTGAATCGACAATATATATATATATATATATATATATATATATATATATATATATAACATATATATATATATATAGGGTGGCGCAAAAAACCGATTTATTTTAAATTAAATGCAATCCTAAATGTGACTAGTCCGGTTTTTTGCGCCACCTATATATATATATATATATATATATATATATATATATATATACGCAAATGCACCCTATATACAGTATATATATAGGCCTATATATATATATATATATATATATATATATATATATATATATATATATATATATATATATATATATGGGTGCATTTGCGTGTGTGTGTGTGTTTACTGAAACCAGTTATTTTTCTTAAGATTGATATAGAAAAGAGGAACATTTAAAGAGAAATGAGGAAAAATAATCGTTTTTGGTTCATCAGCTTTTTCCCCCCTAGAATCCGAGAACTTTCACAGATTTGACCAGAGACACTTCGCACCGATTGCTGCGTTGAGTTCATGAGGTCAGACGTCCCCCACCCCACCCCACCGGCGCAGTTTACAGTTAAACTCCAATCCATCCAAGCGTCAACTTCTATAGCGCCATATCATAAATGCATGAAAAGATCGGATCGGTCTACATGGCACACCGCATCTTGGTTCAGAGTCGAGACATTGTTAAAATATTTACAATTGAAACCGGGAAGTAGGTTCCGGTTTTATTGGTCGGTCATGAACCCAGTATAAATTTCTTTCCAATCGGGCTTCCACTTTTAACCTATTTGAAAAACAAATGCTCTTCCTTCTTGGGGAGGCTGTCATAAACTTCTATAGCGATTGAAAAATGTATAGATGTTAGCTGGTCTCTGCGAGGAATTAGAACTCAAAGTGACGCAAAGGCGTTTGTCTGTCGAGAACTGATCACAGTTGAGAAGTCAACTGAAGAGTTCAATGCGTCATCTGTTGAGAGGAATACTGCGTGATGGAGAGATGGTCTGTTATTAACATCGGAAGAGTGGAAGGCTTTTAGATGGACTGGATCCATGGGTGAGAGAGAGAGAGAGAGAGAGAGAGTGGATATATGATGGATGCATGACGCACCAGCGATATCAGTTTCCGCCTTATTCTGGTATGGGGTGTGTGCGGACACTTCTGTATCAAGGAAATGAGCATCTGAGAGAGAGAGAGAGAGAGAGAGAGAGAGAGAGAGAGAGAGAGAGAGAGAGAGAGAGAGAGAACAAAACTGACAGACAGACAGAGAAAAGAGACAGACAGAGGCAGAGACAGGGCCAGACAACAGACAGACAGAAACAGAGAGACACAGAGACAGAAACCGAGTGACAGGAACAGATAGTGAGACAGACATAAAGAGGGAAAGAGAGGGGAGAGAGAGGGACTGTGTGTATGTGTATTTTAAATAGCAGACACTGTTTTGCAGTCTTCAGTATTTTTCCAATTTCCAGGATCATCAAGAAGTAGCTATTATTAACATGCAGTCGATTGCAATTATCCCCGCGGTGTTCACGGGGACCATCGGCTCCGACTGGATGGCACTAGCGCACCAACATCAAAAACGGCGCTACATAAATTTAAGATCTACACTTCCACAGATAGGCCGACTACAGGTGCGTTAATATAGAAGAAACACACACACACACACACACACACACACAGCCTAAACATTTAGAATAGCTTTTAAAAGGTAATTTAAAAATTTATTATTGGCGTCAGAATCAGGGGCGTAGCCGGGAATTTGATTGGGGGGGGATCATGTGATTTTTTGGGGGATCATGTGATTTTTTTTTTTATAACCGTATAATGCGATTGGGAAGGGTATAAATCTCTAAAAACGTTGAAAATCTTAAAAACACGTTGAAATTTTTAAAGTTGTATGATTTCGGGGGTATATATACCGATATACCCCCGTCGCTATACGCCCCTGGTCAGAATCTTAATTTTTGTCAAAGAAATTCATGAATTATTCTTCAAAGGAGAATAACTTAACAGTAGAATTCTTGTTGACAGTTGATACAATTTTATCAATCATCTTCAAAGGCTGTGGCTAGATTATTGTAAGCCTACAGCAATATTAGCCTTATTGCAATCCAGGTACATCTTATTTATAGGCATATATCTATATAAGCCTACTGTCGAACTTCGTTATAATGCACTCCATCATAGCATATAAGCCTATACTATAGGTCTACTCGGTTATAAAATACCGCAATGTACAGTGTAAATCAAATTCCTGGCTACGCCTCTGGCACCATTAGCGTCGCTTTTCGGGGTAGATCCACCTGAAGAGACCATGTTCGGTGAGAAAGTTTTTTGTAGGGGTTGTTTTGGCGACGCCATTTGGCACTTGCCCCTTTTCGCCGCATGTAGATCCGCCCTTGCAGAGATGTGTTCGTTGTTTTTGCTGGCCGATTCCCACTGCTTTGGTCTTGCAGATGCATAGGCCTATAGATCTACAACGCGTTGTTCCTTAGCCAAGTAAGCTAAAGCAGCAGAGTTGTCACTTATATTAAAGAACGTCTTTCCATACTGCTCAGCCTACTTGAAATACAGGAACCGACTACCGAAGCAGTACTACACTCGAGAGCGCCATATAAATTCACGATATTTTACTTACTTCTTTGAATTTCGGTCTACTGATGTCTACTGTCTATTGCATTACTGTTTTGGCGCCACAGAGGGCTGACTGTCCGAACATCTTTTGATTGCTTGCTTGATTGATTGATTGATAACTAAACTTCCAGTAAGTGTCCATCTTTTACTAATAACCCATCAACTACTCAGGGTCGACCACCTGGCGGGTTTATAACCCATCAGTTGACCCATTTCTCAAATACATCTTACTAGCTGAAAACTCACGGGCGTTTATTTGTATAAATGAATTTCTGGATTTGTATGTTATACTGCTCAATAGTATATATATTCTATCGTTGTTGTAAAGAGAAATAAATAAATGATTGATTGATTGGATGATTGCTTGCTTGGTCTGTTGATTGGCCGATCAACCCACACTGAGTGACAGAGACAGGCTGTTCAGGCGCCTGGAGTCTCTGATCAATCGGTCTGTTCGCAAATTACGCCAAGACAAAGAATGCGACTGTGGGAGATTAAAAATCAGCAACGCTCGCCCAGTGTAGTTTATACGATCTGATAAGAAACAATTCGTAGAAATGTCGAACTATAGACGCATAATTAACCGAAGCCGTCGATCGCGCGGAGCTATTTGTCTACGGCTTTAGGCAACACGTGCCCGGCTCCTATCAGTCAACAATCTCCTCGTGTTCTGCACAAGGGGCGCAGCGACGGGGGTATATCGGTATATATGCCCCCCCCAAAATCAGACTACCTTAGAAATTTTTAAGCGTTTTTTAAAAGATTTTCAAAGTTTTGTAAGATTTATACCTCTAAATCACATTATAACCTCCCCAAAATCAAATTCCTGGCTACGCCCCTGTCCTGCACACGTAGCTGTTAAAAGAACTGCGCGGGAGAGGGACGGACTGCTACTGGCGTATCCAAAGGGGGCACAAGACCAGGCGACAATTCTGTCTGTGACCGGTCATGAGACTTTTGCAAAATTGTTGAGAAATATGGAGTGATGTATAGGCAGCATGATCAAAGAGAATACGCGAAATTCTTGAAGAACTCCTTGAAGATATTTTTTGCTCGTATGATCATACATTTGCTACCAGATAAATGTCGACGTAACCCCTATATAAGCCTATATGGGAACCTACCCTGGCTACGCCATCCACAGCGGACTACTCCAAGCAATGGAGGAATAAGTAGTCGAATGGTTTGCTGAAAAAGATCTAATGATCGCGTAACGCTAATGTTAACGCCATTTGACGTTAAACGATGAATGGATGCCATGGACTAAGTTTACTATTAGAGCAACAGTCGGAGTAACATTATATATGTACAGACAAACGGTTTTAGGAAGTAGAAACATAGCAGTTGTCAGTAAACGATCTATCCGCAGTAAAGTCATTATCAAAATCCATAAGTCAGTCGGGTTTATTACTTAGTCCATAGGACAATGTAAATAGTACAATGGTATACAATATTGTACAATACTGAAAACAGCTCTGTTTGTTAGTAGTTATCCTGAACATTGATCTTTATCAGATAGGCTATATTTTGTGTTTGCAATTGTTATGTGTTCAAGATGTACAGTACTTGTACAATGTATAGCCACCATTATTAGGCCTATATTGCTAATATAGACACATTAATAGGGTGGAAAGTGACGAATTTTTCTAGTCCACTGACATCACTGCAAAGCGTTTGAGGGCCCTAAATAGAAATTTGGGTGAAATAACGACATGAAGTTTTGGGTCGCCCGAAAAATGTCCATGGTTTTTTTTTCAAAATTTGAGCGAAAATTTGTGGTGTCATAGGGCTTTCATATTTGCACTGATTGAAGCCCAGTCGATGCCTACAAGGAATCTGGACCCGCATTTGGGATATCTATCAGGTGTCTGGCTTTTTTGAAGGGTTAAAAATCTATACAATGTATATTGTTATTGTTATTGTTATTGTTCATATTTTTAGCGCCGTAGCATAGAGGGCCAAAGTCAAAGGCGCTTTACAAAAACATGGGAACGAGATGTTAAATAGGTGAGTCTTTAATTTGGTTTTCTAATGAAGTGGCCGCCGACACTGAAGCCGGTAACGAATTCCATAGGAGAGGGTTTCCGGGGAAAAGAACGTTCGCCGTTTGAGTGTCTTCGACGGAGGTGGAAAAGGTGAGCTCGGCTGCTGGAGCGCAGATGGAGCCGTCGGTCGTTCGTAGTCGTCCTTCGAATCAATAAGTATTCCGGACAAGAGGGATCGTTTTGCCCGGAACGTCAGCCAGCAACGCTTGAATGCAATGCGCTCCGGGATGCGTAACCAGTGTAAATTTGAGTAGCGAGGTCACGTGGTTGCCACCGGATCCGAAATATCAGTCGGGCTGAGGCGTTGATGATCGACTGCAGGCGAGCGAGCTGACGATCGGGAAGACCGAACAGGATCCCGTTACAATAGTCGACGCGTGAAAGGACGAGGGCTCGAACCAGTAGTATTTGCCGTTGAGATATACCGACGAACCTCTCGGATCATTTTGAGCTGTCGGAAGCACGAAAATTGGCTGACCAGCAAACGTATAGCCGCCATTATTATATTTTGCAATATAGACACATTAATAGGGTGGGAAGTGACGGATTTTTCTAGTCCACTGACATCACTGCAAAGCGTTTGAGGGTCCTAAATAGAAATTTGGGTGAAATAACAACATGAATTTTGGGTCGCCCGAAAAATTTTCATGGATTTTCCATGGTTTTTTTCAAAATTTGAGCGAAAATTTGTGGTGTCATAGGGCTTTCATATTTGCACTGATTGAAGCCCAGTCGATGCCTACAAGGAATCTGGACCCGCATTTGGGATATCTATCAGGTGTCTGGCTTTTTGAAGGGTTAAAAATCTATAAAATGTATAGCCACCATTATTATATTTTGCAATATAGACACATTAATAGGGTGGAAAGTGACGGATTTTTCTAGTCCACTGACATCACTGCAAAGCGTTTGAGGGCCCTAAATAGAAATTTGGGTGAAGTAACGACATGAATTTTTGGGTCGCCCGAAAAATTTTCATGGTCCATGGTTTTTTTTCGATATTTGAGCGAAAATATGTGGTCCATGGTTTTTTTTGCACTGATTGAAAGTCGATGCCGAAAATTTTGATATCTATAACTTTAAAGGTTTTTTAACCTGTCAATGTATAGGCCATTGTTATAAATGCCAATATTTGAATACGGTGGAAAGTGACGGATTTTTCTAGTCCACTGACATCGCGTTTGAGGGCCTAAATAGAAATTTGGGTGAAATAACGACATGAATTTCTGGACCCGAAAAATTTTCATGGACCAGGTTTTTTTTCGAAATTTTGGGAAAATATCTGGTGTCGTAGGTCTGGCATATTTGCACCGATTGAAGCCCAGTCGATGCCTTTAAGGAATCTGGACCCGCATTTTGGATATCTATAACTTTAAAGGTTTTTTTAACCTCTACAATGTATAGCCGCCATTGTTATAAATGCCAATATAGTCACATGAATACGGTGGAAAGTGACGGATTTTTCTAGTCCACTGACATCACTGCAAAGCGTTTGAGGGTCCTAAATAGAAATTTGGGTGAAATAACAACATGAATTTTTGGGTCGCCCGAAAAATTTTCATGGACTATATATAGTCCATGGTTTTTTTTCAAAATTTGAGCGAAAATTTGTGGTGTCATAGGGCTTTCATATTTGCACTGATTGAAGCCCAGTCGATGCCTACAAGGAATCTGGACCCGCATTTGGGATATCTATCAGGTGTCTGGCTTTTTGAAGGGTTAAAAATCTATACAATGTATAGCCGCCATTATTATATTTTGCAATATAGACACATTAATACGGTGGAAAGTGACGGATTTTTCTAGTCCACTGACATCACTGCAAAGCGTTTGAGGGTCCTAAATAGAAATTTGGGTGAAATAACAACATGAATTTTTGGGTCGCCTGAAAAATTTTCATGGACTATATATAGTCCATGGTTTTTTTCAAAATTTGAGCGAAAATTTGTGGTGTCATAGGGCTTTCATATTTGCACTGATTGAAGCCCAGTCGATGCCTACAAGGAATCTGGACCCGCATTTGGGATATCTATCAGGTGTCTGGCTTTTTTGAAGGGTTAAAAATCTATACAATGTATAGCCGCCATTATTATATTTTGCAATATAGACACATTAATAGGGTGGAAAGTGACGGATTTTTCTAGTCCACTGACATCACTGCAAAGCGTTTGAGGGTCCTAAATAGAAATTTGGGTGAAATAACAACATGAATTTTTGGGTCGCCCGAAAACTTTCATGGTTCCATGGTTTTTTTTCAAAATTTGAGCGAAAATTTGTGGTGTCATAGGGCTTTCATATTTGCACTGATTGAAGCCCAGTCGATGCCTACAAGGAATCTGGACCCGCATTTGGGATATCTATCAGGTGTCTGGCTTTTTTGAAGGGTTAAAAATCCATACAATGTATAGCCGCCATTATTATATTTTGCAATATAGACACATTAATAGGGTGGAAAGTGACGGATTTTTCTAGTCCACTGACATCACTGCAAAGCGTTTGAGGGTCCTAAATAGAAATTTGGGTGAAATAACAACATGAATTTTTGGGTCGCCCGAAAAATTTTCATGGACTATAGATCATGGACTGACATCCAAAGTCCATGGTTTTTTTCAAAATTTGAGCGAAAATTTGTGGTGTCATAGGGCTTTCATATTTGCACTGATTGAAGCCCAGTCGATGCCTACAAGGAATCTGGACCCGCATTTGGGATATCTATCAGGTGTCTGGCTTTTTTGAAGGGTTAAAAATCTATACAATGTATAGCCGCCATTATTATATTTTGCCAATATAGACACATTAATAGGGTGGAAAGTGACGGATTTTTCTGGTCCACTGACATCACTGCAAAGCGTTTGAGGGTCCTAAATAGAAATTTGGGTGAAATAACAACATGAATTTTTGGGTCGCTTGAAAAATTTTCATGGACTATAGTCCATGGTTTTTTTTCAAAATTTGAGCGAAAATTTGTGGTGTCATAGGGCTTTCATATTTGCACTGATTGAAGCCCAGTCGATGCCTACAAGGAATCTGGACCCGCATTTGGGATATCTATCAGGTGTCTGGCTTTTTGAAGGGTTTAAAATCTATACAATGTATAGACGCCATTATTATATTTTGCAATATAGACACATTAATAGGGTGGAAAGTGACGGATTTTTCTAGTCCACTGACATCACTGCAAAGCGTTTGAGGGTCCTAAATAGAAATTTGGGTGAAATAACAACATGAATTTTTGGGTCGCCCGAAAAATTTTCATGGACTATAGTCCATGGTTTTTTTTTCAAAATTTGAGCGAAAATTTGTGGTGTCATAGGGCTTTCATATTTGCACTGATTGAAGCCCAGTCGATGCCTACAAGGAATCTGGACCCGCATTTGGGATATCTATCAGGTGTCTGGCTTTTTGAAGGGTTAAAAATCTATACAATGTATAGCCTATAGCCGCCATTATTATATTTTGCAATATAGACACATTAATAGGGTGGAAAGTGACGGATTTTTCTAGTCCACTGACATCACTGCAAAGCGTTTGAGGGTCCTAAATAGAAATTTGGGTGAAATAACAACATGAATTTTTGGGTCGCCCGAAAAATTTTCATGGACTATAGACTCATGGACTGACATCACTGCAAAGTCCATGGTTTTTTTTCAAAATTTGAGCGAAAATTTGTGGTGTCATAGGGCTTTCATATTTGCACTGATTGAAGCCCAGTCGATGCCTACAAGGAATCTGGACCCGCATTTGGGATATCTATCAGGTGTCTGGCTTTTTTGAAGGGTTAAAAATCTATACAATGTATAGCCGCCATTATTATATTTTGCAATATAGACACATTAATAGGGTGGAAAGTGACGGATTTTTCTGGTCCACTGACATCACTGCAAAGCGTTTGAGGGTCCTAAATAGAAATTTGGGTGAAATAACAACATGAATTTTGGGTGAAAATTTTCATGGACTATAGTCCATGGTTTTTTTCAAAATTTGAGCGAAAATTTGTGGTGTCATAGGGCTTTCATATTTGCACTGATTGAAGCCCAGTCGATGCCTACAAACTATACGGCACGCGACAAAAAGGTCTATCACTCTGGAATATAGGCCTAAAGATGTAAATTCTTTATTGATTTCTGCAAAAATATTGACATAGGCTCCTCCTGTGCACTTCGAATATATTGATGGGCAGTTTCTGGTCATCTATCAACGACCGACTTTAACCGGATCTCTCGAATCGTTTAATAAGATTCCATTCCAATCAGCTTGATTGCAGCCATATATTGTCGGCTGCAGGGGCATTTTGTCTGGTTATAACTTACAATGCGTTCCAATAACTAAGAGTGCGTGCACGCAGTGTTGAAGACGTGAACATAAACAGAACCGTTTTTAAAGGAAAATCGATCACTGCACTAAACTCAGAAAATTCGTGGATACCCGTGTTTGAAAAAAAACAAGCAAATTAAGTCGTTCGGAAAACACTAGCACTGCACAAAGCTCAGAAAATTGTCATTTTAGCACTGCGCATTTCGTGTAGGCCTATCACTTCGTGTATCGCAGGACCTTTCTTAGAAATGCTCACTTGTTTCTGAAAAATCAACAGAAACGCTAAAACTCTGTTGACCGTTAGCCCTCGCACCGCTGGGGGCAGGGGGGGGGGTGGCCAACAAAACCCCTCTGTTTTTCTACAAAGTTTTCCGGGACATGAAGAGATATTTTCAGTCGCTTTTAGATCGCATCTGGTGTGTGCCCGGCGGGGCGCAGGATCTCTGCACGATATTGAAAATATCACTCTCTGCTTATGACTACAGAAAAATAGAGCATCCATTTATCTGATTGTATGTCATTACTATGATTAACTACAGATCAAGCAACCATTGGTGTAGATAAAATCCATCCAGTGCTGTGCGGTCTCGAAAAGTCCCTTGAATATGACGTTAATCAGGGTGATAATAATAATAATAATAATAATAATAATAAGTGGCGGCTCCAGGATTTGGCAAGTGGGGGGGGGGGGTGGGTTGGGGTGGCAACTTATACGCATGTGGGCCAACCATTTGTTGATAGGTATGTAGTAGCAAGCGTATTTAGGTCCTATATACGGTATGCAGGGATAAATAAATAAATAAATAAATATATATATATACACCCCCAACAACAACAAAATTCAGGCCAGTTTTAAAGCGTTTTTAAAGATTTTCAACGTTTTTTAAGATTTATTTATACGCCCCCAAATTACATTATACCCCAAATAAAATTCCTGGCTACGCCCTTGATAAGGTCTGCTTTGTGTGAGAACCACTCTGGCTTCGAAGGCGATTTGTCGTGTAATAAATCGCGGGTTTCCTTCCTTTCGATCGCCATCCCCCATTATAACACTTACAATAGACGGCGATCTGGGTCTCCTCCTGTAGTAGAACGACAATCGTTGCTGTCAGAATTTATTTCTTACCGTCTTATTCAAAGAGAAAACTAACACGAAAAGTGCCATTAATCACCAACAGCCATCCGCTGTATAGGCCTATGGCACAGTTTCTATAAGACCTGCGTCTCTTTTGGCCGACTGCTTTGTAAGGGCTTTCAACCAGGGCCGTCAATTCATTGTTTTCCGGGGGGAGGGGGGATTCATTAGAGTCGTCACGGGCGGGGGCAAATAGGGGCAACTGCCCCCAACCTGCCCCAGACCACCGACAAGATTCGCGCAAATCCGGTGAAAAAGTTATTTATGGAGGGGTGGGAAGGTGGGAAAGGAATCTGAAACGCCAGCCCTCTTTTGCCCCCCCCCAACCCAAAATTTCTGGAAGCGCCACTGGGGAAACTTTCGACTGCAAGGCAGCAGTATTTTTAAAAATACCTATGCAGTATGCAAATTGGTTTTGTCCATAGTACATGCTGCAAACGATACTACATAGTACATCGTACATACCAGTGATTGCAATAAAATTATAAAATCAATTGAGAACACAATGATTCTAAAACACAAAAATTCGCAAAAATTTTCCCCCTAAAAATCATGGGGGCAACGGCCCCCTGCAGCCCCAAATGACGTCCCTGCATTCAACCGGGCCTTAGTGTTAATTAAGACTCTATCAAAGAATTTCAGGAATTCAACTGCTGCTGCTGCTCAAAACTAAGTTCTAAACTAAAATAAAGTCCTGTTTTTGCAGATGCAAAGACAAGAGGACAGAGAAGAATACAGGAACAAACCTACCAGAGGACAAGAGGGCAAAGAATGAGATTAAGGCATACACAGCAGGACCATAATGTGATTGAATGAATGAATGAATGAATGAATGGATGGGTGCAACAGTGGTTCTCACACAGGGCAGACCCTATGAACAACATTAAACCCTTAATACAAAGCATAGAGATCTTAGTTATTATGAAGCATAGAGATCTTAGTTATTATGAAGCATAGAGATCTTAGTTATTATGAAGCATAGAGATCTTAGTATGACGAGAGTCTTGAAAACCCAAAATTGTAACGACTGCTAGGGATAATCCTCGGTCATTTGGTCAAAACTCCCCCCCCCAATATCAGCATACAGAGAACCTATTGCTTAGAGTCCAAAATGTCTAAACACAACCGGCGACAAAACTCGACAAGTCAAAGTAAATCTTTTAAAATCTAATCAACGATAAATACAGAATTGTTAAAAAAAGTAAAATGACGTTATTTGCTATTCTGGTGCAAGGAGTTAAAGTCTCAAATTGTTGTAAGGTCTATTTAGAGCATTGGTTTATTCTTATTTGCAGCTTTCGTACATCCACGGCAAAGATATTTCGTAGTAATCAAGAGAAGTGCTTGAAGGCTTTACAGGTATTCAAGCATTGCAAAGGAAAGCGACTCAGAAATTGCTTTTGGCTTTACGATTTCGTTGCTGCGAACCAGCTCGACCCAATCTTTCCTCGTACGGGGTCCGAGACGCGGAAAATGGTCGAATCTTTGCAGTAATTTCCTCTCTCTTTGGCCTCTTTGCAGAGCTGATCGTATTCTGCTTTCCCGAAAGAGGGCGCTGGTGTAGGGAGGTTGGCCAGGTGGCGCCACCGCCACCATAGGCTGAAGAAGGTTGATTGCTTATGGCTTCACGATTTGTCAGTCGTTTCTTACTGCCTACAATTTCAAATTTACCACATTATATTTAGAACTTCTGATACTACTTGTAATTGGGTGCCTTCAAAGCCCAGCATAAAAACATTCTCCCCCATAGCTGTCACGTCCCAACCACTGGCCCTTTGGATTTAATAATAATAATAATAATAATAATAATAATAATAATAATAATAATAATAACAATAATAATAATAATAATAATAATAATAATCAACAATAACAATAACAACAACAATTAATAATGTGAGTTTAAGTGGTAAACTTTAGGAGGCTAAGTAAGCCTGTGTGAAATGACCCTGCATGAATGACCCCACCTTTGGCTACAGCTACTTCATTCTGAGATTAAGCACCTAGGAATGAGGAGCAACTGTGCTGCTGCTTTTGTGAAAGCGCTGTAGAAAGTAACGAGACTTTACTTACCTACTTGCTCATTGTTCTATGCATTCACAACAATGTTTTCATTCCCAGAAATGAAATGCTAGACATAATAATGGCTGTAAACGCAGTGATCGTACGGTTAGTTTTACCTCATAAATGTACAACGAATGCTTAGAACGTGAACCCAATGCATAAGACCAAAGTAACATGTTCAGTTATTGCGCAACTTGTACACAACATTCTCTCTAGGCCTCAAACAATTCTACAGGGTGGCGCAAAAAAAACAGGACTATATTAAATGCAAACCTAAATGTGACTAGTCTGTTTTTTTTGTGCCACCCTGTATTTCAGACGAAAAGAAAAAGCTGTTGGTGCATTCAATCCACTGTATTTCACAACAAACCATCAGCATGCGTTTCTTTTATCATTTTCTTAACCCTCTGGTTCCACAAAGCCGACATTTTGGCTTCATAACACATAGGTTATATGGATTTTAGGAGAAAGGGTTAATATTTCAAAGCTGCTAGATTGCTATACAATCTATGACATAGCATCTTCTTTTGAAAGCTGCAACATTATATCTAAAACAAAACACGATCTCCCTGGATAATTATATTAAGTGCCTGAGCAGGCCCCGTCAGAACTGGGGTGCAGGGGGTGCAGCTGCTTAAAGACTGGGGGGGAGAAAGGGGTGCAGTGAAGGCAAAAGCTATGGCTGCAGTTCAAACCTTGTGTCGGGGGAGGGATTAATAAGGAGGAACAGCTAGTAAGAGAAGTATCAATTTACCAGGTCAGGCGCAAAGTGTTGCCTCATTTATGACCAGGTGTGGAACAGACTGGTATTATAAACAACACACAGGTCTTTTTACCTAAGGAAAGAATGAACTGCAGGCAACTGAAGTGAACGGCGGAGGAAGCCTGACAGTGCAGCTGCACTCAATCGCAGAGTCATTAAGGAACTACAAAACTCCATCCGACCACATGAAAGATGGCCTGCAATCGAGCTTTAGCAAACGGCATCCCATCGTAATCACTCTGAAATAGCCGTTTTATCTTACACACACACACACCCACACACACCCACACACTGCCCAGCACTGATAAGACGACATTTACTACGTCAAGCACACCCAGCACACACTTGCTTCTCCAACGCTGGGCAAATAAAGGACAAAGAGGAGAGAAAGTGGGCAGAAGTACTGATAAGCTATGACATCAAAGAACGAGTGAGACAGGAAAGCCCGATCTTAACTTCAGATCTCCATCGCTATAATGATCGTGATCTGTCATGAATGAAGACAGAATCATTTGTTTCTTTGGTCGTGTGTCGCTTCAAGTAATCACTTACTGTAAGAAGACTCTAGATCAAATTCTGGCTCCCATGGGTCAGGATGTGGCAGGCTGTTTCCGTCCCATCACCTGAGCCAACACGTACTGCAGGAAATGCTCAAACGACTCGTAGGTGTTGGCATAGTAACGACCTCTCCAAGCAACGTAGCCTACAAACGAATTATACATCGAGACTTTTGCATATCTATAGCCTTCTGTACATCAATCGTAGAATAGTATCATTAATGAAAAATACAGTATTGGTGTTCTTGGTTGTGATTGCAATGTTTTAACAAGCCTTAAACTTCGTTTTGCTTCGAAATCCACATGTGTTCCCAATTTTTTGAACAGTACTGTAGTTAATCAACTGAAGTCGTAGACAGCAAATGCGACGACGCAAAATGCAGACTTACCCTCTGGATGCACGGTCACGACGCTTGGCAAACCAGCAACAGAAAACAATTCACAGAGATCTGAAAGAGAAATACGCGCCATAGAAGAAATGTCTTGAAGCACAAAGCAGCCAGGGAGTGAAAAAGTGTGGATGTGAAGCATGCTTAGTTTTCAGGAACATAATAATGTACCATTCAAAATGTCACATTGATCATTTCAAGCACATTCTATGCCAGCTCCATACAGCAATAAGTGCAAATATTTAAGAAGCTTTGTTCCAGTGTTTATATCTAGTTTAAAAGCCGGAATTTCTGTTTAATAATGTCAAAAATTTTAACGATGCTGTTGATACCGATGATGATGATGATGATGAGGATGAACGCTTCAGTTCATGGGTTCATATATTTAAAAAGGTTTCTCTGCAGAAGGGAGCTGATGTCAGCCAAATTGTGAATGTAGTGCATATTAAGTATGTAAGTAATTAAGCAAGTAGGTAGGTAATATCTCGTGGATTTATATAGCGCCTTGGGAGGCAGCACAACAGTAGCTTATTTAGGCACTCAGCCTCTCTTAAAACAGCCACGAGGAAAGGTATAAGATCAGTCAGGCAATAGTCAACATCCAAAGGGCAGTGAGGTTAATATTACTTACATGTGTAGAGGAAAAGTGTGGATAGAAAGAGGACACAGAATATACATCAAAAGATTTACAATTGAAAAAATTATTGCTCATGAAAGCTCTGATTTCAGAGACAATGATTATATCTTAGCGTTGTAAACTGTATTGAATACCAGTCGATTTGACTGAATCCGATGCAATGACTTGGTTAGTAACATGACGAAGGCACGCATCGTCTGAGCAACCGAGATCACTGATGAAACGCGCCAAGTTCTGGCGATTATCTGCATTGAGCGGACTTGATTCACAGGCCACAGCCAAACAGTCACACTACGAAAGAAGAGAGCCTCAGCTGTACCAGTTGACCAACTAGCATTAACATCAGCACAGTGTGCAAAAATATTAATATAATATAGGTAGGTAGGTAGGTCCCGTACTCGAGTCCGAGCGTTGGGTTCCAGCGCTTATCTCCGGTCTGGGCAATCAGCGACGTAGGTGGTGTATAATCCATTAATCTGGGGTAGGTTGCCATTACTTTCCCCAGACCCACGTTTTACCTCCCAGCTTAACGCTGCTCCTCAGTTTACCGCCGCCCTCTAGCGAGTAAGGCTGAGTGGACCTTAGGGCTCCTGCGGGAATTGAACCCGCGACCTTCTGCTCCATCGTCCAGCGCTGCTACCACTCTTCCAACTTCCCGCCAGTAATATAATATAAAACGGCAGCAAAAACACATTAATTTTCTAGTGGTACACTGTGCTTATCGCAAGTTGGACAATTTTCAAAAACACAGCAGTGCGGTTGGGCTATTTTCACCTCGTAGTTTCTGACCCTGAGTGGGGCGCAGTGAAGGGGGCAAATCGAACACTGCTTTTAACACTAATGCACTTTACCAAGTTCCCCAAATAATAAGGCAGTCAAATTATGCACACATTTTACAACAGTAACCACGTAGAAGCAATTTTTGCTACAGATAGTGCTACAAATAGCAAAGACAATAATACTAATTTTTCTCTAATTCTTTTCTCCTGTATCTAACCGGTCAAATAAAGACTTTAGTTATGGTTTAATGTCTCAATTGGTGGGATGAATAACAGTAATTACCAATTAATTAATTAATTAATTACTTTAATTATTTTACACGTGATTCATACAACTCTAAATTCACCTCTGAATGATGGGATTTGGCAAATCTGACAAACCAGTTGAGAAATTTCTGCGAATAACCGCACCAAGTCGACCAGAACAGAATGGCGCTAGGACTCTGGCTTCTGGAATTTGGCAACAGCAGTCCAATTCCACCCTTAAGTACATCCATAACATTGCAAGATGGAGATGGTACGGCTCTTCTCTTCAGAAGACCCTGGTTAACAGGTCTTTTGGACAGGAATTTCCGCTCTATTGACAAAGTCTCGATACAGTTTTCTCTTGACTTTCCATTTCTGCAATAGAATAATGGTATTAAAGTAGTGTAATGCTGTCAATGTGGCCTTAATGGAGTTGTTGGAAAAGACTTTGGGAACATAACTAAAGCCTTTAGATTTATAATTGATAATACTGCTCTATGATTATTCTATGATTATTCTATGGTTATTGTATGATTATTGTATGATTATTTTACGATTATTCTTGGCTTTAGATTCAGAGAACTTATGAAAATTTTCTTAATTTGCTGCAAGAATAATTTGAAGAGTGATTAGGGAGATCACCCAAAATTCCTTACTTTGGAGACTGACTGAGGAGGCTGAATGCCGTGAAAGGCAGAAATGGATCAGTGACAACTTCCACGATGTTTGACTGAGCGCTCGAGGCCGGCGGTTGCTCGCTCACACATGTCAGACTAATTCTGTGACTCCCATGTCTAATACCAAGCTGAACAACAAACACGTTCACTTGAACTGACCAATGAAAACACTGTACAATGGTTGTAATTAACATGAATTTATAATACTTAACTTTGTCAATTGATGGTGCTCCAAATCCAAACTGCAAAAGATCAGGTGAATTCCAGAGATCGGTCAATGGGAAACATCAAGAATATGGAGGAAAAGCCAATTTGAAGGAGATGTGGGCTAAGTCTAGATTTTAGAATATTCAGTTTGTTGAAAGATCTAACAGACAGAGAAAGAGAATTCCAGATTTTTGGGCCTGCAATAGCAAAGGCTCCAGTACCACTTATAGTGTTACAGTAGCTTTAGGAACAGTGATATCAATGCTTTGCTCAATACAGTTCCTACTAAAGACATTTCCTACTAAAAACATTTCCTACTAAAGACTATTGTAAAGTGTTCTTGACTATGGTCTTTGTCAGGCATATAGAGCTATATAAATTGTCGTTTATAATAATAATAATAATAATAATAATAATAATAATAATAATAATAATAATAATAATTAGAAATCACAAATTCTATAAATTCATGTTCTTAAAATTCCATGTTGAGAATGAATTGCAGTACAAGTGAAGATGAGTTCTACTCTCTACCGTCTTCTGTATTTACCTTAATCCGAATGGTCTTAACGTTGGCACGAAGTGTGGCACCGTATTGCTTTCCATCAACCAGAAGTTTATATCCGGATATCTGAATATCTGGGTTTCTCTGTATACATGTCCAGGTAATCTGCACAAGCATTTGTCCTAAACCATCAACAAACAACCATACTCATTATTTAATATCTTTTGTTACATGTAACTTTTAATTACCAGTAAGGTAATATTCTACAACTGAACACAATTTTTAATCTTTTACATAAAGCAACTGAAAACAGGACAGTCAAATTAACCCCTTAACTGGGGATCCTGGATATATCCGTCAATTTTACATTGAGTTACAGTTAAATACACGGTTAAGGGGTTAATACCATTCTGAATGAGAAATGAGAAAGGTCAACCTTTTCTTCAACTTATTTTTCTCGTGCTCTTGACTGTGCTATTCTTTTTGTTGGTGTTAACTTTTTAGATAAGACAACAGTCTTGAGATATTTTGTTTTCCTTCCTCCATTATGTTCTTCATCATGAACATGTTTTCATTGACTGTATTAATGGAAATGTTTGCTTTACGTTGAAAAATAAATGATGTTTCAGTTCAGTTCAGTTCATTTTGTAAACCAAAGTCTACAACCATCACTCAGCACTACAGTGGTCTCATAGCATCTTCCCCTGACATTTTATTCTGTTTGACAACTCAGCAGATGCAAAGTTGAATGTGATTCTGATACTAATTCAGAGCTGTAAAAACATGTACGATAATAGCTATTTTATAAGTGTTTTCCTGTATTTTAAAAAATGGCTTCTTATCTTTATATTAATATTAAGTTTGTATCATTATTCCGTAAAGTCTGACCAAGTTTTAACTTTAAGCGATTAATTATCCAAAGAAGACTGTGTGGTGAAATCATGATTTCAATTTACCCGTAAAATGCTGCGCAACGGTTGACAGACAATCATCCAAAAGTTCTTCGACGACAGACAGACGATAGGTCGCTTTGTTAATTGTCTGAAATATCGAAGACATTCAGAAATACTTCAACACTTATTTGACGACCTGACCAGTATTAAATCAGAAACAAAATTGATAGAAATTTCCTAATAGAAGGATTTCAGTCACCTGCTCATCAAAGCTGTTAGAAGCGAAATTCTCGTCCTTGTTATTTACAATATTCAGAAACCTAAATAAATAAAAGACAAAAATTTGCATTAGAAATATTTGCCCAATGATATTTTTCACCCAGTGGATGAACTAGGTTTCTAATTCAGAGGATCACCCATCCAAGTGCTAACCGCAGTAATTTTGGCTTTGTTTGACGATACAGGTCGTGTTCGTCACAGAAAATAGAGCGATTCCCAGTGAAAGTCTGAAAGGAAACCTGCCTGTCTCGCATGTTGAACAGGTCGTACGCCTTCTTTTCCATCAGCCTTCGCTCCTCGAGGCCCATGACCTGGACGGTTATCTCTGGTGGTTCGGGAAGGACGATCGGTTTCACTTTGATCACGTCGCTCTTCACAATCTCTGCGGTTCCGTGAATCTAAATTGCAAAAATGCCGCAAAAAATAATCATTTTTAGTATTTTACATAAAACAACTGATCACAAATAAAGAGTAGACAGGGGTCAAGCAACGGGGGATGTTAGTGGCTTATATTTCGCCTGACAACATAACATTTCAATGACATACAGTAAAACCTTATCACAATGTACTTAGTTGGTCTGTAAAATTTAGTGCGTTATAACACTCTGGTACTTTATAACCGAGTATAGGTCATAACCAAGTGCATTGTAATGGAGCTCCACTGTAGCAAGCAGGAGGCAATTTTAAGAGCAAAACTTTTTTAAAGATCTTACGTGGACTTCCATGTAAACAAGGTAATCTCCTTGCTTAAGATTGTGCATTTCAACTTCTTCCTTTGCTGGATTAATAGGACTGATGTTCTGTATCAGGCGCTCGGTTTCCTCTTCCAGGACAATCAACTGAAACCAGTGACAGTTTCAACCAGCTTTAAAAGCAATCTACATCTTTCACCATTTATTTCTACTGAATAACAAACGCTACAGAGAAAATGGAAAGCTGCTCAGTGCCGTACGATGTCGCCAGTCGACTGATGTCGCTAACTAACTGCACGTTTCCTGTTCCTAGTAGTTGATGCAAACAGAACTTTTTCAGTGCAAGAGTAGCGGTGGACAGATGCAATGAACTGGATGAGAATATTGTAATGGCTACGAGTGTGAATGATTTCAAAATAAACCTCAGTGCTAGAGGATACTAGGTTTGGATGAGTGCAACAGTGGTTCTCACATAGGACAGACCCTACTGAACCACTTTAAACCTTGTTATTATTATTATTATTATTATTATTATTATTATTATTACATTATTATTATTATTATTATTATTATTATTATTATTACAGAAAATTTATAGGCCTAGAAATAAAATTAAGTAATATATATATATATATATATATATATATATATATATATATATATATATAAGTATATATTCACAGAGTGAATCTCACCTTAAGTTGCTTAATTGTTATGCCTTCTGTGACAAATGGAGCCTCCCAAATGATCTTCACAGTGTTGACAGTGGTGGGTGGAGCCTGCTGCAAAGCGGGGGGCAAGACTCCAGGCCACACTATTACCAATGGATCCGACAATCTGCTTGACAATCGTTCTACATTGGTAACAGCCTAGACAACCATCAAACACAACAATCTCGTCAACATCACTTAACTCCCAAAATCTCAAACAGCAAAATTAACCATTAAATCAAGAGTGGAATTGCAACATTCATATACTGAGTCAATTTGCCAGCTAAGTTGAGACTACTAATAATAATAATAATAATAATAATAATAATAATAATAATAATAATAATAATAATAATAATAATAATAATAATAATAATAATAATATTATTATTATTATTATTATTATTATTATTATTATTATTATTATTATTATTACAAGCTGATTTATCCAACGCTATAACATGACTTAGGCCATAGGCAAGAGCGATTTACATCAGTAATAATAATAATAACAACAAAACAATAACAACAAAACAATAACAACAAAACAATAACTACTACTACTACTACTACTACTACTACTACTACTACTACTACTACTAATAATAATAATAATAACAACAACTGGGTTTTAAGTGGTTTAGTAGGATTTCTCCTGTGTTGAAAACCAGTCACTCATTCAGTCCTCTATTTCAGCTTCTGTTTGCCTCAATCACATTTTTTGTCTTAATTTCTTTGAGTCCACAAAGAGCAAACACATTTTGCCATGTACAATGCCATAACAGTCTGCATATTTTATACTATAACTCTATGCATATATGTTATATGTATGTCTTGCCTGAACTTGAAATACATATTCGTGACACCATTGTCCATGCGTAAACGAATAAGAGAACTGATCAGAACCGAGGATAGTCTCCATAATTCCATTTACGTAGATCTTGTAACCGGTGATAGCTGCATCACCGTACATGGCTGGCTTCTCCCATTGGATGGCAATGTAGTTGAAATTCACAGCTCTATTTATGACAGCATAGACACAAAACAAGAAAGCAAGTAAGTACAATCTTGTAAATTTACATATTATTATTATTATTATTATTATTATTATTATTATTATTTAGACAATTTATATAGTGCCGTAAGCATGGCGTCTGCCAAAATCAAGGGTGCTGTACATATTTAACATAGCACTTTCAAAAGTAGTACCACATTAGCTTAGGTGCTTAGTATAAATTTGAAATAGCCGTTGCCCAAAAGCTATGGAGTCAATTAGACAGGGTCATCATTTCATCCAAAGAGTAACAAATGGTAACAATAACTAACTAACTAACTAACTCAAAAGCAAAAGAAGAAACAAGTGTCCATGTTTTGCATTATTCCGTATTATGTCTTAACTTTCGTGCTTAGCGGGAGGCTTGAGTGGTTTTCTCACCGTGAACTGACTGTCGGTGGTTCTGGTGGCGCAGAAGTCTGAACCGTCAGCTGGCGAGACTTGTCTATGATGGTGTCATCGGATCCGATTGCGTACAACCGTACGTAGTGGTTCGTACCCGGGTAGCACTTATGCAGCACACAGCTTTTCTCCCTAACTGGTAACCGCACCTCACGTTCCTGAACGCAAACCAAGTGGCAAATTGTTTACATGCAACATGCATTCAATTCTCAATTAATCCAAGATTTAAACAACCAACAATGAAATTATTATTATTATTATTATTAAATTGATAATTTATTGTGCACCATAGTACCAAAATGTCAGGAGCAAGGGCACACTACAGAGACAAATAAAAACAAATAAAACAGTCATCAAAAACAAAACAAAAATAAATGGAAAACAATCTAAGGCAGAAGATAATAATAATAATAATAATAATAATAATAATAATAATAATAATAATAATAATAATAATAATAATAATGAACAATTATGCACTTTAAATAATAAGACTAAACTAGAGTGACATGTCATGTAATTCCATATTCCAGAATTACCTAATAATCAACAGTTTCTAATAAGTTTTCTTATACATTTATTCATCAAAAAACAGTAATATAAATAATATAAATAATAATAATAATAATAATAATAATAATAATAATAATAAAACCATAATATTATAATAAGAACTGGATCTCAGGTGGTTTAGGAGGAGTTCTCCTGTGTTCAAAAACCACTGTCCTTTATTCCACCTGCGTTTTATCCGCTAAGTAAGCCACATTCCAAGTGCAATAAACCTTGTAAACTGAATGTACAGTACATGCATCACTGGACATACAGTGTATAACTCCAACGTGCAAAACTATTACGCACAGCAGGTTGAGCCGACGAGCTCCAGACAACTCGGTAGTAGAGATTCTGCGTCGTCTCTTGGTATCCCGTCCAATCCAAATGGATGGCGGAATCTTCAATGCGAATGACCCTCAGATTCAGTTCGTTATCGTCGTCCATCGTCAGCATATTGTTGCCTTCGTCCATGTCTGGCGCGTAGTCGATGCTTGGCACCGGGTCCGGTCCTGTGTTCACCAACAAGGAGTTCGATTCGTCCGAATCTGAAATTCTGCGATCGCTTGACAACGCCACCAAGCTGATTTTGTATTGCCTACAGACATACAATCGATTAAGAACCTTAGCATCTGTGCGCTAAAATCAGTGGCGCAGCCTGGTCCTGTTTGGGAGTTAAACGCCCCCCTTGGGCGCCGACGAAAAATTTTGTTAATGTTTCCATGCATTTTTAATTTTTGGACGTGGTTTTGAGGGTCAAAACCCCCCTTGGGGCTGCTGACCAAAAATTTTTAAGCACCATAGGTGTGACAAGCTTTTTTTTCCTTGTCAGCATCTGAAAGGAAAAATTTTTAGAAGAAAAGATATAGGATAGATGCATAGGATGACCTTTTTGCTTGTCAAGATTTTTTGAAAGATGGTTACGGTCAAAAGTCAAAACCAAACCCCCCTTCCGGAAATCCTGGCTACGCCGCTGGCTAAAATCAATCTTTAGCGTTAACTAGCAATAGACACAATGAATCTGACTTATCATATACAGTGCGGCTGCACAGGGGCTGTATAATTAATTCCTGCCTGCGCGAAAGCTAATCACACATGAACCGATGTCAGAATAATAACGTTCATTCTAAGAACATGTCTGGGGCTACCAGAGTCAGTCTAATTCTAAATACGGCAAAATAAGTTCTCTTTTTGCACGGCTGTGCACAATCACGACTGCTTTCACTCAATGTCATTACAGTTGGGTAGATATATAATGAAGTTCCACTGTACAGGCCATACTTACCTATTTGGTTTGCAGGGTACGACAGCCTTTCTGTGATTGCTGCTCAGCGGATTTCCAACCTTTTTGCCATTCACGTACACTTGGTAACCGTCGATCTTCGTGCCGTAAAGACGGGGCTCGCTCCACTCGACCACAAATTCCTTGTCGTCGATCGACTTCGTCCAAACTTCCGGCTGATCCGGAGGTCCTGGAACCAACACCTGAATGTGCTGAACGTTGGTTGGAACCGTGTCTTTGGAGAATTTCGGTTCAACGACAACATCGTAGATGGCCCTGTAGTAAAAAAAATACAGACAACAACACACTGAAATACATGCATCTGCAAAAAATGTAACACTTAAAATGGCCACCAGCATGATCAGCACATTATTACATGGAAGTACAGAAGCAAGCTTCCAGAGTTTGTTAAGCTATTGTTCACACAGTATAAAATATAGTTTCATAGTTCATACCTACTTAATCTGGTAAATATATTTTGGATTTGCTCAATTTTATTTCCTTCAGCGATATTCAACAGACAAAATTATATCCACTAGAAGTCATCAACAGAAGATCTTGCTATTTTAGTATAAGATAAGATTATTACTCACAAATTGACATTCTACAGGGTGGCGCAAAAAAACCGGACTATATTAAATGCCATACCTAATGTGACTAGTCCGGCTTCTTTGCGCCTCCCTGTATAAATCATATATCAATTAGACAAAGCTATTGTCAATATAAAGAGTGTTTGTTTTTTTAACTGTCACGTCCAATAAATAAAATACTTAGCCTAAATGAACTAACTGCCTCTTATGATATGAAACCTCAATATTAAGTATTCTATCAAATAACTATTATAATAATACAATTATATTTTATTATTACTGCAAGTCTGTTAATAAACATCAAGTCACTCACACTATCATAAGTGTGGGGGTGTGAACAACTTTCCAAAGGTTGCTATGCAGTGGCCAAGGTCAGATTCGAACCCGCTACCCCCCGACTGAAAGGCTAGAATCCTACCGTTACTCTATTATGCAAAAAGAATTAAATCTGGGGTTTTTGGTCATCCGCTTACTTTCTCTTTGTAACAGGAATGCTGTACTTTCCAACATCTGGGTCGAGACTCTTGTGCTGAATGGACCCGTCCAATAGATTCTTCCACGTGACGTTGTACTGTCGCACTTTTGAAGTACTGCCCTGGGGCAGCCACTGAACCAGGATGCTGCCGAGATCTTCCTTCGAATTTTCACCGTCATCCTTTTCCTGTGGCATCACGTACTTTGCACTCTTCTCTCCAATGTAACCTACACACACACACACACACGCCAACTGCAAGTCTTAATCACATTTCAGACGTAAAATACAGGCTTTTAACTGAACCAAATGGAAATAAATGCTAGGCTCAAGCTACTGAACATTTGTTACTGCATCTTCAGCAAATTGCTTGAAATAAACAGAAGTGTGTGTGTGTATACATATATACAGTGTATATATATGTATGTATGTATGTATGTATGTATATATATATATATTATATAATAGATATATTCCTAGTGCATATATATATTCATTGGCTTCCTTCCTAATGCTTATATTCCTTGGCTTGGCACGGTATATTCCTAGTGCTTGGAAATTAGAAATATACACATTTTAAACTTTATGTCAGTTTCAAATGCAGTTATTTCAACGAAATGGAATGGAATTATTATTAGACTTTCTGCCCCAATTCATTAACCATAAAAGTCTAAAACAATCATTTTATTGCAATGAAATTGTGGCTGAAGATTAATGATAATTGATCAATAACAATTATCGATCGCATAGATTTACCATCGCCAAGAACCGGAAGAGTAGCAAGAACCGTTTCCGACGGCGATTCGTCATTTTCTGAATCCTCTGGAAGTGACTTCCATACCTGACTCATGATGGAACTTTGGCCGGAACTCTCGTTAGACACCTTCCGCTGATAGCAAAGGTACGAAAAAACAAAACATTGCTTCAACTACTCAGCTGTGACGTTTTCAATGTGATTGCTTACCTTGATCATTACTTAATGCATCGATATCCGTTTTCTATGAAAACATGTAAATACTGAAAATTTGCATTACTAAACAATATGTCAGAACAAATCAACATGAAAGTGGCTCAACGGTGGCTTTCGCAGAGGGCAAAACTTCCTAAACCACTTTAAGTTTAAACCTTATTATTATTGCTATTATTATTATTAATATTGCTATTATTATTATTAATGTTATTATTAATGTTATTATTATTATTATTATTAATGTTATTATTATTATTATTATTATTATTATTATTATTATTTGTTGTTATTATTATTATTATTATTATTATTATTATTATTATTTAGGTAACAGTGGTTCAACAATGGTTATCACACAGGGCAACCCTCCTGAACCACTTTAAACCTTATTATTATTATTACTATATTATTATTATTATTATTATTATTATTATTATTATTATTATTATTATTAGTAGTAGTAGTAGTAGTAGTAGTAGTAGTAGTAGTATTAGTAGTATTATCATAAGTGCTGGAAGTGGTTTAACAGTGGTTCTCACACAGGCAAACCCCGTGAACCACTTTAAACCTCGTTATTATTATTATTATTGTTGTTGTTGTTGTTGTTGTTGTTATTATACAGTAAGTGCTGAATTTCAGGCACTTAATTGGATTGCAGCCAGTAACCACAGCAATGCCACAGTAAAGGCAGACACATCGACTGTCTCATGTCTCACCTGCTTCTTTCTTATTCTGTTCGCTTCGGCAGTGCAAGTGATCGCAACCAGAACAACTCTGTACGTCTTGCCGGGTTTGCACTTGACGAGGGTGCAGCTCTGGGCGTCGGGCGACAGGCGCACGTGCGGCTTCCCGTTGACCTCCAAACGATATCCCTGCAGCGACAGCTTCAGGTGTTTCGGACTGCCATCCACGTCTTTTCCCGTCAACAGATGGAGCAGCGGCTTTTCCCAATACAGGTTAACCGTGTTGGTGGTGTAGCCGGTGACGAATGGACGCGGCGGTTCGCACGGAGCGCGAGTTCTGGCGATGACGGGCTTCGACAGAACGTGCGTCGTACGGCGATTCATCCGCTCAGTCTCTGCGTCCGTCGATTTTCCCACGTCCAGGGTCGTCTTTAGGCTGACGACCGCCTCAACGATGAACCTGTAGAGCACGCCAGCCTCCAACCCGTCGACGGTGACCCGGTTTGCATCGGCTTGCACCGTCCGATGGTAGGCAAGAACGGCTTCGTTGCCGGTTGGCGCCTGTCCGGGTTTAAACTCCATCCAACGTACGACGGTGCCCTGAAGTCGATTGGATCCGAACACCTTTGCGGGTTCCCACTCCAGCGTCACGCTATCAGGTGTCGTCTTCACAACCTGGATGCTGGTTGGGGCCTCGGTGCCCGACGTCTTGACAATGACACTCGCTGTCGGCAGCCAGCTGTCGTCCGGAACCGGACGATCTCTCGACAGAGCGTGACGGCGTTTGGCGCCGTCTGGAACCCCTTCCTGTTCCAGGAACTCCGAAGTGATTGCCGTAACGGCGATAAGATAGTCGGTCTTCTCCCGGAGGTTTTCCAGGGTGGCGCTGGTGGCATCCGGTGGCAATTCGACACTTGAGTGAACCTTCTTGTCTTCGCTGTTCATGTCTATTGCATCGACTCGAATTGCTGAAATACAGACCAAATTAAAACCCGCTATGTACGCCTCGTATATATATATATATATATACACGCAGTGCTTACATTTAGTACTATAGGTAATACTTTCGATCGCTTTAGAGACAGCAAGCGGATCACGTAAACTCTCTCTCTTACCAACTAATTCCGAGCCCTGGTCACGCGGAGGGTCCCAAGCAATTTGCACCGAATTACAGGTCGTTGACAGGACTCCGAGGTTTGACGGAGGAGGAGGAGGAGCAGCAGTCTGCAGGTGAAGATGTTCGGACTGAGCCGTCATGATGAACGTGCTGTTGCCTCCGTCATCAGAACTCTGGTGTCCTAGATTTATCGAAAACCAATCACGTCGTCGATCAGTGGCTTCCCCGCAACTTCAAAGCTACATTTTCAGTTCTTGCAAACATTTCTTGTTAGGATTGTAAACGTCACGACCAGTGCTTTTCTTCCAGGATAAAAGGTTTTGGAACGCAAGTCCAGGACCGTTGAGAGAAACAGAGAAATTCCTACTTTCAAAAGTCCTATAGAAGTTCATGAGATCTTATTTAATTGCTTGCTTAAGACACTGCACTATCTGAGGAAAATGTATCAAAAGAATGATATCGAGTAATGTGTCTTAATAGATAGACTTAGCTTGTCTGGTACAATGCCATAACATTAGAACAATATAGCACATCAAAGAAGCTACCTTCAGTGATGTCAGAATATTTCTGTATTTTGCGCGCCTCAACAGCAAAGGTGTACGGAGTGTTTGGCTGTAATCCAGTAATGAGCATATGATCATCTACAAAGAAACCGCCAATGTAAAGTAATGTAATAAGGCATTTTTAGAGCACCTGCTTTAGGCAAGTACTCAGAAGCACTCCCAGTGGGATTAGTTTGAAGGGGAAATAATAGGGTTTCAGGTGCCTTGGAGTGGCTTTCACACAGGCAGTAATGCCTCCTAAGCCACTGTAAATCATGCTAAGTATTATTATATTCACATGCTCTGTTTGATAAGTTTTACTTAACTTTCAATTATGAAACTAATTTCTTAATTTATGCCTTCAGTAACCATTTCTTATTTCTTTCCCAGCCTTTCTCTGAGTAGATACTATGTTATTATTAGACAAGTATATAGGCTTATGTATATGTTATTCTGTTTATCTTTTATGGAAATTGTGGAGAAACTATGGAGAAAGAAATAAAGATGTCATGTCATGTCAAGTAAGGAATGAAGAATGAAAGGTCGATCAAGAAATGCTAAGTTGCACAATTCCAAGGTAGAGTCTTACCTGTGGTAGACTGGCTCTGGATGTTTGCTTCTGCTTTCTCTCCAGGCCACCAGGTGACCTGATAATTGTCAGGAGGCACAAAATGTTGCTTCTGTTGCTCTTCTACAATAGAAACAGAACTTGAAAACCAGCGGAGTGCATTCAGACCAATACTACGCTATACTTTTATATTTAAATGATACTAAGATAACTATTTGTAAGGCTTTCAGGTCTTCACAACTTTTATCCTGCAGTTTTAAGCAAGTAGTAGTAGTTTATGCTAGTTAAAACTTTAAGAAACTAAATATCAATGATTTTGAGTAATTTAAGCATTTCATAAAGTCACTGAAAATCATAAGAAGCATCCCACACCTTTATTCCAGACGATCATAGCCGAGTGACCGGTTACTTGTTCGCACCAGACCCTAGATGGCGCTTCGACAAGACCGGTGTAATGGACGACCAGCTTCGGTCCAGGCTTGCAGGCTGAATAGCGATCGCCGATGAATATCTCGGAAGGCCCTGCAGCAGGGTGGCCCAAAAAGACAAAGTATGAGACAGAGACCAGGGTACCATTTAATTTTGCAGAAAACAAATAACCGATGCATACTGTATGAAGTCAAAAGAGAATTGGACTACTCTACTCTACTCCTAGAACATTCTGATTCCACACATAACAATGGCTTTCCACATATAACAATGTCTTTCCACATATAACAATGGCTTTCCACGTATAACAATGGCTGCAAACCTTGTGGATCATTTTCCTTCAGATTTGAAGAGGAATTCTCTTGATTCTGGTCTCCATCTCTTCCAACAGCGTGGTCGGTGAGCGCAAGAATTTGAAGGTCAACTTTTTCACCGAGCTTAAGACCTTTCAACTTCAGATTCTGAACATCAGGCGGAATAATTGATCCGTACAGTTTCCCATCTTTCAACATTTGATAGCCCTGTAAATTTCAAAAAAAGGCTTTCTCATTGTTATTTCATGTGAAAAATTATTGACAATATGACAGAACCAATCTATTCTGATTTAAAATTTAAAGAACATTGAGATTCATTGAAATACTGAAGTTTTCCTGTTATGACACATAACATTGAAAAGCACATTGGTGCACTGCATATGCGGCATAGCTTCATGACTAAAAAGGTCCTAGAAATGTGAAATTTAGTACCAACAAAAGCAGCTAATGGCTTGTCATGTACAATGAAATTTTACTCGTGTTTTAATTTTTTTAAATGTAAGGATAAAAAATCGGTACAAATTTTTGCACAGCACAAACACTCTGCATATAATCAGCAATAATGGGTGCCCGCACATTAGGGCAAGAGGGGGTACTTGTCCCCCTCTGGAAAATGCAAATACCAATATTTCACAGGTGTTATACAAATGCTACATTTTTTCCACACACAATTTTACTGTAACTTACAAATCATACACCAAACAAGAGATTTGTTCAGATCATACTAGAGAACCTCACTTGACTACGTGAAAGTCAAAGAAAAAACAACAACAATGAACATATGGTGACGTGACATTGTTCCAGAAGAAAATCTGACAGCTTTTACCGAGACGGTTGCCTCTCCGTACTGTTGTGGCATGTCCCACGACATTTCGAGACCACTCGAGTTCATTCCGTCGACGCGCAACTGCGGGGAGTCTGGAGGAGCGGGACAAGTGACAGGAATGCTGCTCGACATGTTGCTCTCCGCAAGACAGAATACATGGTCAGCATTTGGATCAAGCTTTGCCTGACCAGCAAATGCCTAAAGTACATATATTATAACATATTATGTAATAATTAATATCATTAATATGTCATATTATCACCACCACCACCACCACCACTGCCGCCATCGACATAGTCGTCATCATCGTCATATTCATCATCATCATCATCATCATCACCACCATCATCATCTATTAAACTTAATTGAATTAAAGATAAATCATCTTTTATTTGGTTAAATTTAAACCTGAATGCATGTTTTTCCATCAACTCACAGTATATCAAGTACAATCCGATATATGAAATACAAATGTATCCACGCAGTTTTTATAAAATAATTCAGAACTCAGTATTTGAAGGAAATTTCCTGCCTTGATGGTGACATCGTAGGTCTGTCCCGGTGTAAGGTCTTTCAGGTAGTACTGGTATCCATTTCTGTTTGAGGCTCCGTTGGCTTTCACTTCTCCGTGCAATTTACCATCTAGATAGATTCTGACAAACAGACAAAGAAAACCTTTGAAGGACTTTCTCTCCAATATTAACTGATTGATCAGTTATCAATCAATTGATTAATTGATTAATTGATTAATCATAACTCAATTGATTTAATTCTGTTTAAAGTGTTCGCGCAGTCTTTTTTGACGAGTCACCACTCTAATCTTGACGTTCTCTTACTTACTTACTTACGCAGAATTTCAAACAAGTGCATCGATGCATTCGAGAAGCACAAAGATTGGTTCAAAGAACAATTCAGTTATTAACCCCTTAACCGTGTATTTAACTGTAACTCAATGTAAAATGGACAGATATATCCGGGATCACCAGTTAAGGGGTTAAGACGAAGCTACTGTAGAAAATTAAAATGCAAATCAATAGTGCTTAAGAAACATCTAACTAAACAGGATCTTGATCTACAACCTTGACCACCACGGACTACAGACTACGCATTATGGATTTTACCCAGACTGAGCACTCGTGAATAGACTGGTGCACTGCGCCAAGCTTTCGGGCAGCGCTGTAGAATTTTCGTTTTTACTTACTCACTTACTTACCTTCAAACAGTGCCGCATCGTATAAAATAGCTCAGATACAGCACCTGCATCTGTACGACTGTTTATAGCAGAAAGGGGCCGTCATAATCTTACCTGTAAAATAATCTTACCTGTAAAATAATCTTACCTGTAAAATGCGATATCATCTCCATGTTCAGTGACAGCAGTTGCCAATGGATTCTCCCAGGCTATTAGGGCAGAACCCCTTTTGTACGAGGGCTGCTCTATGACGACTGGCTGAGGCGGCTTCTTAGGGCACGAGATCTTGGAGAAAGAAAACAAATTCCATTGAATTTCTATGTACAGCAAACTACCAGCTGCATCTTTTTCCACCTAATGGGGTGCGCTGGGGCAGTGAATGAATTATTTCCACGCAATCGGTCGGAGGGTCACTGGTTTGTACCCGACCCTAGCTGCACCGCTTAATAACTCTGGACAGTTTGTTTGCACTTACAATGCAATTGTCTAACACCTATGATTCTTCATGTTGCGAATGACTTAACATGCATTAACAACCACGCAATGATGATGATGATGATGATGATGATGATGATGATAATAATAAGAAGGTTTAAAGTGGTTCAGCAGGGTCTGCTCTGTGTGAGAACCACTATTGTATAAATCCAAATCTAGTATCCTATAAAATAGTAAACTAAACATATCTAGTGATGGCAGTCCAAAGACATGACCACAAGTAAAGAAACAATGGTGTCAATTTGCAGTGATTTTCGTGATATACCTTAACCGGGCTTGACATTTCAGACGTATTGATGCCATGTATTGTCACTGGAGCAACGGACGCCTTGACGGTCTTTCCAGGGGAAAGCTTGTCCAAGGTCATCTGACGGGTGGAACGACCCAGCACCTCGCCAGTCGGCTGACCGTCGATCATCAG
Organism: Metaphire vulgaris; assembly: GCA_018105865.1. NCBI lineage: Eukaryota > Metazoa > Annelida > Clitellata > Crassiclitellata > Megascolecidae > Metaphire > Metaphire vulgaris. The sequence continues at coordinate 10,899,328 of CM030870.1, read as the reverse complement.
CTGATAACCGATTACGTCCGGATCTGGATCGTGATTTGAATCTTCGCTCTCCCAACCAAACGTCACCTAATTAAACCGTATTTGATCGAAATTTTCTAAAATGCGTGGCTTCAAAAAAAAATTACAGTCAGATGTGTAATAATATCGGGCGGTTGTTAACAGCAATAACGATTTTATACAAACCAAACCAATATTCCAATATTTCACTTTCCCTGCTGCTATCATGAGCTTCATGCAAATATATGAATAGCAAATTTCTCAATGTACTGCTTCATGCTTCATAAGATGACATGAACATGCCTCTTCCTAATGAAATTGTATTGGGATCTGCAATTAGTATCCAAGAGCTTCCTTATGCAGTTTATTGGTTTAACCTTATAATTTATATTAGATTTTATTAAATATAAAATATCGTTTATTAATCAGCAAGGAATAAATAAATAATTATACAAAATCAACCATTTTACCTTGTTGGGATCAAGGTTTCTGATTTGAAGGGACATCGGTTGAGCAGAAGCCGATGTGGTGTACATGATAGGCTGAGACTTAGTCTGTATTTCGTACGAATGTTTTGAGTTTGCCAAAGCATAGTTGGCAACAACATTAACACTGTAAGAAAGAAATGTCAACTGGTCAATAAATTCATTGTTCATGATCTTCATACAGTTACATAAGTCCTTTCTATGCGTTCTTCAAATAAACTGGCTCTTAAAGTCTCAGATTTTGCTTCTGCTGAACATAGAAAAGAATGCTACACAAAATTTTAAAATAGTTCTGTAGAGGTTTTGGATAATTATTCGACTTGCTTGAATCTAAATATTTCGTACGTTAGCTGCTAACTTTTAAGCCTACACAAAAGTCTAGTATAAAAAGAGACTAGTACAAAATACGTACAACGAAATTGAGCTACAGCTTGCCTGAGAAATGGCTTCTTTCACCTTGTGACCTCTCATATAATCTAGTCTCAAACAACTTCTATAGCACCACTGCATAATGCATCAAAGCATCAGCCCTAATTAAATACATACCCTTTAATACCCTAATTAATACCCTTTAAATTGAGCAATTCTTGAGCAAAACATATCAAGCCTCATTTTATCTTGTGGAATTAGCCTAAATTAACTAGGTTAAATTGACAAAACATACAGTGGTAATTAATTATTAGAAATGTTCTGTTCTTGTGAGAGCAGCAGGTATAGGGATTTACCTGTAGACAGAACCTCGAGCAAGACCTTTGACAACGCAGCTGTTTTCTTTGCTGATATTCCAGGTATGTTGTATGGCAGGAACAGCATTTCCATTGTCATCATGCATGCATTCATAGCTTCATAAAATAATAAAAATAATACATGTAATAATAATAATAAGCACATTCTGGGCAATAAAGCCAAATGAGATAAATGATAAACTTATGACAATAAATTCTCAAAAACACACACACACAAGAAGTGCAAATGAATGGTTAAGCAGGTTATGTAATAATAATAATAATAATAATAATAATAATAATAATAATAATAATAATAATAATAATAATAATAATAATAATAATAATGCACTTCTATAGCACCATTTCTAATATCCAAGGGTATCAATCGATGGTACTTCGAATCCATCCGCAAAAGACCAGGTCATTCCAGAGATCAGTTATGTAGCTGCAGAGTGGTGTGACAGCATTTTTTCCTGACCTCAAGCAATGCATATTTGTGGCCTCCCTTTGTAGCTGCTCTAGAGTGATTTATGCAAAGGCTCTTCAACAAAACAACTCATAACTGATTTCTCACAGAGTGGAAACAGTAATTTGTTTTGCACAGGTTGTAACCGTCACCTGTAATCGCTGTTCACGTTCTTCCGGAACTTCTGTCCAACCACGTTAACGGTGTTTCCCATCAGACGATAGATCGACTTTGCGTTGGAAGAATTCTTCCAAGAAACACGGACAGAGTCTTCGTTCAACTTCTCTGCTGTCACAATCAGCATCGGAAGGTGACCATCCTACATTGAAAAACAACGGACAATTCGAAACAGGGTTACGACTACTACTACTTGCATTACGGTCACTATTACTTGCGTTACAGTTACAACTACTTGCATTACGGCTACAACCACTTGTATTATGGCTATTATGGCTAGTAATACTTACTCTATGGTTGCTACTACATGTGTTACAACTACTACTACTTGCATTATGGTTACTACCACTTGTGTTACAGTTACAACTATTTGCATTAGGGTTATTACTACTTGTGTTACAGTTACAACTATTTGCATTAGGGTTATTACTACTTGTGTTACAGTTACAACTACTTGCATTATTGCTACAACCACTTGCATTATGGTTGCTACCACTTGTGTTACGATTACTACTACTTGCACTTTGATTATTACTACCACTTGCGTTACAGTTACCGGTCTGTTTAATCATTGCAAGCCAGAACAGAAGGTCTGGGGAAAATTTAAAAAGAAACTTAGTTTAGCATTGCACATTAGTCATGGGTGAAGCAGCGTGCAATACACACACGACACAGGAGAGAACCACACCGTATTTATTCACTAAAACGTCATCGAATAGAATGCCGTTAGCAAAAGTATAGCGACATCACACCCAGTTTTATTAACCAAATTTAGGCGGTGGGTCGGATAAACTGACCTCACTTGCCAAATGTGGCCGCAGTTCGTAGTTTGGCTGCGATCTCTGGACTACGCCAAAGATAACGTGAACACGTGCTTACCGAATCCGATATGGGTGCGACAGTCATGATGGCGGTCGACGTATCCTTTTCGCCGGGGGGAGGGGCTGTCGGTCCATCTTTGATTTCGTCGTCGTTCACTTCGACGTCGATGTTGCCACTCTTTCCTCGTCTTTCTGCTTCTTTCTCTCGCTCTGAAATTTCACCGGTTTGTTTTGATCAGTCAGCCAAATCCACTCACTGACACTCCTACGGCTGTAATGAGACTGATCCTCACTAGTCTGAATTCACGTGCTTAAGACGTAAATTCACATAAGTTCAGATAATGTCATCATTACCATCATCATTATCACCATAACCATCATTATCACCATTATCACCATCATCATCATCATCATCATCATCATCATCATCATCATCATCATCATCATCATCATCATCATCATCACCATCACTGCCAAGACCATAGTAATAATATTATATTGTTGTCGTTGTTGTTGTTGTTTTTGTTACCAAGTCAGCTCACCTAATATTTCAACACAGGGGAAATCCTACTAAACCAGTTATTATCATTAACTGCATAGCTCTGACTATTAAAATTTATCAATAAAATCCAAGTACACAGCAAACTAAGTGTTCCACTCTGCAAATTTCTAAACATCATTTTTTTATAAGCATCACAGAAAAAACCCGCGTTCTGCGACACCTACAAGTACGCATCAAAAACAAGACAAAAACCAACATAAAAATCTTCAAAGTCTGAAAGATGCCTCAATGGCTTAGTCTACTATTAATCAAACACAAATGATCTAAATGCACACTCATAAAATATATCATAAGCTGCTTCGCTGTTTTTACAAACCATAACCGACACATATGTCCACAGCCGATAGTAGGTCCTGGTCAACTGAGTAGAAAAAGAGCCATTTCCAATTTGCCATTGACGTAAAATTCTACAGGGTGGTGCAAAAAAACCGGACCAGTCACATTTAGGTTTGCATTTAATATAGTCCGTTTTTTGCACCACCCTGTAAAGTGAATTTATCCACATTCCAAAAGCAACAATCCAGTCAATTACCTGAAAGGTAATTAGAGGGAATTTGTTGAAAATTGACTGTTGGACCGTTTTTATTTCTGTAAAAAAAACTTCTAGAAAGGGGAACTGAACATGATCAGCCAAAATAGGAGTTCCTCTAGAATTTCAATGAAGTAAAAGACATTGGTCAATGCCAAGTGAACATACTCTGATCAGGTCTGACCACCATTTGACTGTCACAAACAAAAAAGTGTGAAAACTGTGACTCCAATATTAAAATGTAACAGAACAATAACACTTTCTAAAACTCTCAGTAACACCCACAAATGTTTCTAAAATCCTCGTTCCACATTTCAACTCAAGCATCTATATCATGGCATCACAAATTAATCAGAAAACGCAACACGAAAAGATTTGACACCTCATAAAGAGTGAGACGCTTGGTGAAATGCATGACATCTGGCAGAAATTGTGACACATCTGAGAGGAAAAAACACAGAATAATTTGCAAAATCATAAATCTGCAAAATGCAAACCGTTGCAAATCGAACGAACCGGATCAGCGCATATCTGTGATTATTTTCAGCTCAACGCATGCAGAGTGTGTGCTTGAACTCAATCTGCAGCTGGTTTACCAAGATAGCGCTGGATCTGAAACCGTAACGATGAACTCCGAAGAGGCAGAGGAGAAGTTGCAGAAAAGTTGACACTGCTACTCAACTCGACATCACAGTGTCTTCTCTGTCTTGGCGTGCTCGACGAGTTTCGAGCGCCGTAACTCTGTGGACTCAGCAGACAGCGGCGACTGCTGCCCGAGTTGCTCGCTCTGCTGCCCATGGCAACCGAGACTGAGCGGGAATTTCCGACAGTCTGTTCGGAATCTTTTCATTGTAAACAAAAATGGATCGCTGATTTTCAGCAGTGGCAATCACGCTAATATACATCATCTTCAGTAGCTTGACTTAAATAAACCTCAGTACTATAGGATACTAGATTGGAAGGGTACAACAGTGGTTCTCACAGGAAAGAACCTCCTTAACCACTTTAAACCTTGTTATTATTATTATTACTATTATTATTACTATTATTATTACTATTATTATTACTATTATTATTTTATTATTATTATTATTATTATTATTATTATTATTATTATTATCTCTAAACTAAGTTCACTTTCAATATCCCAAATCATGTCATGCCTAATCAAATGGGAAATAGACAATGATTGAAAACATTCTCTTAAACCAACTCATTTAAACAAAGTATTCATTTGGTATCAAATTATGTAAAGTTTTATAAGTTATAACTAAAAATGTTTTGATGTCATTGAGAAATAAATGATTCTTCTTCTTCTTCTATGTTGCAGTCACAAATAATCATAAAATTCAAATCCAAAATACCATGTTATTCACTGTCACTAAAGACACAACAGGACTGGGAACAGCTTTCCATAATATAAGTTTTGATAAATTTACAAAACTTTGAGATTTACGCGGAGAAAATCGTCTCACCAAACGAAATGCCCTTTCTCAGTCTGGCATCTTCAACTGCCATTTGATTCTCTAGAGCGTGCAGCTTGAGCATCAGCTCATATTTCCTCTGCATCAGCTTCTGCTGCTTCTGAACGTGCGCCAAAGAAGCAGCTACGCTCAAGTCATAGCCGCAGTCCCTGTGAGAGCAAGTGGAGCAGCGGGCTTCTCGATACCACTGCGCGCTGCACTCGTGCGAACGTTCCGTATCTGGAAAGCGCGGCGAACGTGCTTCCTGATGTCCCGTTGGAAGCCGAGTCAAATCGTTCGCACTTGGCTTCGGCGCTGCGTTACCACTTTGGAAGACCGTCTGCTGCGGTTCATCGATTTCAGACGACTCCTGACGACGACACGCCACTCGACCTGCCTGAGAGGGTCGCACGTCAGACTCCCTGCTGGAAATAGTCCTGCTGCACGATTTCTGAGGCAAAGACAGAGAAATCTTATTGCTGGCGTTGTTGCTCGATAATTGTGGCGCTATTTCGCCAGAATACTGACGCTTCTCTCGAAAACCGGCCGAATGGGATTGTTTTCCAGGCATACGGCTATCAGAATTAACGTCGTCCATAGCATCGTACACTGAGTACTGTTCATTAGCAGGCACTGGTTGTGACTGATGCACTTTATTGTGCCCGAGACCAAAGGAGTTCTTGAGGTTTGCAATGACTGCCATTTTTGGTGTTTTCTTTCGAGGTATTCTAACCTTATCCTCCCCTTCTCCTTCATGTCCTCCTGCAGCTTGGTTGAATTTTTAAACAGCAACAGAGCATCAACGCATCAAGATCCAAGTTAAAATTCTATTTATTTCTAAAATGTATTAAAGTCTTGTATAGCAATCCCTATATTAGCTACCGTAATTATTGCATTAATAGCCCGTGTTTAAAAATATTTAAATCGAAACAATTTCCCAGTATGCTTTCTTTCTCTATAATCATACTTTGACAGATAGAAAGGTCTTACACAGTTCACAAAACAGATAGCAAATACTTAGAACTTTTGCACAGATATGTCCAATGAAAGTCTTCACATTCAATATGAGAACAGCTGTTCTTCTGTCAGAATAAAATTCATCTCCAAGTTGTGACTAACATTCGTAATACAAATTACAACAGAAAACCACAATAAAAAATAATAAACATTGACGTGTTGGACTTTTTAACAAATCTATTTTGAGCATTTTCTGCCTTTACAGAAAATGTGAATAAACTCAGAAAATGTTCTAAAAGTGCTACAACAATCAAAATGAACACAAATGCTGACATCAGTAAAAACGTATGTGCTAGTTATATGTCAGAATGTTTTGATGATCTAGAAACATCAAATTTACTTATTTACTTACTTACGAATTTACAAATGAAATAAACACTTACTGCAAATTTAACTGCATTCAAAATGTACAAATCATTTGAAAACATTCACACACTGAACATGCAACCGTGATTTTAAGAGCAATAAGCAAATTCAACGAAAAACACAAACACAAAAGAAAAGTCTTAACAAATGAAAGAAATGTCAGCAGCATGTGAAGCAAGGGATGTCCGATTACTCAAAAAGTGAGCGAAGATCCTGAGCGTAATAAAGTGTTTAAGTGGCTCTCTTCGTCCTTCTTTTTACCTGTTTTCTGCCGAGAAAGCAAAAGAGGGTCTAGAGAGGTTTCTGAAAATCCACTCACGGGACCAGACTCTAATCGACTGTCAAATGAGTCGCCAAGATTGAGCGGAGGAACTCCAAATGTGGGATCAACGACATGCAACTCGTCCTCTACGCACTCTTTCCAAATTATCAGAAACAAAGGAATGAGATTACACACCAAGACCATAATGGGTGAAACATAGCGATTATCACACAGGGCAGACCCTTTTTGTGGCATTTCGAACTCCCTAGAATAAAATTGAGATGGAATATATTGATAATACTGGAATGATTTGACGCATTAAAGATGGGCACACAAGAAAATGTGGTTTTAATTCGTTTCATCACTCCTCTGAATTTTTGCATATCTACTGTATAGTCTACTGTATCAATAGTCCTCCCATAGACTAATGTCAAACAGGGAATCGATTTCATAATACTTTTGTTGTCTATGCACTGTAGTAATCTCCCGCTGTTGATGTAGTGCGTCGATATTATGGTTCAGTCAACATCACCAACAAAACTCAAAACCAAAAAAAGATTTGCACTCTTCCATTTATTTGTCACGCCTGAAAAACGCAGGATGTACGATTCTACGTCAAAGCAATTTTTAAAATCCAAAAATATTCTGCACGAAACCAATTTCTCAAGCCAAACAAGATTTTACATCAAACCAATTTCACACAAACTTTTAATAAAAATTTTTAAACGTTTATATTTTCGCGGGCCAAATAAAATCAACCCGCGGGCCAAGTTTGGCCCGTGGGCCAAGGTTTTGACACCCCTGCCTTAGTGAATGGCACAGCAACAACAACAATAATGACAACAACAATATATATATATATATATATATATATATATATATATATATATATATATATAATACTGGTACATAATAGTGCACTTTTGTCTGTACCACCACCACCACCACCACCACCACCACCACCACCACCACCACCACAATAATAATAATAATAATAATAATAATAATAATAATAATAATAAAATTGATCGTTAAAAATTAACAGGCATTCATAAAAATATTATATGCAACATGCCATTTGACGGTGTAACTACGGTAATCAAACCCACAGAAAACTAAGGAACGCTATGACTAAACAAGAAATCTGAAGCCAATTTACCTTCAAGAGCAGGATCTTCCTTTATTGTGACGTACTCAGAGAACTTCCCGTCTTCTCCACTGTCGCCCGCCATCTCTTTTCCACCAGTTTCCGGAAGTTGAATGTTCTCCACAAAAAGTGGAAGAGTTACGTCAAGATCATTCGACATCTTTGGTGGAATGCCCCCTAAATAGAAGAAAGACAATTTTAAAATCCCAAAATAATCAAATATTGCCAACAATTCAACGGCCTCTGTTAGCATTCACGTCAATTCTTAGATCAAGTGACGCTGTAATGGTTGCGTAACATATCTCACACATGATATCTGCTAATAATAAGGTTACTAGCATAATACACACATTTAGTCCTTCACAGCGCTTTTTACAGGAAAAAGGCTTGGGAACTAATTTCACATCAGTTTTGTTGTAAGAAGCATACCATAGATATTAGTAGAATAACAGTACTTGGTATATTTATATACAATATGGCTTGTTCTTTTAAAACCAATTTATGCTGTTCCCGTGCGTTCCCACAGAAGAAAGAACTGATTGTAAATAAAACACGCATTAGTGCATATCTACGCCGTTCCCGTGCGTTCCCGCTGAAAACAGCAATGGTCCTTACAAGATTTATATAAGCTCTTTGCACCAAATTGCATCATGTAGTTATATGATGAAACTTAGACTATCCTAAATCCAAGTAGTTGGTTATATAATTCAGAAGGCTTGATACTGTCATTTGCCTTCTAAATACCTTTCTAATAACTGCATCTATCAACTCAAATTAAACAATTACTTGCTATAATGACTGCAACACAACTCATATAAGCAATTCAATTATAATTTTAGCGATTCAGTACACACCCTTAAACCCTGTAAGAAAAAAACCCTCAAAATTTGTCTACTACCAGAAAACAGTCAGTTTGTTTAATTTCAACTGTGACCCCCCTTGTGAAATGTAGGCCTACCCGGTGGAATTGCAGCAACTTTGACTTTGTAAGGAACACTCATGTTGCATCCTTCTATTACAACACGACAACGGTTGCTCTTTGCATCTGGGACAATCTGCACAACAACCATTTTATCAACTGGATTCTAATCTTCACTTATGGCAAAATCACATGACATACTGCCTCAACATTAACAATGGCAAAACGTTGATGAATAGCAAGGTTGAAATAGTAAAAACTGCTTTGCTGATTCGCTGCTAACATGTCATAAATATCGGTAGAAGTGCTATTTCAAGATAAAAATTCTCGATTCATCACAACTACTATACCACAGCATGATTTAAAGTTGCTTAGGAGGCATCACTGCCTGTGTGAAAGCCACTATAGGGGCACTAACGGGGCTTAAACCTTGCTCCACCAGGGTACCGCTCCAGCACGTAACCCACTCTGCCATCTTCCGTCCCCAAAGTTTATCTTGAAATAATTGTTCTGTACGGTCGTATGTTTAATACCCATGCTACTCTTAGCATTACGCCTATATCTGTGCTTATGATTCACAAATGTACACAGACTGCTTGTTGAACAAAGAATTACAAGGGAACACAGAATATTGGTTAATTCAAAATGAATTAACAGCATCTTCGTGAGATGGCTCAATGCAATGTTGATCTGATTAACATTGCCAATAAGAAAACATAAATTATAATTAATCATTGGTGATTACCATATTTCCACACATATGTCCATTGAGGTAAATCCTGTAGCCTTCGATCGGGTTTGACTTTGAATTCAGTGACATCCAAACGATGGACATAGCATCGGGTTTAGCAGTTCTCTCCAATGAAATCAAAGGACCATCGGTATCAACCGTCTTTGGAGAAACCATTTTCTAAATATTCCAAAGAATGCAAATTTACTATTCACAGCTCAACACTGAACATGCTAATCGAAATGAATCCAATCTACTCTAATCATGAACTTCTATAGCGCCACCGGAATGAAGCATAGAAGCATCAGCGGATGGCACACCAATCACAAATGCACAAGATCCAAGTCAAAATCCAGGACATAACTGCTGCTGCCCTGATATAATTTTTAAACAATAAAGTGAAACAATTCAGGAAGGCAAGGAGCAAAAAGTAATAACAGTCATAACAGTCATAACAGTAATAACATTGAGCGCATTTGCTGCTTTGCGATTATTTGCACCATAGAAATGTTCGTAATAATAATAATAATAATAATAATAATAATAATAATAATAATAATAATAATAATAATAATAATAAAGTCACATCAGTGGTTCTCACACAGGGCAGTCCCTACTGAACTACTTTAAACCTTGTTATTATTATTATTATTATTATTATTATTATTATTATTATTATTATTACACATATCAACAAGTAATATTATTATTTTTATGATGTGTGCTATAAATAGTCTACAAGACATAGGACAAGAAAATTTTAAAATATCTTATTTAAATATTCATAACGTATACATCTGCTACAATATTCTTAGATGACTGTAAACTTGAATAACATACCGGTACTCAGAAAGCAATAGCAAAAACTTCATCATAAGTTTATTTCCTAAAAAGGAAAAAATTGCATGCAATTGTTTTTTGGTTCTAACCAAGGTATTTGACTTGTGAGGCTTGAGAGACTTGTATCCTGGATAGGCCACAAGTTGAACGTCGTACGCCCTTCCACCAGCAAGCCCTTTGACTGTTGCTCGAACGTTCTTTGGACGCAACATCTTACTGTACGAAACCCCATTCAGAAACATCTGAAAACCAAATTCAAAATGAGATAATAGATAAGTCATAATTTATTCTGAATTACTGGGGGACACATTTTGCGAACAAAACAGGACTGTCCGGAGAAAGAAATAATACAAGGCACAATACCAGGATCACAAAAAAGAGGCAGACCAAGAAACATGTGGGAAGACAACATCAAAGAATGGACAGGACTCACTCACTATAGAGCAGGAGTGACAAGAGCAGCAGAAGACCGTAACACTTGGAAGAAGACAGTCCATAATACAGCCAATCTTCGGAGCGAAGAGACGGTTAAAGACAAGACAAGTGTTACACCACAATATGATGTTAGCATGAGAGACAAAGTAAATTAATGAGTTAATTCAACCGAATGTAATAATAAGGGACTCATCTAGCACCTCCTATATTTCTACTTAGAGGTGAATGTTTCCAGGTTGGTGATAGGATTCTTAACTTCCAAATTATGCTGTGGTATGAACCACAGTCGGTCACTATGCACGGTGCTTAAGCAAATTTTGATTAGGTAATTTCACCTGATATCCTTTCAGAAGTTTCTGTGCCTCTTTTGATGGTCCATTCCACGTGACCTTCATCGTTCCAGGGTGCGTAAAAGATGCTTTGATCTCTGGAATGAACTTCTCCCACAGCGATACATCCTTCTGAAATAAAAATCCCATTTTCAACCCCTCGGAACTTCAACGCATAGGCATAACTTCTATTAGGTCTCTAGGCTCGAGACCCCTCCCCAATTTTTTGACAGGTTACAATAGGGAAAAGGAGAAGGTATACTGGTTGGGTCCTCCACTTTTTCATCCAAGTTTGTGCCAATGAGTGGCAATAAAATAGAAGGTACATCTTATAGAAGAGATTAAGTAAAGATTATTGCATTGTGAAATCGACGATACATACACTGTCAGCTACTGGTAGGTCTTCTTGCGCTAGTTCGTCAGAACGAGTCTGCAACCCTGGACTGTTTTGTTCCGCAGGACCATCTATTTCTGCTGGGTGCTTTTCCTCTTCTTTCTCCTCATCATCTTCACCTCCACCCAAAACCGAGAATTTCCTGTAAAATAAAACATAATTATAACTAAAAATAATACATAATAATACATTAATAAAATAAATAGATCCAACTAACAAACAAAAATACTCGTGATAAAAGTATAATAAAATTAATGAAATCAACATTCATGCATGAATATATAAAAATTAAATAATAATTAAAAATAATATAATAAATAATAAAATATATAAAAATACAAATTAAAAATAATAGAAAAATAATGAAAATGATGAAAACATGATTTACTTTGGATTCACTTCTCAAAAATGCAAAAATAAATACCAAGATAATTTACAATTGCCAGAAAAACATAATAAAATTTTAGAAAAAGCAGTTTATTAAGTTTGCTGACATGATTAAAAAATTCTAACTGGCAGAGGACAGAGACTTACTTTGAAGTAAGAACGTCGCTATTTGGCAGATTGGGAGAAACGGCAATTGCTCGAACAAACTTGAATCCAGAACCAGTAAGCTTTATTCCCTTCTCTGGATTGTACGCCTTCAAATATAATCAGACATATGCAGCAACAATGCATTCAATATCTCCCAATGAAATCATTACAGTAACAAACATGTAACAACATACTGCATTAAAACAATGAAAAAGCAGTATATTGGCAAGTAAAATCTTGTGAATTTCTATAGCGCATTCGAATGCAAGTACTGTATTACCTACTTATTCCTAGGTGCTTAATCTACATTAAAAATAGCTATAAACAAAGCAATCAATATCTCCCAATAAGCAGGGTCGAAAAGGGCACAGCCTTCAGAGGGGTTAATTAAACAGACGGGTGCAGATACTCGGCCTCTGTAGAAAGCCAGACGACAGAAATCTATTGCAATACAGAGAAGCGAATAGGCAGTCTATACTGAAACAATGCAGATATGTTACGCGTGTTTTCGGAGAGTTCAGATTTGGCTCCGAGCCATCTGTTGTGTAGTACAGAGACGCTCTTGGATCGTCGCACTCGAGCTTCACGACGTGATTTCTGTCGACCGTGCCACCGTTCTTCTCACTTACTATCCACGGCGTCGCAGTTTTTCTTCCTGACAACAAACATATAATTGAGCAGAACAAAGATTCATGTATTAAATAATTAATTAAATACAATGAATTAGGATAACTATAGTTAGTCAATAACATCGTTCCCTGCTCTACTCGAAACAACAATACGAATATTCACAACCATTACTATAGCCAACTACAGTATTATACCCATTATACCCAACTCCAGTTTTTCTGCCTTAAAATGCGTTTCATCCACATTGGAGTGAAAACACATCTTGTGTAAGAATGCATATTTTGAGATTATACATCATTTGGAAAAAAGTACCTGTACGTAACAAATTAATCACAGAACCTCATTTTCAAGGCCATTTGATCACAACTCTGTTACAACTTCATCCAAATCATCATTTGAGGGAAATTCAATATTAATGTTAGTTGGTACAATAATAATTTACAACAACATTGATTGATTAGCATTGATTGTAGGAAGTAACTTGCATAAATGTGTTAGATATATTAATTGCACACTCTTTACATCATCATTGTCATCATCGTCATTATCAAAGAGTGATACAGTAACGGCTACTTCGGATTTCCAACAGTAACACCGAGGTAATTACTATAGGGCAATGGGAAAATCTGGCAAAAAGTGCAGTATCACTGTGGTAACTGGTTTTTGTCATGCGATAATACTGTGTAAATGGGGACATTTATTTACTATGGTAATACCACAGTAATGGTATCAGTGGTAATCAAGTTGATAATAATAACTGATGACGCTGAGTAGATGTTCTTGTATTTCTGAACGTAGAGAATTGGGGATGGGGTGGGGAGGGGTAAAAAACATTTCAATACACTCTTGTTTAAGGCTACTGGGTCCATGATATCAGCCAACATCTATTGTACATTCCTTATTTACAAATAAACATTCTATATGTGAATCACATTTCGTAATAAAGACATTTGACTTTTTCCACTTTCACCAACCTTCTTCGCTGGTGACAGTAACAATTCCAGGTTTATCGGGTGCCCCTTCAGAAGCCACATAGTAGACACCTGGTTCGTAAAATGTATGCAGGTAACTGCCGTGGAGTACAGGTTGTCCACTAGAGAATCCTTTGTCTCCCTGCATCTCAACCAAAGGTCCCTTCAAAAGACATGATCAGTACAATTTCTTAACATTGCTGAAAATTATTACAGCTATTACTTTCTCTATTCCTGCGTTTTACCTTCACAGCTTAGCGCTGCTACTAATCTATCGACGCCTAAGTGATGTCGACATCGTCATACTTTAAAACGTATACGACATGAATGCTGAAGAGATGATTGTTTTGCAAAGCAGAAGTACATTGGCAAATGACCAAAGAACAGACCAACGTATGAGACGCTGCAAAAACTCACCGTATTTGGAAGAGTTCCATTCAGAGGTCGTTTTATATTTACAATATTATGAGGAATGTCAGAGTCTTTCCAATTCCACAGAACACTTTTGCCCTAGACACAGTCAGCATCACGCAAATCTATTGACCGTGTTTGAACTACAGCATAAAGCTGCTTATTTTTAAAAAATCCAAGTAGACACTGCATTTAACTAAATGAATTTTCCAAAAGAGGAAGCATCTTACCTGTATTAAAAAAAAACACGAATAAACTTGCCTACTATGGCAACACAGGGCAATAACATTTTCAGCATTGTACAGCAGGCCAAAGAATGCAAAAGGCTAAAGAAATGCATATGAAAATAGAATAGTATACAATTATGGACCAGTCAATATGCAAATCAAATAAAACTTCAATTTCTGTGGAAAATATATGTGCACATGTGCATATACAAATATATATATATATATGTGTGTGTTAGATCATGATGCACTCACTTTCGGTACGGAGATTTCTTTCGGGTGAAAGCCCTTGTCACTGACAACCACTGGTGCACCGTCACTGACGCCATCCACGATGATTGTGCTGACATGGTGGCCGCTGAGACGAACCTAAAAAATGTCAAGCAGGAAGTTGGATTCTTTCCAAAGAACTTACACGATCAGAGGCCAATACCAAGGCATACTGCCCCACTCACTTATACATATAAGTGTCTTTAATGCACAGACCAGATAGCACAGCAAATGCTAAGCAGAGCAGAGTGAACTTCTAATAGTTTTATGACAAAGAAGATGATTACAGTGACAATGAAACAACAAAAGGTGGCGATGACAATGACAACAATAATTACAACTATATTTGAGAATCTTGACTCTTTCGTAAAAAATGCAAACTACGCTATAGAAAGCTTCAAATGGCTCAAACAGAAAATACTGATGAATAGAAACTGTAATAAGACCTGAAATTCGACTTACGTCATCGTTTCCTGGATTTGAAAATGCCTTTCCAGCAAAATGAAAGATGCCGCTGTTTGGAAATACACGATTCAGACAGCCTCTGAAAGAAATAAGAATGGTGAAATCAGTTAAAGAAGCATGTCTCAACCACAAACACCGACATCCAAAGACATCCAAAATACATATAAAATACATATACATCGTAATTCATTTAAAATTCAAACAAGAATCAAAATTATTTGTTGTAGGCCGTCCAGTTATCGTGTAGCAACCATGCAGTACAACAGCTAACCTCGGGATAACTGGGTTTGACTTTGATTCTGCGTTCTTCGCGTCTTCGGCAGTCTTGACTTCTGTGACGTCGTTATCGACAAGATCATCAAAGTTCCAGGCAATGACATCACCACGTCTGATCACCTTAGGATTGGGGTCAATTCCAGTCGGTTGGACCTCAATCTCATGCACCTGTTGAAACAAGGTGAAATCCAATCAGTAGCGTGCAGAGGGGGCGGTTGCCCCGGGAAACCACCAGATGGGGGGGCAGTGTTTATTCTAGGCCTTCTCTGGAGGGAAATTTCCCCCCACAGTTTGAATTCCCCCCCCCCAAATTTTTGAAATTTTGGCAGTAGCATGAGCTCCCCAATGCCTGTTCCCCCAACAATTTTAAACTTCCCCCCAATGTCTAGGTGGCTAGAATAGTCACTGGATGGGGGCATCATAACTCGGCAACCAGTGTTGTCAAAACTGTTCCGGTTTGAAGACCAATGATTTGTAGAACTATGAGTTTACTTTAAAGTGACGAATGTCGAGCATGACCACTAAGGAGCATTTCTAAAGGGCAGATAAAACAAAAGCATAAGAAATAATACTCACCTGCGGTCGTGGTTTTACCCAAATTGATCCAGGAGTTTTCCCTACTCCATTGCTGAAAAAAATAGACAAATCAGCTGAAAATCATATTGACAACAAGAAAACAAGGATAAAAACAGAGAAATGATAAACTAAATCAACTGACTGTCAAACCAAAGGATGAATAAAAAACACAACCATGACGACCACTTTTAAATAAAGTAAGTATAATTAAGAAGTTATATTATGATCTGTTGAATTCAATCAAAAACCACTTTGCTTTAATAAAATTCTGCATCTAACAAATATCAAAAAGGCTGAAATAAGTAACTGTTTGCATAAAATTCTCTTTTTACAAATTAACATTAATTTATATTTTTAAATATTATTTTACATTTTGTATATCATTATGTATTATTTTACATATTTATATAAAATAGTATGACGTGATAATTGGTTAATAATAATAATAACCTGACCTAATGTAGTGATAGAGTCCCGGCTGGTGAAACTGATGCATAAAAGCAGAAGGCGAAAGGACAGGAATCCCGCTGGTAAAACCTTCGTCAAGAATACGTCCTTTATGCGACGACTAACAAAAATTCACAGAAAACTATATTGAAACAATGACCTAATCTAAAGCTAATCTTAAACTTCTATAGCGCCACTTCATAATGCACAAGAGCATCAACCGATGGCACACCAAATCCAAATAATTAAAGAAAAACCTAACAAACTAATGATAATGATATATCAGCAGAGCCAGGAAGGCAGCAGAGTGGTAACAACTCTGGCACAGAGATCCGAAGGCTGTGGGTTCGATACCTGGAAGAGCCCTATGGTTAACTCGGCCCTCACTCACTATAGGGCAGTGACAAAATGAGCAGCAGTGGTAACACTGCTCAGTCAAACATGCATGCTGTGCGTTGCACTATCTGGCATTCATAGTATTGCATGTCTGGCTGATGGTAAATATATTACGATAAGATTACGTGCTTACAGAAGTGCTCTAGAATAAAATTGAGATGGAATATATTGACAATTCCAAAATGATTTGACGCATTGAAGATGGGGACACAAGAAAATGTGGTTTTAATTCGTTTCAAACTCCTCTGAATTGTTGTATATCTATAGCTTGCTGTACTTCATTAGGCTCACCATTTTGTGGCATTTCGAACGGTCTAGAATAAAATTGAGATGGAATATATTGACAATCCCGGAACTATTTGACTCATTAAAGATGGGGACACAAGAAAATGTGGTTTTAATTCGTTTCAAACTCCTCTGAATTGTTGTATATCTATAGCTTGCTGTACTTCATTAGGCTCACCATTTTGTGGCATTTGAACGGTCTAGAATAAAATTGAGATGGAATATATTGACAATCCCGGAACTATTTGACTCATTAAAGATGGGGACACAAGAAAATGTGGTTTTAATTCGTTTCAAACTCCTCTGAATTGTTGTATATCTATAGCTTGCTGTACTTCATTAGGCTCACCATTTTGTGGCATTTCAAACGGTCTAGAATAAAATTGAGATGGAATATATTGACAATCCCGGAACTATTTGACTCATTAAAGATGGGGACACAAGAAAATGTGGTTTTAATTCGTTTCAAACTCCTCTGAATTTTGCATATCCATAACCCACTGCAACAACAGTCCTTCGATAGGCTAATGTTAAACAGTGAATCGAATAAAACTGAGACAGAATATATTGGCTATTTTAAGACAGATTTAGGAAAAGACTTGGACTTTATTTAACTAATTAGCCCAACCCCCTATGCCTTTCACCTTCCCTAGCCTAGCCTCTCAAAAAGTGAGAGACTCAAGCCTAACAGTTTATGCCTATGGGTTCAGATCTATCACCAGCTCTCTATCCCTATTGCAATGATCACATAACCTAAAATGGCATAATTGATAATTTGGTTCATATCATAATCCAATAGGGTTACCGTGACCCTGCTCTGACCTGTGCTATGTTGTGCTTTTTGTTGCCCTCTTGCCAGATCCACCAGACCTTGTCACCCTGGCCAATGCTTACTGAAGGCGGATCAAAGCCACTGTCGGAGATATGGATTGTATGATTCTATAATGGAAATAATAAAAAGCACATATCATATACTGTATTATCTCAGGTATAACACGCACCCATAGTTTTGAGTGTCTAGGGTTGAATTAGTAAGAAGCAATCGTCTCTTCACACATACCAGGTGACCAAGTCATCACCCTGCAATCCCTACAGTTTGAATTGTTATCAATCCCTACAGTTTGAATTGTTATCAATCCCTACAGTTTGCATTGTTATCTGCTTACTATAGGATGTCAAGTACCTTTGAACCCGCATTGCAAATCAGCGAGCAGACATTGTCGGTGTCATGGTTGTAGAAGTGGTACACTCCGACCGCCGATGGCTGCGCCAACTCAAGTCCTGCGTCAAATTTCTTGGCCATCAGTTCCTCGCTAATAGGAGTGCCAGGTCCTGAAATCAGAAAACAAGAATAGAATAGAATTAGAAATATTTTTTGTTGTTGGAACTTTGCAGCAATTAATGTGCTTGTTAACATTATTAACTGAACAGGCGCAATATAAATAGCTAATTACATTACACTGCATTGTTAATAATAGAATAAAGAGTTCAATAATAAAGGTTCCAAATGGACGCAGCACAAACTCTGACTTGCATCCTGATTTAATTGCTATCATCAAACACCATATACAATATAAAAATTGTTATTTTTGATTATAATCATAAAAACCAAAGTTTCTATAACAAAATGCACACAGTCTGCTCATACTGAAACCATTAGATGTCATCTTACCCGTTTGGGGTTTAAGAGAAGCCGATCCCTCAGGACTTATACACTTTTCTATTTCCTGCACTACGGACCCTTGGTCAAAGTCGCTGGTCAGCCACGTCCACCAGATTCTATCTCCGGTCTTAACGTGCGACAAATCTGCAAGAAATACAACATCCTTTACATCAAAAGGTAAGAACAAGTAAAGTACAGCTGACCAAATCTATGTAGTAAACAAAATTTTTTTAAATAAAACATCGGTCTTCTTTTGCTAGGCATCTTTAGAATTTTAGAATTCAAAAATTACGATCTCACTTAACAATGCAACTGAACTCTGCACATACATTAAGGGCCATTTTAAGGTCATCATAGGCACGAACAGGGCCATTTTAAGGTCATCATAGGCTCACAAAGAGCCGAAAAGTAAACATACAGTAACACAGTTCAAGTGCTCACCGCTCCTCTCACACTGTTTACAGTTTGTTAAGAGTTACAAACGTCCTTAAATCTGTATCTGCAATTTCTGCTAGCCCACAAATCTCTCAACTTTCGCAAGCGCTATATAAATTTATGAGATTTTACTTACTTACTTACTTAACTTTACATTAGTTCTCAAGCTCCATTGATTCTAGCCTTCGTTTACTTATTTGGTGTGGTGTGTTATGCACAAAACGTGAAAAACATTGGGAGAATAAGTTTCATCATAGAATACCCGGGATGAATCCATCCTTCTTCAGTTCAATGAAGTGGTCGACAACCGCTGCTTTCACGATGATCGTTCCCAAACAGTCGACAGTTTCACCGAATCCTCGATCCGAATAGTAGTACACTCCAGCTTTGAAGAATTCTTGTGACATCAGTCCATTTTTGCTGAAATGTGTGAAATACGAATTTCCTGTCTGCATCTCTTAAAGAATTTTATGCACAAATTGAACAATACCAGCCAAAAATTCCCATCTGAACTGGTCCAAGGCATGTCGGCATGTGAGGTTCAATTTTCTGGGGAGTTGAAATGTATGCTCTGCCCCCCACTTGTCGATTTCCCTTTCAAGGCAAACAACTTTTTTTGATTTTTGAAAAAGCAACCAATGGGAGTGTAGCTTTGTTGCCCATATGCACTTAAGTGTCTAAGCACAAATAATTCCTAGCACTTCTAAGTCAATGAACATACTGTACATGCAGCAATCTCACATAATCCCTTGTCTTGGTAGCAATTCATCATATTCACTCTCATTCACCTATTCAATCTACTATAAAAACATCTACTTTGGATACTTATCATAACATTAACATGATTAATGTGAATTAAAGAGCAATGTTAACCTGACCAGCTCACAGTTTATCACATGAAACAGTGATTAGCAATGGAGTTGTTGCATTGCTCAAATATAAAATCATTGCTGCACTTTAAAATATCGTAAAAGTAAGTAAGTAAGTAAGTAAGATCTCGTGGATTTCTATAGCGCCTTGGAAAGCAGTTAAAAAGATATCATTCAAAAATTGTTGAATGCAAACACTGCCATAAGAACGTCAGTTCAATGACAAAGCTCAAAAATAATCAAATTTACTTTATTTACTTAATTTTCAAAAACCATCTTCCATGCCAAAAGAGATGTCAGCAAACAAAATTATATTACATGTTGACTGATAATTATATGTTGACTGATAGAACTGTATTTGAGTTGAGCCACTCACCTTGGCGTTTGCCATTTTAAGCCGTTCTTCTTTTGCTGAAAGTTCAAGCTAAGATGTGAGTAATGCTTAACAAAGATCAAGTAACTGTAAGATTACTCTGTACAATAATACTATACAATACTAGCAGT
The DNA here is from genome assembly GCA_018105865.1 of Metaphire vulgaris. Classification (NCBI taxonomy): domain Eukaryota; kingdom Metazoa; phylum Annelida; class Clitellata; order Crassiclitellata; family Megascolecidae; genus Metaphire; species Metaphire vulgaris. The sequence continues at coordinate 10,878,702 of CM030870.1, read as the reverse complement.
TCGAAATCCTTACAAATCAATGAAAATCAAATAATAATTAAATATTAATAATATCTAAAGAGTATAACAATTAAATATTAATAAAATATCATAAATGAACATTAAAGTTGAACAATGTCGTTCACCTTGTATTTTTCTGAACTGGATGAACCTTGTGTCGATAGCTCAGCTTCATAAACGCAATGCAGCATTTTGCACTAATTCCAACAAAAGACAGCGACAAAACGCACTGAACTTTACGTACAATAATAACAATGCAAGAAGCAGTTAAACCCAAAACAGTCGAGAACAGCTCTGTTCCAATAGCATAGAACTGGCATAATATCTGGCTTAGAATTAAAATTGTAAATACATAAAAATAGTTAACTGCTTTACAAGCCATGCTTAGTCCCTTAAAACGTAAAACCTTACTCTTCAAGAGATCATTCCCTATCTAGCTGCAGCCATGGGCGCCCACAGATAGGGGCAAGAGGGGGCACTTGCCCTTACCCTGGAAAATGCAAATCTATTTCGTAACTAACTAAATATTGGCTTTTGATCAATGTTTTCACACTAAAACACTACTGTCTACTGATACACAAAGTGATATTGAGACACTTAACTTTGCTTAAGAACTGTGGAATTATTATTATTATTATTACTGTTATTATTATTATTATTATTATTATTATTATTATTATTATTATTATTATTATTAGCTGGACAATTTATATAGCGCAATAAGCATGGCAAAATGGCCAAAGACAAGAGCACCTTACAATACTGCATATATCTTGAGCGCCATATGAGCCGTGACCATTGTGTTTTGCACCCCCTCCTCCTCCTCCTCCTCCTCTGGGAAAGATTTCTGTGGGTGCTACAGACTGCAGCGTCCCAACCATGGCACCCCTTTTGACGCAAAAGCCCTGCCTAAAAGACCCCCCACTTTTGGCTACCACTATCTCAAATTTAGATTAAGCGACGATTTTACCCTCAAAAGTGCTAAACAAATACATGAGATTTTATTTACTTACTTACTTACTTATATGCTGATTTAATACGATCAAGTAAATCTTAAGAAGAACCTCTTCACCAGACCACTCCCACCAGACTCGATCTCCTTCTTCGATCACCAGAATCTGTGGCGTGAATGCAGTGTCACGAACATTGATCTTGTACTCCCTGTGACAGAAAAAAGTAGCCTCAATATTTAAAATCTTGTCTCCGAGCAGAATATGTTTTGTACATTTTCCAGATTCTTAATTTGTTAGAAAAGTTGCTTCGTTGCCCATATACGATCATGAAAGCATTTCTTAATTCAAATTAAAATATTACTATGGAAATTAATATCCAAAGCAATCAATTAATTACTAGTATGACAAAACTGTATCCAGAATTCCAGATGGCCTCTTCGACAAAGATTAAGAAATGAATTCATAAAAACTGACAGCTATATCATATATAAAGTAAAGTAAAGTAAAGTAAAGTAAAATCTCGTGGATTTTTATAGCGCCTTAAATATGTAACATATATAAAATATGTCATACCTTTGACGTTCTCTCACATGCACGATGCACGTTTTCCTGTCTTTTGGTGATGATCCACCATTTTGGAAGTAATAGAGACCAGGTTTGCTGAAATTGAAAGGAAGACAAGAATAAGATGCTATTCTGATAGATAAAAGTAAAAGCTTACATCTTGCTTCCTTGATTTCTTTAAATAGTCAATCTAAAGCATTGTTCCAACTGAAAAAGACATATTCCAAACATCTGATAATGTTTTCTTGCAGTAAGGAGAAAATACAGAAATGTTATTTTGAGAGAGAGAGTGAAAACAGATAGATGCATTACTTGAATTCTTTTCTAAATGAACCGGATTTTGTTGCACTGGATCTACAAAGGAAAAAATAAGTAAGTAAAATTTATAACTTTGAAACTGTTCAGAGTGAAATATCAGTTGGATATCCAGCTGTTCAAATGCATTTGCTGTGATGGTCTCTGTATATTCAGAATACTGTATAAAGCAAATATTGCTTACATGATTTATGCAAATTCACAATTGAACATCCACAACAATGATAACAATAACAACAACCAGGGCGTGATTTGTAGGGGGGGAGGGAAGGGGGGATTTCCCTTACTTTTTATTACTTACATTTACTTTCTATGGCATCAAATCATAATGAAATACGGTGAATACGCTGACTCACTTTCCGGAGTCAAGTGGACTTGTGCTTAGCTCCTGCAGGTTGAAGGCAACTTCGGTGATTTTCTGAGGAACTTCGCATCCGTCCCACGTCCACTTGAGCGCATTTCCCTCGTCCAGTCGGACGAGACTCGGCTCAAAGCCATCGTCCGTCAAAACAGATTCAATGTCTTTTCTCGGATGAACTTCGACAACAAGAGGCTCACTCTTAACTCCAGCGCTGAAACAAAATCAACAACTGCATCAAAAGTGCAGTGAACATTACAATAATGTTACTATTACAAGTATTACTAGTATGCAGTAGTAGTAGTAGTAGTAGTAGTAGTAGTAGTAGTAGTAGTAGTAGTAGTAGTAGTAGTAGTAGTAGTAGTAGTAGTAGTAGTAGTAGTAGTAGTAGTAGTAGTAGTAGTAGTAGTAGTAGTAGTAGTAGTAGTAGTAGTAGTAGTAGTATATATATTTATTGTTATTTATATACACACTAATATTAAAGCCCATTTGTCTGATTTGGTGCAAATGGAGCAAAAACTAAGCAGAATTTTGTCAAAAAAATCCCTTGCAACAATCTCGAAATTATTTAGATTGCACAACTTTCTCCTATTTTGTCACTCTTTATTCTGTAGTCACTAGAAAAAAAACTCAAAATAATTTCCAACTTTTGACACCATTTTTAACAACACTCATCCTGCTCTTACTTTCAACATCTGTCACTCATTCGCATTTGAATAGATTTTGAAAAATTGCACAACAACAGTATAAATTTTAAATCACATCAAATCAAAGGCCAACCAAAAACTTCAAACACAATACCTTAAGCATAAAAACCAGATTTATCACCATCATTAAAACATTTCTTGATGTAAAAATCATGCCAATTTGTAAATAAGTAGTAGATAACTGACCTGATGAACTTGTATTCACCGGCCAGGTTGAACTGTTGCTCGTAGAATCCTTTTTTTGTCGCTGGTCCGCTGTGGTAACCTCCAACCACAACGCGATGCTTTTCACCATCATGTACCACCTACAAAGTCATCAGACACAGCAGTTTAACGTGCAGTTTCTGAGCCACTTTCACTTTACATACTATTTTACACTTCTAAATATGTAAGTAAGAAAGTAAAATCTCGTAAATTTATGCAGCACTATGGAAGTAGTACAGTAGTAGCTCTGCTTATTCTTATGTGCTTAAATATTTAGCAGAAATCCTTATCTCTGGCTGTACCTGAATCACATTGAATCCTTTCTCATCTTTATCATCCCAGCAAAAGGAAACAACCTAAAAACAACAGAAAAACTTATCAATTTCTGACTGATTTTGATTCTGTCTTCTATGAACACACTAACTAGAACAAGCGGTCATCTCTGGTCATCGAGCAACATGACAACTAATTTGGGTTTCACCGATACGCTCTTTGGGGTTCAAGTGGTAGTAGAGTGGTAATGGGGGATCCAAGGTTCATATTTTACTGTGCCCCTATACAACAACAACAACAACAACAACAACAACACTGGACAAGTTTAATGCCTGTTTAGCAATACTTAAGAGCAGTACAAGTGTTGTTTTAGAAGCTAATGAAATAATAATGCATTTTGCAAGTAAAAAGATTAACACAGTAACACTGGCACAACGTCTGAGACAGCAATTCTACAGGGCGGTGCAAAAAAACCGGACTATATTAAATGCAAACCTAAATGAGACTAGTCTGGATTTTTTTGCACCACCCTGTATAACCAGCCCTTCCTTCAAAAGATAATGCAGTAACAGATCATATTTTATACAGATTACTATAAAAAGGCAGAATTTGTTGATGCTAACTTGTCCCTCGCAGAGTATGATGCGCTGAATAGAGAATCCAGTCTTAAGAATCTCAACTCGGCACGAACTCTTCCGACCTTCAACATACAGTCAATGCTAAAACAGCCATTGGTGACATAGCAACTAATACTAATGGTCATGGCATAGATTCTACATTGCTACAAATTGTGTTTTGCAGTGGGCAGGTACCACGGTAAGAGGTGGCTGCGTTAATGCATCTGTCCTTCATTTCACCGGACCGTTTCCAATAGTAAATAGCCTTTAAACCAAATCCACTGTCTCTTGATTCTCAATTCCAGCCTCTGCTGGCTTTCTAGCTAACTAAATGCCTCCCACTTGACTAGGCACTTGACAATAGGCTACTTCACAAAGTTAGGATTTTTATATCAATGTAATGTGTTCACGAAGTCTTTATGGATTAGTTACCACAGTAATCTTAACTTTAATAATAATAATAATAATAATAATAATAATAATAATAATAATAATAATAATCAATGTTATGAGTAAGTTGACAATGAGTCTACTTTATGCCTTATCACTGAATTCTTATAAACACAGAATTATTTTCTCAAAGTGACACTCTTAGCTCAGATGTTTAATAAATATAGTTCTAGATTATTATTGTTCATGACAATTTATATAGCGCTGTAACATAGCAAGGCCAAAGTCAAGGGTGATCTTTTTTACCATTTACCATTTAGAAGTCAATCTTTTGACCACTCTGCTACAAGTTCAGGAGCAATTACTTTTCTGATGTAAAATATAATCATCGAATTATATGCAAGCATACAAATAGAAAGAATAGGGTTTTACCAGGGGTGGCGTGTCCCTCGAGGTGTGCTAAGGTGCTTTCAATTGGCCCCAAAGATGGTGCCCATGCATTCACGTATAGTGACAATATAAGCACAGAAGAAACAAAAAGATGGCCAATTGGGAAAAGCAGGATCTTACCTAGTGCTGTCGCTCTCATTTTCCGATAAATGACGTGAGATAGATCTTTGTGCTTCAAGGCAACTTTCCATTCCTGTTTCTTTAACATTGGCAATACGGCTGCACCGGGATTCACGCTTGCATATGCTATAATGATCTGAACCATTTTGTCTTGTTTCTTACAAATTCCTTCTCTGCTTTTTCCATCCTGTCTTCCGTCTTGCTTTCCCTGGGGTGGGGGGTCTTTCTGTTGCATAGACGCTCCAGATCCCATCTCAGTCTATTGCTATGTCCACTGTAAAGCCCGATGTAACAGCCAATTATTTTACCTGCAAGAAACATGTTACAGACAACAATAAACTGACTTTACTTATTGAGAATTTAGAACAAATTTTGTCAATACTGGACTACAATAAAAATAATAAGCTACAATAAAATTATGTCAAAACAGAACCAGAAAAATACAAAAATGCACATTTTATCAAAATAATAATAATCTTTTTCTCTAATGCTGGTCAATCGGAGGACAAGCTAAGTTTGAGACAATTCAGAAATATTTAGCTGAGCGTGTAACCTCCATCATGAGTTCAGATTCATAATCTGCTCTCTGTCACTCCCTCTGCCTATGTCTCTGTCTCTGTGTCTCATTTGAGCTCTCTTTCTCTCTTTCATTGTCATTTATTGATCTTTTCTGTGATCGCCATGACAACATGTAAAATGTGAGTGCTTTAGTGACTGCTTGATCAGACAGAGTTCTGAATCTCTGTCAAATTAGATTTCACTGATAAAAAAACAACAATAATCAATTCGACTGATGTCAGAGTGGGTTACACACTGGAGTGGAAGGCCGATGGAGCGGGTTAAAGCCCCGCTAGATAGCGCCCCAAGAGTCCTTCACGCAGGCAGTAATGCCTCCAAGGAAGCTTTAAGTCATGCTAACTTTAAGACTGATAACAAGAGCATTGCACAAGTTATATAATGATTTTAGCAAAAGATAAAAAATTCTGCAAATATTACTAAAGGCGAACCATCCACATAATGACAAAATACCAACAACAATTCTCAAGCTTCAATGGTAATGGATTAAAACAGCAAAATTGCCAAACAACTTTCTTCGTGTGGCGCTAATGACCGAAAAAGACTTTCTTTTGCGGATTGATTTTGAAGTACCATCGATTGATACCTTGGGTATTAGAACTGGTGCTATAGAAGTGCATAATTATTATTATTATTGTTTATACAAATTATAGTATGATTCCAAATATTTAGAATCATTATGCAACGCGACAATAAATATAGACCTACAGATAATGACAATATTGCACAACTAAAGGTAAATGCAAACACAGATTTGTTTCTGAGACCCTGCTACACTGCCATTTATCATGAACATTCATCGCTTAAAATTCAGCAGATTTCAAAATCGACTTAAGAAATCAATTCTCTGCAGTTCACGGGGTATTTTCACCCACCTGGAAACCAACTGAATCTACGATCCAACTGATTTCACACTGAAGACCTAATCTATACAGCTGAATGCTACATGTAATTTCAACGAACCAGAACAACAGTAGAAGCGTTGTCCTCCAAGAGCTACAACAAACTGCTCTGCCATGGCAACGGGCACCAAACGGATCCAACGACGGCGACGGCGGCGGCGACGGCGTCACGTGACGAATAATTTCACGCATGAAGTGACAACATCACGCTTCGTTCGCCAGTCATTCGTCCGTTCAGTCTGAAGGCGAAAATATATCATGATATCATGTCTATCGATAAGTCGGGCATGGCACTAATCTTTCCCATAGCCATTTTAAGAAAGGCTAAGCGCCTAAGAATAAGCGACTACTGTTGTACTACCTACTCTAGTTCTATATAAATTCACGAGACTTTACTTACTTACCTTTCATTAGCAATTCAGTGTGTGGCGATCGTAGCCCACGTGCCACTTTGAACAGTAACATTCTTTTCGAAGAGTTTGAAAGATTTAACCCTCTGCCTGCCATCTTTTGGAACACTCACTTTATTTAGCCTACTTCGTTTTATTCACGACGCACTATTAACAACTACAGTTTACTTGTCTGTAATATATGTTGTGGTCCAATAAATATTTATTATTATGGAACTTATATGGCGCCATTTTTAAAGGGCACTTGGCATCAGTCGATGGTCGCTCCGGTTTTATAATATATATATATATATATATATATATATATATATATATATATATATAATGTGATTTAAAGTGGTTTAGGAGGCTAAGCCTGTCTGTAGTTACCTAAGCGGAAAATGGCAGAGTTACGTGCTGAGTGATAGAAGCATTGATGTGCATATTCGCTTGAAATTAGAGTAGGCTTAAATATTGTGTTTTACTTCTCTTTATATGGAAGACGAAACAAATGACGACTTGCGATTTGCTTACGAAACAGAGTAGCAGTCGTCCTTATGGATATAGGCCTACAGAATTTTGCCTGTTTGACCATTAAACATTGTCTACAGCTATTTGAAGATAGACTAAAAGCCTAAGAGCAACGACGGTACTAAATGAGAGCGCTATACAAAACAAATAGAATTTACTTACTTACTCTAACTTACATATGTGAATGATGAAAGAACTTGGTGATAGTGCGATGGACCGATGGTCGTATTTATTATAAATTATAATCGATGGTTTCCGGTCTTTCCACTAGCACTGGGTTATATAGTTTTAGGTTTTAAAATATTAGATGCTAAAAATTTGCAAATTCGAAATGTTTTGCCGGCGAAATTATCGCTAATTATCCGATGATAAATTTAATTGGTTGATATTTAGCGCTGTCTTGAGATGTTAGTTCCGCTTTCAATACGGTTCCAATTCCATATGTTGTCGAGAAGGAAACGGGCCACTTAAAAGTTAGAACTTATTTGGCGCTATAATAGATGTCATTTATGTTAATTGTTCTGTATTTCTACTTAATACTTTGAAGTTGAAACCTCGCTTGTATAGGAAAACACTGACTCGATTGCAGAATCGTTTATTAGATTTATTATTATTGTTGTATAGCACTGCAACAGAAGAAGTATCGCAAAAGCGCTATATTATTATATTTCTAGTTGATTTGGGTACGTGATTGTTAATTTGAGGAATATGAGATATTAGCAGCTACAGGTTAGAGTGGTAGTTATGGTTAATTATGACAATGTAAATGACCATGAATTCTGTATTGATAGACTACGTAAAACAGTCCCTTACTGCTAGTTTCTTAGTGCTTGCTTCTAACACTGATGAGCACCAACATTCTTTTCTGTATGCCTTAAGTTTATATGGTCAATTGTGGTATGTAATTAACCCATTATAATTTGTGGATCACTGCATATTCTGCAAAGCTTGTTTCTACCGGATTTTTGAGACAGTGTTTAGAATAAGATATGTCATCTGTATTGTAGATCCGTTTGACCTTTGAACTTGTTAAATATGCACAGAACCATGAAAGGTCGAACAATGGGAAGCAAATACCGAACGTTTTATGTCATTCTCTTCTTGACGATATTTCTTTTCCTCCTAGTGGCCGTTGCTTTGCAGCTCTCGTCTTACATCTCTCCTCTGGGAAATGACGCACCGGCGGAAAGTCATTCTCTGAATAAGGAACGGTCGGATGTTGTCATATCGCAGACGTCATCGCGTGCAAACGCAACAGTTCAAAACTGTACTTTTCATACGTGCTTCGAAGTCTACCACTGCGGCTGCAACGGTCAGAGCCGCATAACTGTGTACGTCTATCCAGAGGCAAAGTACACGGATGAAGACGGAAGGAACTTGTTAGCGGAACCATCCCGGGAATTCAAAGAAATTCTGGAGACAGTTAGACAGAGTGTCTACCGTACGCTCGATCCTTCAAAGGCTTGTCTGTTTATTCCTCCTCTTGATCTTTTGAACCAGAACAGCATCAGTCTTGAACGGACATCTAGAATTTTGGCATCATTGCCACAGTAAGCTATGTTGAATTCTTTGATTCTTTGGGACCATTTATTATAATTTAATTATAATTTATTATTGTCATGCTTATATGTTATTGTCCTTGGCTTTTCAAAGGACGCATACTTGATCCATAGATCTGTCAAGTTTTGCATCTGTTTCATACCTTAACACAGGGGCCTCCAAAGTTTTTTGACCGTCGGCCACAATGCTGGTTTCTGATGGCCCTGTAGCCCACATGCACAAGAAATTAAGTTGATTAAAATACAGAAAACAGCAAATGAATAACTGGTTACAATAAACTATTTATTGCTGTCAAAGTACAAGTCGCAGATTAGATCTGGAAAGTGCTAATTTCCAAAGCCATTCACTTTCTGTGAGCAACACCAGTGGATGGTTGATGTCATTTAAGAATATTTCAATCTCACTTTGAAGATCAAAAAATCAAGTTAGGACTTTTCCACAGTAAAATCATCTCACTGAAGAGTATGGTAAGGTAGGTCTGGAAATTCAGATTCAATTTCCATCAGGAAATCACGAAATTGGCAATGACGGAGCCAATGAGCTGGTGTATATTCTATGGTAAGAGTAAGACAGCTGAAAGTTGAAGCAAGTTTTAATTAAAGTCTATGCCTCTATGATACAGATGGCGAATAAAGAGATTCTGATGGTAGATTTTCTTCTGTTGCATTTAGCTGGAATTCAGGGACCAATCATCTGCTGTTCAACATGCTGCCAGGTAGCATGCCAGATTACAATGCAACGCTGGATGTTGACCGCGACCGGGCGCTCCTGGCCGGTGGTGGATTTTCAACTTGGACCTACAGAAGAACATTTGACGTTTCTATTCCAGTTTTTAACCCCTTTACGAGATCGCTGACGTTGTCATCAAAGTCCGCCAGTCCGTAAGTATACTTATATAAATACTTATATGATGTGATTCATTTTGTGAAATTGGTAGTGTTTATATTGTATGTTAGAGATGTTGTTTTTTTCCTTATGGCCTGTTTTTTAATTGCCTTCTGAATGTTGTTATTGTGGGGAACATTGATCTATGTGATTATGTGGCTAGATGTAATGTAATGTGTTCACGTAGTCCACCTCTGGACGAGGCACCACAATAATCTTAACGTTACTTACTTACTTACTTAGATTGGTTTCTATCAGTGCTATCATAATTAAAGTGAGTCCAGCCCTGAGTGGTCATACTGAAGGAACTTTAGTTTGGTTTGACCATGCTGATATTTTGCTTGGAAGTTTAAACTGTAGACTGTTGTTTATCTTGGTCCCAATGATCTACGTATGAATTATGTAATCAAACACAGATGCGCAAAGTGTGGAACTACACCAATGTTGAAAAAATTCTCTTACGTTTGACTTCTTGACTATAGTGTTAACAGGAAGTTATGCAAATGAATTGTGATGTCAACAGAGTAGTAACAATACTGTAGTTATTAACAGCCTTTGCATTGTCTACAGAAGTTTAGAATAATATTAGTATTAGACTGTGAGCTCAGGTTCCCCTTACCCCCCTTGTGGCTATGCTGACGATTGGTCACCATTTTTATCATAAATAAATGATAGATATCATATATATCAGAGTGAGCGTCAATATAGTATTTATGCATTGTAACTACGTCCAATCAGCTTCTTTATTTAATTCGGAAAATTAATTATGTTAAGGGTCGACCGTCAGTGGTTGGCAGTTTCATCTCAGACTGGGCTTCATCCGGAATATCTGCGAGACCTCGAGGTTTTCAGCGATGACTTGGAATTCTTGCGATTGGATCATTGCACTGATTTCAATATCTCTGAACGATGCGACAAGAACATGGCTCGCTACTCCTATCCGCACATTCTGCAGGTGATGTGTGTGTGTTTGTGTGTGTGTGTTTGTGTACATGTGTTTGTGGAATATATTTGCTTCCTATTCTTTGTAATATTGTTGAATTTATTTGTATTATAATTTTGCTTTATTTTGAGTGGTTTTTGGAGGTGTAACTTGTATAGAGACCATTTCAATGTAACTTATATTATTATTTTATTATTATTATTATTATTATTATTATTATTATTCCTAGATGATTTGTTAAACGCTATAACATAGCTAGAACTAACACCAAGAGCGATTTACAAATGTTCAGAAGATGTGCGAAATAAGTGCGTCTTGAGGGCAGTCGCAAACGCATTATGCATCTTATTAATGTATAAAAATTCAATTCTTGTATTATTGATTTTTAGTAATTTGTTTGAATTATTATTTCTTTATATTAGAATATTATGATTTTGCATAATTTTGAGTGGATTTTTGAGGTGTTAAACTGCGTAAAACCATTTAGTTTTTTGTGCACATCTATTCAATGTGATCTTTTGATTGTATGTTTACCATATTTGTCTCCCGTGTTTGTTGCAGAAAGCTGCGTTTTGTCTTGTTGTTCGAAGCAACCGCTTGGGTCAGATGGCGTTGAGTGACTGTCTAATGGCTGGAAGCATTCCAGTTATAATTGCCGACTCCTACATTCTTCCATTCTCCGAAGTTCTCGACTGGAAACGGTAGATGTCATGCAATCGTTGAACTGTTAATGCTAATAAATGCTAATGCTAATAATTGTTAATGTTAGTAAATCTTGTCTGGTTTGCCTTGTTGTTTGTTTGTCATTAATCTTATCTCTTATCTTATTGCTTTGTCTATATACAGTAATTTGCCGTGGGAGTGCTTCTGAATGATTTTTCAGAAGAGGCACTATACAAATATTTCGTTACATTACATTGTTACAATACATTAATAGTGAATGCTTTGATGTTGGTCGATTTCTTGAAGTTGTTATGACAGATAGAGATCTTCTTAAGGTTTCCGTGATCTTGTTTTGTTTAGGGCGGCGATTGTAATCGATGAAGACGATCTTTCGGAGGTGATGCCGATTCTGAGGAACATCTCGTCCAAGCGTGTTGAGCTGATGCGTCGCCAGGTGGAGTTCTTCTGGTCTTCGTACTTCAACTCGATCGATTCGATCACCCTCACCACCCTTCAGATCATAAATGACCGCGTTTTTCCGTACGCCGCAAAAAAGTACGAAGACTGGAACGAGCTTCCGTACAGGGTAAGCAGAGTGGTTGAGTAATGAACAACTAAGTTTGGTCATCGATTTTAAATTTGCGCAAATGAAAGAATATGTTGGCGCAGTTGACCTGAAATGTGAAATGACTTTGAAAATCGTGATTCATATTATTCTATTTTCGGATTTTAGTCTATTAAAGAATTTTTGGTTTGAAATGCATATTGAATGATGTGCCTGAACTTTGAGAATTATGACAAAAATGTTTCTTTTTGTTTAAATTTGCTTCTGATGATAAGGTCCTGTTTTAAGTCTGTTTAATTGCTGTTTAAAAGTATGTGGTATATTCTAGTTTGTAAAAAATTGGCTTGAACAGATTTGTTATTGAATGCTATTTCTGCACTGAAACTATAGTTATCAGCATTTTTTTAACCCTTTGGTCCCGTAAGGCTGAAATTTCTGCATCTTAACATTTTGGTTATGCGGATTGCCGTGGCGAACAGGTTAAGAATGCTGGTGCAGATAAATGACATATATTACCAGTAAATAATAGAAAAAACAATTTTTTAACTCTCTGCCAGGACCTCTTTTTTATGATTCAATTTAGAGTTTATTGATCTAAGAACGAAGGTAAATATGGACGTGATTACTTGGAATTCTCTTATTTTTCAGCCTGGCGTTCAAAATCCTCTTTTTCTGCCTCTTATTCCGGCGAAAACCTTGGGCTTCACGGCGGTTATTCTGACCTACGACCGCCAGGATTCCTTGTTCCAGATAATCCAACAGGTGGCGCTGTCTCCCAGCCTCTCAAAGGTCCTGGTCGTATGGAACAATCAGGTCAAACCTCCACCGCCAGGTCTGTACGTGAAAGGAAAACCAGTTTTAATGTTGTTATGTTGAGAGGTTTTTTATTCTCTCCAACATGTTTAGCAAATACTGTTATCGTATACATTATACAGTATGTCTAACTTGATATTTCTTATATGATATTTGAGATGTTTCTTATTTCAATCTGTAGCACTATATGTATGAATGATTTGATGGTAGTGGTGATGATAGCAGCAACCAATATCCAAGTGTGGACAGGAGGAACTGGATAATAATAATTTAATAATAATAATAATAATAATAATAATAATAATAATAATAATAATAATAATAATAATAATAATAATAATAATAGGAACTGATTAATGTGGCATATCATACAAGTAGTGATAGGACAATAAGCAATTGAAAATACAGTTTGTCTCTGTCAGTTAATTTTGTGTAAAATTGGTTTTTGTTAATTTTGTGTAAAATTAGTTTGTTTGCTTATCTGTTGACATTCTGTTAGCTTCCCAGTGGCCGAAGATTAGCAAGCCACTGAAGGTTGTCCAGACAAGACATAACAGATTGAGCAACAGGTACAGTAGATTCGGTCTCTGTCTGTCTGTCTGTCTGATTTAACTTGTGATGTTTTCCTTAGTATTTTTGTGATTTATTAGAACAAGTTTCATATTTTTCGTGGATGTCGTCAGATTTTAGTTGAATTGACTCGACTGATTAGCTTTGTGTATCATTGTGTTGCTTTTCTTTTCTATGGTTTTATTGAGTATTAGTTTCTGATGCTGAAGATAATTCTCTTTAATTTAGATTTTATCCTTATGATGAGATTGAGACAGAGGCAATTCTTGCTTTGGACGATGACATTCTGATGCTCACTGTCGATGAGCTGGAGTTTGGATACGAGGCTAGTTTGGTTCAACATGCATTTGACCAAAATGTCTTAAACTGTTTATATTTCAATAAGATATTATCACTATTAAATCAGTTATTTATTTGAAGGTTATCTAGAAGCTCATTTATAACTGCATGTTTTGGCTCTATGGAGTAACAATTTTATTTTGTCATGTTGCAAATGAAGACGTTTACATTTTTCAGCGATTGATTTGGTGTGCTATTACAGTTTGGACAACATTCTAAAACGAAATTGTCCTCCTTATTTCTTTACTACTTTCACAGACATAGTACTTACCAAGTATTATGGCTTGAAGGAGAAATTTTTTGTTAATGATTTACGATCACAATATATCTATGAGCATGCGGTGTAGAATGGATGTTACAGTAGTATTTGTAATTGTGTGGCGTCGTTTGATGTTGCATTATCTGTTGTAGGAGTGAATGTTTGTTGGTGATTGCATGACAGTTCATTTTCTATTTGTTTACAGGTTTGGCGAGAGTTCTCAGACCGCCTTGTCGGCTTTCCGTCAAGACTTCACCTTTGGGACGAGTCCACCAAAATGTGGAAGTACGAGTCTCAGTGGACAAGTGAAATATCAATGGTGCTCACAGGGGCAGCCTTTTATCACAAGGTAGAATCGATCGTCTTCATTAACTGTGTTAAAATTTGACTATGTAAGAGTTTTGATTTGTTTGGTTGGTTTAAAACAGTCTTTCTTTTTGTCTTTGTGTTTGGCAGTTTCAGTTTTTATATGCCCTTTGCAATTTCAAATAGCTTTCTTGAGCGCCTTTGTGTCTTACTGGGTAGTGTCAGTTCTGTGTTAGATGAGCCGTCAATATATCTGCATAGCACCTCAGGCATGACTAGACTTACATTTGATTAACATTTACGTGATTTGATTTACAATTGAAGACTTACATTTTCACTTAATGTTATAAAAATATAACGTTAAATGAAAATGTAAATCTTCAATTTAGAAGATGCCTTGATAATTAACTAGTCATGCCTGAAGTGCTATATTATTATTATTATTATTTATTACAGTATTACAACTATCTGTATACAAACGCAATGCCTGGCAATATAAAGTCTTGGGTGGATGAGCACATGAATTGTGAAGACATTGCATTCAACTTTCTCGTGGCGAACACGACTGGAAAGGCACCGATCAAGGTGACACCGCGACAGAAGTTCAAATGTCCCGAATGCTCCAACTCCATCATGCTGTCAGCTGACCTCGACGATCACATGGTCATACGATCGGAATGTATAAACAACTTTGCTAAAATCTACGGAGTGATGCCCTTGAAGTCCGTCGAGTTTCGCGCCGATCCCGTTCTGTACAAAGAGTCGTTTCCATCCGAGTTGAAATGGTTCAGCGATGTGGGAAGTCTTTGACAAGTGTCTGTCATCCCGCTGTTTTCTTTCTGACAAGAACAGTGGCGTCATTTGGAGGGGGCAGGTGGGCCGTGGTCCCCCATGGAAATGAAGAAATAATGTATAATGTATTCAATAAATAAATGTGAAATGTGAAAAAATTTCATTAATTTACACACTTGCCAAAATTGGCCCAAAAATTACCCAACAATTGCCCAAAATTTGGCCATAAAATTACCTCCCCCACACAAGAAAGTGTGGAATGACGCTACTGGACAAGAAACCAACTCAAATGGTACGAAGCTAAACCTCTTGAAATGGCGCATAAGCTTAAAACTCTTGACCTCCTATGGTCATAATGATTTTATTGAAGGTTAGTCCAACCATACTGTTGATGTGGTGCTAAGGGCCCATCCATATAGTATGTACACAATAAAAGGCAACTCCCCCCCCCACCTCCTCAATGCATACGTACTATATGGATGGACCCTAATGTCTCAAGCCAAATTGCATGATTTTCTAAAAGACATGTGATTTCAAAGGCCAGAGCCGCGTGGAAAATAGTAAATTTCAGACCTGAACTTTTCAAGGTTTCTGCTGTGCAAGGTTTTAGTTTGACAATGGTCGTTAGAGTATTGCTGAATGTCTGTAGTATCAGCTTCTATCTCCCACCTTTTAAATCATAGTTGCACTGTGTTTACATTTTGAACTTTTGCATTAAAATATATGTGCTGAAGGTTGATGGAGATGTAATCTGAAGGTGGATTCTGTATTTAATGCGGTTCTTTGTTATCATGTCAAAAGTTATGGTTGTTTGGGAAAGAATTTGTGATTATTAGGAAGAAATGCGTGTGTCTCACAGTTGTAAAGTTGAAAGCCAATCTTGCAGGTCTGTTGAATGTTATTGTAATTCCTTTTAAACTCAGTGTTTGAAGCTTTACATTTTCCACTGTGTGCACTTAACAGATAAGGCTATTGAATATAGCAAACTCACACATAATAGAATTTAACATATAACGGACAAACAATTTGGTCCCAAGAACCACTTATCTAATTTTGTTTGACTATAATTGACATGTATCACCAAATCTTCTGAAAGAAATGCAGCCCAGAAGAAAATGACAGATTTTTCTTCCCAGTAATTTGCATACAGTACAACAATTCTTTAGAACAGTGGTTCCTGAATGGTTGTACACATACCCCCAGGGGTAGAAATTGGACCTTCCAGGGAGTACAAGAAAGGCAGTTGATTTCTTATGTATTGATGTCTGATAGTGAGAAATTTCACAGTATTTACATCACAGGTTTTATAGACAGCAAAGGCCAATGTGAGGAGTATTGAACAATAGGTGGACAGGTATGCAAAAATTTCAGTGTGCTGAACAAATTCTCCGACGAAAACCACATTTCCATTTGTCCCCATGTTCATTGCTTCAGGTCCTACTAGAATAGTCAATATAGCCCATCTTGATTTTGCTCTACAGTGTTCAAAATAGGACACCTCTCACTTTTATTCCAACTTTTTCATGGTGTGCTTTAAATACTTAGTACACACTGAGCAAAGGGTTAAATTTGCTTTGAAAAATTAGAGGCAACAGATTTTTGAAAAGTGGCAGTTTGTTGATACAGTATATATGAAGTGTTGGAGATAGTACAGTATCCAATATTAGTTTGATTTTATTTGGTTTTTGTTCATTTGATTTGTGTTATTCCTTGTTTGTGTACTATTTTTTGATGCTGTGCTTGTCACGAACAAAGATTGTTATTATTAATATTACTTAGTCCCTAATTATGGGTTCTAAATTCTTCCAATGACCAAGTCAAAATGTTTCAATTGACCTGGTACTTGAAACTGTTTGTTGGTCAACATTTTTGTAGATTGGTTGTTTTTTTGGTTATATTTATACTCTTGATAATGGACTTGTGGTTTAAGAGACTTTTTAGATGGTTTTCTTTTACATGCTCTTTTTATGTAAAGGAGTAAACTCATTAGAGTTGACAACTTTTTAGTCTTTAAGTTTTGCTGTTCTGGAAATATTCATTTACAGTGTGTGTTGAACTTATTTGATAACATATTTAAACAGAATGTACTGTATGGATTTTAATTTCATGTTACAATGTTACGATATCATGTTTCATTGATCTGGTTATACTGTATTAGTAATTCAGTCAGGAAGTATTTTAAATAGAATTTTTGTGATTGAAATGAAACATGTCATTTAGCTAATCTTATGATAGCTAAACCTATTATTAAATATATTTACTAGTTGACAGGAAACAGTCATAATTGATATAAATTTTATAAGCACGACCATTACCAAATATCATTTGCCACAAATTGCCTGTGGCATATTGGGCTACAAAATGGAGCCGTGGAAATTGACCTTACGGGTCCAATCACCCAGTTGTAGAATTCATGTGTATGAGCATTTGTTCAGCTTATGGGATTCTTCACAGCCAACCAAATTCTGGGTTTTTCAAGATTTGAAGAAGAGTTGAGAATTAACTAATTGTTGTCCATTATGCATTAAACATTTTGACATTTTTCATTTCTTTATACAGTATTGGAATTGGAAATAAAGTATTTAATTTTCTTACTTACTTTTTGTTACATGCGCACAGCAGTTATCCCAAACGTTGGACCTCAAATTAATTACATATTTTTGTATTTATTCAAATTTCTGTTTCCCAGAGTGACTCATAAACAATAATGCTGCATTTTGCCTAATGCACATTCAATTTCAGGCATGGATGGACAACCAGAACCCACACAATAACTTGTTTAATATAAGACTATCTGACATCCAAATGAAAACACCAACAAAAAAATTTCCTACAGATGTAAAGTGCACTTGCAGACTCGTGTGAAAGGTTGACATTAATGTGTGGTAATAAGGTGCTTTATCCAGCATTTGTCAAATGTGGACAATGGCATGTATCTTACAACTACTTGAAAACAATGAAAATACAACTCACGTTCACATGTTATTCGACAAGATTTGACATTATGTATTATAAGTTATAGTTTTCTTGTGTTTAGGAAGTTTAGCTTTGGCAATACAAATGTGTTAAAAGTACCAGGGCACATTCAAAGCACGGTACATTCACTTATGAAAAATCAGCACAGCACTCAGATCAATTATAAACCAAGTCATCTCTAGAGTGATTCAGATGGATCACACAAATTGGCAGCTAAAGACGACAAATGGTCTTTTGAATCATGCATCTTATTCACTTAAAGTGGGCGAAAACGTGAATACAAATCTACAGCAGAGCAGATGTCGAGCCTATTCAAGTCATTTTCTTCTTCTCTCTCGGCTTCCACGCCTTTTTCAGATTCCAAGCAAAGTAAAGACCGAAAAAGTGGACCTGCAGTGCAATTACCAGGAACATGTTCCACAAAACGATGATCGGAAAGCCAAGAAATAGCTGATTTGTCTCTCTGGTCTCCCAGTATGCCACAAGGTCGTTGAACAGGGTGGCAATGGCATATACGATTGGTCCGAGGCCAAAGGTAACTGTTCCAATCATGTACTGCTGAATGAGAAACTGACGATTCTTGCGTATAGCTATGAGACCAAACAGAGATGCAATGCTGCTCATAAGCCATACATATTCCCACATCCACGCCCGAGGTAGACGCAGCTTTTGCAGATATGGTGGCGGTCGAATGTTTAGCATGACCAGAAAGCTAACTGACAACCGCATCAGCATCAGGGCAACAAGAAGAAGATGGAGGTAGATGGCATATCTCAAACGTGACTTGTTGACAGCACTGTCAAAACAGAAATTCAATTAACAAAATTTTAATCATACAAAATGTGGACATTCAACAGACAATCTTGCTCATAACTTAGTTTCATAATCACAAAAACAATTTAAAATTTGAGTAATCCATCATATAAATGCATGAAACTTCAGGAATAATTTTTTTAAACATTTTATCATCATTACCTACAAGAGTGCACTTTCAATTTTAAAATATTCAGAAATTATAGATTAATACATGTACATTTAACTCTACAAGACAACACACATTAATTTCTTATACACAATATTCCAGTCAGCCAACTAAGTCTCTGAGTTTGGGCTGTTGCGTGAGCGTGTTTGCACATAGTGACAATGTAAAGATCATTCAGCGCTATTGCTAATATTATCCTAAACTTCTACAGTGCCACTTAATAATGCATAGAAGCATCAACCGATGGCACACCAAATCAAAATCATTCAAGATCCAAGGCATCCGACAGGACAACCAGGTGACAGACTATGGTGGAAAGGACAGGTCAAACAGATGGTTATTTAATGTTGTTCTAAAAATTGGTGGTGAATTTGCAGTGCACACATGAGGCTGAGGCAATGAGTTCCAGAGTTTGAAGGCGTTTTGCTAATGCCTATGACCACTGATTTATTCGTGACCCTTTCATGTGACTTCATTTATTTCATGGTGCTATATAAAATCGTCATCTGACAGTTCGGTATTTTGACCGCCCTCAACTCAAACGCCGACGACTTTTACGATGTCGACGGCGGTGGTGAGGCTCTTATACCTGGTCTGGTAGTGACCCGCGATCCGTTCCCGATGCAGGAAGTCGTTGCCGTCTGAACCGACGGCCCTCGGTCCGCCTCTGGACGCCATCTCATCCGCCACCAACGACAACCGCTCCTCGGGCTCGGAGAAAGATAAGATGGCGGACGACGACGACGACCGGAAGCAAATGAATTAATGAAACCAAGACCAAATAGAGAAGGGACCATAGATATCAAATTCAAAATTTTAATTAATGAAAAAAATTAATAATATATAATATAATATAAATTATGTAATTAACTAATCTAATTAATAGAAATTATTATCAAATTATATAGAGAAAACGGACGCCAACTTGACATAAAATTATTTTGTGCGCTATTTTATGTCGATGAAACTGATCTAGGCGAGATATATATATATATATATAATATTATATATATATAATTTATATATATATCGCCTAGATCGCATATATATATATATATATATATATATATATATATATATATTAGGGCTGTGGAAATTAACGATTAATCTACCGATTATTCGCTAAAATTTTTAATCGATTAAATTTTCTTTAATCGATTAATTTTTCGATTAAAATTTAATATTTTGATATTTAATATTTCCCTTAATTTTTAGTAGTTTTATTACTTTTTAATAGTTTCTAGCTTCTTCTATACGTACTTAGTACTTACTGTTCCCCAGTACCATAGTGCATAGATATTATAAGGATTATGCCCAGTACAGTATTATTATTCTATCGGCAAACGTTAATAGCATAGATTTTAATTTAAATCTATGGTTTAAACCGTAATCAAAAATGGCCAGTAAATTAATAAGAGGCTTAAGAGCCAAGATAAGAGCGACGTAGCTGTAACGAATTTAAGCGGAAAGTTGAAGAAACATTTCATTTTTAAACTAACTGTGGAAGAACAAACAGAAAAACTCCAAAACCTGCTGAAGGAAAAATAGAAGATGGCGGTAAAGTTTACTGCGTTCACTTCAATTTGCTTATACCGGGGTTAAAATACATCGCTGACGTACAACCATTGGGGAGTGCCAAATGCCAATGCACCGGCATAAAGTCTCAAACATGTGCATAAAATTTCAAGATTTGAATCTAATATTACCCCCAAAATGTGTACGTCATTATTATTGTTGTTATTAAACGACAGAAACTTCTGGTAGGAGATAGGGTTTAGACTAAGGGTTAGGGTAACCCTAACCATAATTAATCGAGATTAATCGATTTAAAAAAATTTCCGATTAATCGAACAAAAAAATTTTAATCGTTACCAGCCTAATAATATATATATATATATATATATATATATATATATATATATATATATATATATATATATATATATACGGTGTTTATAGTTATTTCGATCCATGTGCAAAGAATGAGATTATGCAGTCAATTATACAGCTTACAGCCGAAGAATAAGAGCAGACTTTGAAATGAAATATTTAACGAGACCATTTTGTGTTAGGCCCTACTGTCTGGACTAGGCCTACACAGAAATCAATAGTAAAGTCCTTCCCGAGCTCTCAAGGCTCTTAGGGCGACGCTGATCTCCGTTTCCAAGGCTTTCAGACATGCGACCGTGCAATTTACATGATAGGCTAACGGGGCCAGTGTTCTCGTGCAACGCGCTTGTTTATTCCGCTGATTAACCCGGTGTGCCATCGGTTGGTGCTCCTGTGCATTATTAAAGTGGCGCTATAGAAGTTTAAGATTAGATTAGATTAGATACTCAGTCGCCATCGCCATCTGGCGAAAGAATGCTAAGTCGACCTTGAACCCGCGACCTTCTGCTCCATCGTCTAACGTTGTTGCCACTCTGTTAACTCCCCGCCCCAATGCTAACTTCCCGCCCCAAAAATCAATAAGTAAGTAAAAGTCGATAGAAAATCTGTCAATACGTCCTGAATACATATGTGCTGTAGGTTTTCAATATCGGAGATGATTATGTTGAACCGTTTCTTAAAGCAGCTTAAATGACTACAGATTCCTGAACGTAGGCCTATCGTGGATAGATCGTGGACACAGGCCAGTGTTTATCCTCTGCGTCCTTTTGGAACATCTATCATCAGTGGCGTCGCCAGGAATTTTTGGTTGGGGGGGGGGCAAAAGTGGCTAGCGTGTCAGATTCCTTACCCACCCCTCACCCCTCCACAGAAAACTTTCTCACCGGATTTGCGCAAATCTGGTAGGTGGCCTGGGGCAGGTTGGGGGGGCAGTTGCCCCCCCCCGAGGCGACGCTAATGTTTAAACGCGGTGAGCATTCACAGTGGTTTCATAGGCCTACAGGCTTACTTAGTCTCCTAAACCACACAAAATCATTCTTCTTCTTCTTCTTCTTATTCTTCTTCTTCTTCTTCTTCTTCTTCTTATTATTATTATTATTATTATTATTATTATTATTATTATTATTATTATTATTATTATTATTATTATTTGGACACGGAGGGCATTTGACGCGGTTAGCATTTGAACGCGGTGACCATTCACTGTGAATGTTCATAGGCCTACACTTATTCAAAATATAAAATGCAATGCAGTGTCATTTTATTGAGGCCAAAAACTCGCATACGGCATGTATGAGTTTATGGGATAGGCGACCCGTTTAATGACGTTATATATAATGTCTATATGCGCAGTAGGCCCCTAATTACGGAATAGACAATGTATTTCATATGGGGCTGTCCATTAATTACGTCAACAATTTAGGGGGGAGGGGGTTTGGAAAAGTTTGACAGTTGTTGACAGGGGAGGGGGTCAAGAGAAGTTGACGTCAACAATTTCATTTGTTTCAAATAATAAAAAAACAGGAAATTTCATAGAATACTAGACCTACTTATTACAATGGAAAAAGGCATTAGAAAAAGGTTATCACCACCACATTTTGACACTCGATGAGGAAAAAAGGGAAAAATGGTCATTACCACAAAAATAATAACCTTGTTATTGGGACCTGTCATTGTTCTTTGGGGGGAGGGGTTCAAGAGTTGTTGACCTAATTATGGGGGTTAAGTGAACGTTGACAGTTGTTGACAAGGGGGAGGGGTCAAAAATTGCCCACAAATTGTTGACATAATTAATGGACAGTCCCTATGGAGCTGGACTAGCATGAGACTGAAGCAAACCTGAAACATATTGAAAATTCGTAGTTTACAACGATTAACTGTAAAAAAGAGGGACCTACCAGGGGCGTAGCGACGGGGATATCGGTATACAGTAAAACCTCTTTAGCTCGCCCCTCTTTAGGTCGCCAAACTCCCCTCTCGCCATTGATGGGTCAAGAACGGATTTCCACTCATGTAAAATAACTCATTTAGTCGCCAAACTCGCCGCTTGCCGTCGCCACAACTTTCAAAATTCCATGCCTGTGTATTATGACCTCTTTTGCTCGCCATAGCAACTTTACTTATCGGTTTGACCGTTTATAGGCCAAGCTCCCGACCGACTGTTTACACAATTAATGACCCTTCCCCTCCCCCCGCAATGAATACATCGGTGTTGATAATCAGCTATTAACCTGTCAGCTAATGTCTGGTGAAGGGATTGTGGTAGAGGTCTGCACGGGGGGAGGGGAGCAAGAATCTGACCCCGACAGTTGACCTCCCTCCCGCCACTCTCGCCCCACCCTGCGATGGCCAATCCCGCTCCCGTGGCTTTTGTCTCCAACCCAGCAGTCCCCGTGGCAGGAGACAATGGATCGGATTTACAAAACTTTTCACCTGTAGGGCGTAGGCCTGTATGCTGCTGTATTACATCAGCAGCAGGTACTCTGGTCTGCATTATCAACAATACGAAACACCGACGCAGCCTACAGCTTAGAGCCTTTTCCTTTACAAGTTGACAGTTTCTCGTAGCCGACCTGCTGTCTATACATGAATATACAGCAACCTGTCATTTGTTCATGAGCTGACCCGTCCCTACTGGTATCCGCGGGGCACCCAAAATTCTCATCCCCTCCCCCGTGGGGGGGCAAGCCTACTGTAGTTTCAGTAGTGAGCATTGTATTCGTTAAGCCGCCAAACTCGCCCCTCGCCAAACTTTCACCCTTGACCAATAGCGGCGGGCTAAAGAGGTTTTACTGGATATACTCCTTCAAAAACCAGGCTATCTTAAAGTTTTAATGCATTTTTTAAGGTTTTCAAGATTTACGCCCCCTTAAATCACATTATACCCCCACCCCACACCCTAATCAAATTCCTTGCTAAACGCCTCTGGGACCTACTGTATGATAAATAAATGAGGCGCCTGCATTGCTGTGCAAATCACACTGGAATGTCAAAACATTTGAAACGAAGAGAGCAATATGTATTGCCTTTTGAATGCATCAATATAAATAGGCCTACTCCGATATTCCAGTTGAGGCCATATCCTGACTCTCGATTAACCAGACGACATCTCGAAATCATTCGCTGACGAGTCAACTGTCAACATCCTAACACGTCGTGTGCAAGACGCACATTCGGTCCTGAAATACACGATCAGAAGAGAGTCCGAGGTTTAACTCGGTCCAAGGTTTCACGAGCATTAACTCTCCGACCTCTAGAAACCGCAAAGCACTGGTCCGATATTAGCCTAACGCAGTCGCTGTGGAATGCATCTCGGTTTCACGACCGTTCATTGAAAGGGTTTACTGTCGACGACGTCGATTTCACTGAATGTGACGTCATAAGTGACGTCATCGCGTGCTGACTCGACAGTTTCGATGTCCAAGACGAAGGTCGATTCGTTGGAATACTGGCGGAGTATCTTCTCATCCATTCTATCCGAAATCCTACAATGACATTATGACAGACATATCGTGGTCAGTGGCGGTTCCAGGATTTCTTGGTGGGGTGTGTGAAATTAATTCATTGGAAGTTGGTGGGGGTGTTTAAAATGACTACTTCATCCCGATTATCCCCAAAATTGCTGCGCGTCGCAGTGGCTGTTGCAAATGTTTTGATAATTGTGTGCGGCTGCTTTGTCAGGTATTTATTACAGCGGCCCAGTGTTTTATCCAAACTCCAGGCCTTTAGGGGGAGGGGGAATTGAAGCCTTTGGGGGTGGGTGGAGGGTAGTTGACTTAGCTGGAGGGGAAGACACACAGTTCGATGCACAATTTGTGTAAGTGCTGGGATTTTTTGGGTGGGGGAATGTTGAGGCTTTGGGAGGGGGGCGTGAATCTCCCCGCTAACAGGCCTGTATAAAACACTGCAGCGGCCCTTCTTGGCATAGAGCAATGCAATGTAATGGTATTAATGTGGCGAAGCACTGGGGCTAGCATGGGCGGATCCAGGGATTAAGTCAGGGGCAATTTATGTTCCATTTCCCATTCTTCCTTGCCCTCACTCCTTCCACATGGATCGATGCATGTTGTTAAACTTATTCAATAGAAATGTATGTTGACAAGTAAGACAACTCACCCCTTAATTGACTTTCTGTAAATAGTTCTGATGGACTTCGGATGAATTCTGCACTTTTCTTGAATCTGAAACACCATCCAACCTTAATTAATAATAATAATAATAATAATAATAATAATAATAATAATAATAATAATAATAATAATGTGATTTTAAGTGGTTTAGGAGGCTAAGTAAGCCTGTGTGAAAACCGCTGTGAATACCCACCGCGTTCAAATGCTCACCGCGTCCAAGTAATAATAATAATAATAATAATAATAATAATTATTATTATTATTATTATTATTATTACCAGACAATTTCTTCAGCGCAATTAGACAAGACTAAGGTCCAAGACAAGAGCGCTTAACAAGTACAGTCAAACCCTATCTTAAATAAATATGTTTTTAGGTTTTTGCGGAAAGATTCAGCTGAGGCTGATTCAGCTAACCCCCACCCCCAGTCGGATCTGGAAATATATCTGTAGAAACTTTGGTCCCGCCTAATCTGGAATAATTAAACCTGGCTACGCCGCTGTTGATATGCATCTCGAGCCCAGATACGCAGATTTAGCAAAGGCCGAGCTCTGTTCTAAGCGGCTGTGGATGGGAGGAAGGAGGGGAAGGAGGGAGGAGGAGGCGCTGTGTTGCTTACGGCGTCCAGGAGAGAGGGTAGGGTGGGCGTGTGCAGGAGAAGCGCCGTGAAAGCCCCTTCGTCTCCTCGTCCACGGACGTACAGCAGAACTGAAACGACATCAAAGGCATCGTTTCAATTAAACAGATTACTGGATTTCTGTGGTTTTAGTATTGTATAATTGGTTAGTGGGATTTCGCGTGCGTTGAAAACCACTATCGCCCATAGCCTACAGTTCTCTAGGCCTATTCGAAATTTCGTTCTAGGTTTTATGGCTCAGGCCTGTTAGGGGGTGGGAGGGGGTTCTCCCCCTCCCAACCCCTCAAAAGCTTTTATGATATGATATGACATGATTGATACGATATGATTGATATGATATGATAATAATAATGTGCATAGCGCGATTTGCGGGGGGGAGGGAGAGGGAGGAATCTCCCCCACCACTGCCCAAATCCATCCCCCTTACTGCTACATCCCCACCACTACATCCTCCCACTGCTACAGTTTCCAACAACTACATCCCCAAGCTCGACATATCCCCCCCCCACTGCTCCAGGTCACAAATCACACCCTGATAATGTGACATGATATGATTTATATATGATATGAAAACTAAGAACAGAAATTGAGTATGATGACCTTTGTTTGAAAACGCTTCTTAGACAATTACATATTGCTAACAATGCATAGGATTTGTGCAAATTCAAGCGCATATTTGAAAGTTATTTCGTCCTGTTAGAGATCGATTTCAAGCACCATACTGAGACACTATCTTTATCATTCTGCACTACATAGATATCAATCGCTAATGCAAACATAGGTCATCACATTCTGCATTTAAAACGGTTCATCCATGACAAACCCCGTTCCATAATGCTAATAATGCATATATTGAGATACTATCTTTAGCATTCTTCGCTACATAGATACCAATCACTATCACAACCATAGGCCATCACCTTCTGCATTTAAAACGGTTCATTCATGACAACCCTCATTATTCCATAATGCTAATAATGCATAGGATTTGTGCAAATTTTACCCCATGATTGAAACTTATTTCTTCCTGTTAGAGATCGATTTCAAGCACCATATCGAGCCACTAACTTTAGCATTCTTCGCTACATAGATACCAATCACTATCACAACCATAGGCCATCACCTTCTGCATTTAAAACGGTTCATTCATGACAACCCTCATTATTCTATAATGCTAATAATGCATAGGATCTGTGCAAATTTTACCCCATGTTTGAAACTTATTTCGTCCTGGTAGAGATCGATTTCAAGCACCATATCGAGCCACTAACTTTAGCATTCTTCGCTACATAGATACCAATCACTATCACAACCATAGGCCATCACCTTCTGCATTTAAAACGGTTCATCCATGACAACCCTCATTATTCTATAATGCTAATAATGCATAGGATCTGTGCAAATTTTACCCCATGTTTGAAACTTATTTCGTCCTGGTAGAGATCGATTTCAAGCACCATATCGAGCCACTAACTTTAGCATTCTTCGCTACAGAGATTCCAATCACTATCACAACCATAGGCCATCACCTTCTGCATTTAAAACGGTTCATACATGACAACCCTCATTATTCCATAATGCTAATAATGCATAGGATCTGTGCAAATTTTACCCCATGTTTGAAACTTATTTCGTCCTGTTAGAGATCGATTTCAAGCACCATATCGAGCCACTAACTTTAGCATTCTTCGCTACATAGATACCAATCACTATCACAACCATAGGCCATCACCTTCTGCATTTAAAACGGTTCATTCATGACAACCCTCATTATTCCATAATGCTAATAATGCATAGGATTTGTGCAAATTTTACCCCATGATTGAAACTTATTTCTTCCTGTTAGAGATCGATTTCAAGCACCATATCGAGCCACTAACTTTAGCATTCTTCGCTACATAGATACCAATCACTATCACAACCATAGGCCATCACCTTCTGCATTTAAAACGGTTCATCCATGACAACCCTCATTATTCTATAATGCTAATAATGCATAGGATCTGTGCAAATTTTACCCCATGTTTGAAACTTATTTCGTCCTGTTAGAGATCGATTTCAAGCACCATATCGAGCCACTAACTTTAGCATTCTTCGCTACATAGATACCAATCACTATCACAACCATAGGCCATCACCTTCTGCATTTAAAACGGTTCATTCATGACAACCCTCATTATTCCATAATGCTAATAATGCATAGGATTTGTGCAAATTTTACCCAATGTTTGAAACTTATTTCGTCCTGTTAGAGATCGATTTCAAGCACCATATCGAGCCACTAACTTTAGCATTCTTCGCTACATAGATACCAATCACTATCACAACCATAGGCCATCACCTTCTGCATTTAAAACGGTTCATTCATGACAACCCTCATTATTCCATAATGCTAATAATGCATAGGATCTGTGCAAATTTTACCCCATGTTTGAAACTTATTTCGTCCTGTTAGAGATCGATTTCAAGCACCATATCGAGCCACTAACTTTAGCATTCTTCGCTACATAGATACCAATCACTATCACAACCATAGGCCATCACCTTCTGCATTTAAAACGGTTCATCCATGACAACCCTCATTATTCTATAATGCTAATAATGCATAGGATCTGTGCAAATTTTACCCCATGTTTGAAACTTATTTCGTCCTGGTAGAGATCGATTTCAAGCACCATATCGAGCCACTAACTTTAGCATTCTTAGCTACATAGATTCCAATCACTATCACAACCATAGGCCATCACCTTCTGCATTTAAAACGGTTCATACATGACAACCCTCATTATTACCCCATGTTTGAAACTTATTTCGTCCTGTTAGAGATCGATTTCAAGCACCATATCGAGCCACTAACTTTAGCATTCTTCGCTACATAGATACCAATCACTATCACAACCATAGGCCATCACCTTCTGCATTTAAAACGGTTCATCCATGACAACCCTCATTATTCTATAATGCTAATAATGCATAGGATCTGTGCAAATGTTTGAAACTTATTTCGTCCTGTTAGAGATCGATTTCAAGCACCATATCGAGCCACTAACTTTAGCATTCTTCGCTACATAGATACCAATCACTATCACAACCATAGGCCATCACCTTCTGCATTTAAAACGGTTCCTCCATGACAACCCTCATTATTCGATAATGCTAATAATGCATAGGATTTGTGCAAATTCTACCACATGTTTGAAACTTATTTCGTCCTGTTAGAGATCGATTTCAAGCATCATATCGAGCCACTATCTTTAGCATTCTTCAATACATCGATATCCATCGCTATTGCAAACCTAGGCCATCGTCTTCTGTATTTATAGCGCATCCAGCATGACAACCCCCGTTATTCCATAAAATAAACATAGGCTATTGTAATAAAAGTATAAAGAGTACCGTAAAATAGATAGACTAACCAGTCTGACAGTCTTTTGATGAGTTGACTTTGTTGAGCCGCTGTCTTTTGATAATCTCCTGGCCATCCTCTGAGCTGTGCTTTCTCTTATCTGGTCTGTCGTTTACAGAAATACAACCCCGACGCTCGATTAATACGATCAGACAAAAGCATTTCAAACAGTCGACAGTAGAACTTCGTTATAACGAAGTCGGTTATAACGCATACTCGGTTATAGAGTCCGCAATGTACTGTACGGTCCTGTGTGACGCGCTGCCGTATTGAATGGTATCGGATATCAATTAACCGTACATAGCTCGGATATAGCGTACTAAATTTTGCAGACCCGCTAAGTACGTTATAACGAAGTTCTACTGTATTAAAGACAGCGTTTGACTTATTCAGAAATGAAGCCCAACATTCAGGCGCGCGAATCTCCCATTACCAAGTGTGGGTCGCCTCCTCCAACCCCCCAACCCCCGAGGAACGAACATTTATTAAAGAACATCAGAGAAGCGTATTATAATGTCAAGCTTTCCTTCAGGATGAAGCGCTTGGAGTTAAAGTGTCAAAGTGTCTGTCTTATGAGATAATTACCCACCCAAAAAAAAAATCTCCCCAAACTCCTGTTCACCAATTCGCTCCCAAATCTGACTTCGTCAATCGAATATTAACTATAAAATACGTTTTCACGTTTTACAGAATATCTCGAAGTTAATATTTCGATCACATTAACCCCTTAACCGTGTATTTAACTGTAACTCAATGTAAAATGGACGGATATATCCGGGATCCCCAGTTAAGGGGTTAAGATGATTTCTCTCATAACTGCGCGCGCCATTTTCTGTTTACGATCATCAAAAACTCACATGGGGACATTTGTCTGAAGGCAACCCCCTCAATTTCTACGCAGGATGCGCCATTCATCCAGGACTTAGTTATCCCAGTTTTTTTATAAAATTAGGGTCCATGTTAAGATTGGTCAGATAAAAATACTTTTCGAACAGCAAAATTGAAACCAAAGTTTGTTAGGCATTATATGTTATGCTTTTGTAGAACTTTGTCCCAATGGCTACTATGGCTCTAGCCATGGGCGGGGATGATGGGGGCGGCAAATTTTGGAAGCGACCTTTTTTCATTAGGGAATCTCCTTGTTTTGTTGAGCACTTCTGTCGAAATTTCTTTTATCAGAATGCGTTTAACGCTGGTCAAAATGTTCCTAAGTTCGACGACTTTCCTACCTGACAGAATCGAACGCTGGCCGTAGATTGGACCGGCGAACGACCTACAAGGACACGCAATAACAACTATGGAAAAATACTTTCTAGACCACAGCTTGCTTTCAAGCGTCCCAATTCTTGGAAAGCATTTTCAATGCGCAAAATGGTTCTTGCGCACAGTTATAATGACGCTTGTCAAAACACATTAAAGCACCGTAGACGTAGTGAGACTTTATACAATCATACATGCATACATACATATGTGCATACGTACATTCATAGGGCCTACTTACATTATTAGCGTAGTCACATCTGACAAGTTTATTTGAACGCGCAACACATACAGTACCTACTGAGGCTACTGTAGTTTTACTGTAATGAAACCATCAACGAATTCACATTCATGCCGCAGAGCCGTAGTTAGGAGTGTTTGACGCTAGGGGTGCAATTGCACCCCCACCCCACTGGAAAAATCGGAAAGTTATGAAAACAGTAAAATTATTTCTTTCTTTCGGCAAATGATCCGGTTCCACACCCCCCGGGGAGATTCTTTTCATCTCCTTTGTCACAAGACCCTGTTTTGCACCCCCCTGGAAAAATTCTCCGGACGCCCATGCATATGTAGACCTATAGGCCTTAGTTTTGTTTAGGCATTTAGGGTGATCGTCTGGCGATATTGCATGTCAACTTCCTATACTGGAAGATACTGGAGGCTTAATTTAGGCGTGCCGGTCTTCTGCATGTATACCATCTCTTTCAATTGGCGTTTCCTCCATAGTCCGTCTCCCTCTCTCACTCTGACTGATCTCTGGAATGACCTGGATCTTTTGCGGATTGATTTTGAAGTACCATCGATTGATACCTTGGGTATTAGAACTGGTGCTATAGAAGTTCATAATTATTATTATTACCGAGCCGCTGTCTTCTGGTTTGAAGAGAACGGGAATCCTGTGGCGATCTGAGATGGGGAGAAAGTTGGACAGGCAGTTGACGGAATCCGGTTCAACGAACACACCTAAAGAGAAACCAAAAAGAGAAACGCAAAAACTCTGAATTCTCATCGCTCTATCGTCGTTTCTGCAACCAGGGGCGTAGCCAGGAATTTTATTTGGGGGTGTAAATCTTTTTTAAAAACTTTGAAAATCTTAAAAAACGCATTAAAAATTTTAAGGTAGTCTGACTTTTTTGGGAGGGGGTATATATACCATTATACCCCTCGCTACGCCCTGCCCGCAACGCTTCAGAATGAAACTTCCCCCGAAAAGGGAAAATTAAAATCGTAGAGCATCGCAGTAGGCTATCAGGGTCGTGGGTGTCGGTGAAAAGAGAAGTGAGCTGTGACCTTTTTTCTACCTTCGAGTCTTTTGATCGAAGTTTTTCCCGATTCTCTTCTTCTTTCTTCGTCTCGAACTTTTCGCTCAGCGCCCTGAAATTTCGCACAACAATAATAATTATTTAACTTCAACCTTCTTCGAGGACAAACTATCTGTCAATAACCTCGGTTCTTTTAATTCCCTCACTATCTCCCCCAAGCCTTTAGGTCTAAATTCCCAATGGCTACTATGGCTCTAGCCATGGGCGGCACACATGATGGGGGCGGCAAATTTTGGAAGCGACCTTTTTGTGTTTGAAGGGTTGTTGAGGAGTTTTTGGCGAAGGCGAAGGGGACGGCAAAATGTAGAAGGGGCGGCAAATTCAAATTCAGTGACGACGACCTCTTTTTGCTTGCTTGTCGGGTTGTGTCGAAGAGGTTTAGCGAAGAGGCGGCAAAATGGCAAAATCGGCGACGACGACCTATTTTTTGCTTGTCAGCTATAGCAAGAGCAAATTGGGGCGGCATTTTTTCCAGGAGCCATGGGCGGCAAAAGTGCACGCTACGCCACTGAAAACCTGTTGTAGGCCTATAATGAACCAGATATCTTAATACGCGGCTCTTCCCTCGATCGCCCTACTAGCCTTTCCACAAAATATTCGCCATGTCTTTCATTTGGTTGATGTCCCTTCGTTCTCGTACAGTCAATGGCGTTAGTGTGTAGTTGTATGAAATGGCTGGGAGTGCTCTATTTAGAACCCTGTAGATGGAAATTGAGAACGATATAATTGATTATTCTTGCAAAGATTAAAGCAATGAAGAAGGAACAAGAGGAAAATGTGGATTTTGTCTGGGAATTTCTTCAACTCAATTAGATTTTTGCATATCTAGGTCCTATATACTCCCTCTATTCAACAGGCCTTCAATTGGCTTCTCCTACACAGCGAATTAATTATAAGAATAGTTTTTGACGTCCATAAAATCTCAGTAGCAAGGCTGATGCCTACAAGAGCACTCGCACACATCGATCATATCCAAGTGTCTAAATAAATGAGTGTTCAACCTGGTTCTTTAGCACCATACCTTCTCGCAGAAGACTTTGATTTTGCAAATGGCTCTGTGAACGAGTCTTCCAGGTTGGTTGTCGTCTTTGTAGGTGTCTATCTGGAGTAGCAGCGGAATCCCCTGAACGGAAAATTAACCCCTTAACCGTGTATTTAACTGTAACTCAATGTAAAATGGACGGATATATCCGGCATCCCCAGTTAAGGGGTTAATAATAGTAATATTGCGAAATCTAGAGATTTCGTCTAAACAGAATAATTATGTATACGCCGTGGAAAGTTAGACCGGCTCCGGTTCAAATAGCAGCGCAAAGAATGTCGACAAGTGTAAATTAAACAAAAAAATCACTACACAAAACTGCATTGGCGCAAACTTTGATGAAAAATTGGGGGCCAACCCGCATACCTTTCCTTTTCTCTACGGTAGCATTTCAAAAAGTGGGGAGACACGAGCCTAATAGAAGTTTCTACGCCTGTACCAGATGAATAGCAAATTTAGGGAAGAAATTCACTATAATTCTTGGGGAAGGGAAAGTTTTGCAATTAGACTATTTCTAAGCAACTCTTTACCTTCACTCCTTTGCGATTCGTGAAATCAGTGCTGAGGCAGTTGACAGCGATCTTCACCTTAAAAATTCCACAGAATTCCAGACAATCAGTCACCTATAACTCAGGTGGGTGTTTTGGAGGAGAGAGAGAGAGAGAGAGAGAGAGAGAGAGAGAGAGAGAGAGAGAGAGAGAGAGAGAGAGAGAGAGAGGCAAAAAGGAAGAATTGACGTTAAACAAAAAATTGAATCTGATTTTTCCACACTCTTCCATTGGCAGCATCTTGGGAAAACATGTTCTTCCTATGCGGCCAACGCCATCCAAAAAGGGGATGCATTTGAGTGTGTGTGTGTGTAGGGGTAAATTGCTCCTGACAATATCTATACCCGCCAATCGCTTAGTAATAATAGTCATTCAGTGGCGGCTCCACCAGGGGGGCCCGTGCTCCCCTATTGAGTGTCTGGCCCCCAGTGACCCCCAGTTGGGACCCTATACTTAATGCTACATACATTAAACAACAAATGGTTGGCCCCCCATGATTAGAAGTTGCCACCCCAACGCCCCCCCCCACATGCCAAATCCTAGAGCCGCCACTGTAGTCACTTCAGATGTCGCATCAGATAACTTCTATAGCGCCAATATCATATTAACTATAATGAATGGATGAAGACAGATTTGTTCTTCGAAAATGTTACGTTTTACCATCTTATTTCTCTTAAAACTCCCTAAATGTATGTTCATTCAATCAACGAACCAACCAATGTTACAAAGTGATATTTGAGTTGTTTGTTTGTATATGTTTATGTGTATTTAGGTTGGCTGGGTGTGTGTGTGAGAGGTGAGCTGGTTTGCGCATTGATGGTGTCTGTGTGGTATCTGTATGCTGTATGGTGGCGTGAGTGAATGAATAGAGGTGAAGGGGAAAGACAGGTACAGTCGAGCGGAGGTCGCTGTCGGGAGTGGTCGCGGTTGTGAGTGATAGTGAAGAGAAATGAAATGTGAAAGGGGGCGTTGTCAAGAAGTTTGATAATGAGAGAATTGAGAGGAATTAAGAAATAATTGAGAAATGATTGAGATATAGAATTCATAGAAAACGTTTACGTGATATTGTATGCGGTTGTTAAGATGTTCGACCGAACAATATATAGAAAAGAGATTTACGTGAGTAGAAATATACGGTATTAGAAACGTGTGAGAAACTATGGAAATGCATTGCTATGAGTGATATGTTCTATGTTGGAGAAACAAGTGTGAATATAATTGTGTTTGTGTTGAAGAAAAGGAATTCATTTATTGCTCAGTGCATTGCCTATTTGTTAATCATCAAGACGATGAGCTACATTTGACATTGAAGAAAAAAGAACCCCACAAGCTAAAAGAGGAGCTTGTGACAACCAACCAATCAACCAGTCATTCAGTCAGTCAATCCATCAGCTTCTGTGGCGCCACCATCGAAGCGATTAGGGCACGGGTGGATGACGCACCAAATCCAAATCGAACAAGAGTTAGTTGAAGGGTGGAAGGTTGAGTGAAAGCAGTCTGACTGACTGTATAGGCAGCGATGCTGTAGGCCTACAGCTGTGCTTACCCTGACCGGTTGATGTGAATTCCATTCGATGGACGTTGCGTTATAGGCCAGTTCTTCCATGCTGTCCAGTCTGATGCCACGGGAATCCTTGTAATCTGCAGATCAGTCAGTCTTAGGCATTTGTACATTCGGATTATTCAAGAAGCGAAGAGAGAGAGACTTTCAAATGACGAAATGTCCGCCGAAAATTTTACTTAAAAATATCACTGACATTTCGTAAAAACAGATAACATATTTGGGAGCTCCTTAGTCAACAACACCCAGGATATGCTTTTCTTTTCAGCTCGCAAGATATATATGCATATATATATTATATATATCATATATATATATACAGTATGTATATAAGATACACACATACATATATATATATGTATAAGATACATATACATATATAAGATACATATATACAGGGTGGCGCAAAAAACCGGACTATATTAAATGCAAACCTAACTTTGACTAGTCCGGTGTTTTGCGCCACCCTGCATGTAAGATATATATATATATATATATATATATATATATATATATATATATATATATATATATATTAGAAAGATGCTCGCTTCGCTTGCAGTGCAGGATAATACTAATCAATAACCTAATACCCAATCATTGAGTTCATGCTGAACAACGTTTCAATGATGTACATAGGCCACCTATAACCAAGCTCTGCGCCACGTAATAATCAGGCCTATGTACGTTAAAATCACGCAACTGTGACCATTTGTGACGCTGTACACGTATTTTTTGTGTACGTTAAAATGTACGTTTAAATCGCGCAACTTCTTCAAGCTACGAACAATTGTTACCAATAGCAACGTCGTCGCACGCCCACCCCTCTGACGTTGCAATGACTCGACTAAACCGTGTTAAACGTAAGCTCACTATATATATATATATATATATATATATATATATATATATATATATATATATAGTGATACATATATATAGTGATATATATATATATATATATAGTGAGCTTTTTTTTGGAGGCTAGGCTAGGGAGAATGGAAGTTATAGGGCTTGCCCCCCCACTGTTTTAATCAAGCTTGCGCCTATGTTCGTTGCTGAGCGTTTGATGTATAGTGGTGGATAATATTTCAGTTGCGTCGACTGCACTTTGGTCTACTTACCGACATCTAGTATGCGTTGTTTGTAGCTCTGTTGACGACCGTGCCACGTTCTCCACGAAGAGAACTGATCATCGGATGATCCGGAATCAGAGAATAGAACCATGACGACCGACTGAGAGACAAAAGGTCACAGTGAGGTCAGTAGGTCCCACGCCCCATCTTTCATAAACGTTAAATATCGAACAATCCTGAATGCTGCGCGAGTGATATACTCATTAGGCCATACTCCGCTGTTAGATATCGCCAGAGCGGATCCATTTTGGCAACATTGACCTTCCGTTGCCTGAATGGAGCCGGTCCAGAATACCTTGCGTCCGAACTATAATTGACCACGCAAGCCGGCAAAGATTGAGATCGGAATCCGAACCGTCGGGGAATTACCGCCATCAATACGGCTCTACGACCTTGAATACTTTTAAAGAGAGACTTAAAACCTGGTTATATCGCCAGTTATCAATTAAACTGATTAAATTTACATTGGAGTAATTTAGAATAATTACTGTAGTGCCAACAATTAAACTGATTAAATCTACATGTAAAATGTTGTGAAACTTGTTCGTGTGCGTGTTTGTCTGTCAGTATCTAAGCAGGGACGTAGCGATGGGAAGGTATAGTGGTATATACCCCCTCCCCCCAAAAAAATCAGTCTACCTCAAGGTTTTCTATGTGATTTGTATATGATTTATATGGTTTATGTGGTTTATAGTTAAGATTTATGCCCCACCGATATTTATAGCCCTCCCCTAATCCGATTCCTGGCTACGTCCCTGTACCTGAGTTTTGTGTTTGCCTGCATCTGTATTTGTCTGTATCTCTGGGTGTATGTGCATGCGTGACTGTGTGAGTGTGAGTGACTGTGTGAGTGAGCGTGTGTGTGTTTTGTGTTGATGTTTCACTGCTTCGTTCGGAGCTTGTCAACAAAAGTTCTTTTTACTTTGAACGTTGTTCGCTCTTCCGAGCAGAAGTCGTCCAAGCACTCCAGGCTAAGTCTGTAGTATTGTCCTATGAACGCATAACACGCATCGCTGTTAGATCTCAATTGATTTCCTTCTCAATAGTTAAACATAAATTGATTTCTAACGCATTTAGACAAATAATAATAATAGAAGGTGCCCTTGACCTCTGAGCGCTGAACCTGTAGAAGGCGCTTCGAATCGTTCAGGTCAGCATCAGTTACCTGAGATCCGTGGCCTTGGCACTGTCAAGGTAGACGCCGTCAAAAAAGACGGAATGTATTTATCTTATATACATTATGTACCTTATGTCAAAGACGAAATATGTGCTGTGCATATGCACTCGACCGGAACTGACTTTAAGCTATTATTGATTATTTCACAGGTCACTGGCGAAAATACGACGGGGGGCATCGGTGTAGAGGGAAGAGACAGAGGCGAGTGACGACACGAACTCGCCCACCTTTGTTCAGGTACAGGATCCTGTCGGTCTTCGTTCTCTCGCCGGACATCAACGAAGACGGAGCGTCGAGAAATAGACGCAGCCAGGTCACGTGATCATCACTAAAAGTCACAACAAAGTGTTGTACTGAGTACCGTAAGTACAAGTATCAAGTACCACATTCGAATCCGAGCGCATACGAGGTCCGGCGCTGATCTCCGTGAACTGTAGGCCATCCATCGGGACCGGTCGTGAGATTCGTCCAAAACGGGTGAGTATTTGAGGGAGAGGGGGTAGGGGTTGTAGTACGCATCGTTTTGTTCGTCAAGACTTTTAAGTCGAAAAATGTCGAAATGCCCCCCTATTCTGAAATCCTGGTTACGCCACTGTTCTTAGTTAAGAGAAAACGAATCTAGCAGTCAATAACAGTGGGGGCTCCATGTGGGGCCCGCGGGCCCCGTGCCCCTATTGAATGCCTGCCCCCACTCCCAGTGGCCTCCCTGTTGGGACCCTATACTTACTAATATATACATATCAACAAACGGTTGGCCCCCATACTTAGAAGCTGCCACCCCAACGCCCCCCCCCCACTTGCCAAATCTTGAAGCCGCCACTGGTAAATAAATAAATGAATCACAATTGCGTCCTCGTATACTGTAAAGATGGCTGTGTCCTCGTTCCCAGCCTTTGATTCGTCCAACGTGGACGTCATAATGACTACATATCAGCGTTGCCCCGTGTGTATAGAGACCCTACAGAAGGCTATAGGCCTACGAATGCATATTATAATATATCGGTTGTTTACTAACGGGTTGCACTGAGTCGAATATCGGGTGCCGTTGATGGACGTCAATTCCGTCGAAGAACCAGATTCGCTGAAACGTTTTGCCTAAAAGTGAATAGAGGCAGAGAGTTTTTTTTCTTTTAAAAAAACGCCAATTCATTTCATGAACGCAGTTTGAGAAAACAATAGTTATTGTTTGCGACAGCGTATGATGCTCTGTCTGTTTTCAGTTGTGTCATTGGTTGAATATGGGTCACGTTGGCATTCTAACCTTGGTTTTTGGTTTGACAGGTATATGTCCTACAAATGGTGCATGAAGACTTTATATAGTCATTCATGTGATGCGTTCAATATTCGACTAAAACCTGTTGATTCTTATAAATGTATTTGTGTATGACGTTGCATTTTCTGCAATGAGGCTATTCTCGCCAAATACAAAAGTACTACTAGACCCCCTACTAGTGCAATTGATACGCTTGATTAGCGAGAATATTTAAAGCAATTTATCAGAATTGTAATAATAATCTTTATTCATGACAACATGGAGGGCGCCACAAGCCAAATATTGGGGTGCGCCAACATGGCCTGTTTGAAATTGGACAATGCAAGGACTAGTGCTACAGTAGGCTATAGATATGCAAAAATTCAGGCGTGATGAAATGAATTTGAAATCTTTGCTGTGCCAAACCGTACTAGAATTGTCAATGTATTCTGTCTCATTTTTTTCTAGAGCTTTCGAAATGCCACGAAAAATAATGAGCCATTTGAAACGACACTATACAAAGTCTTTCAGAAATCTATTCTCTGTCAAATGTCTAAAAAATCAATCGAGAGATAAGATGGCGCTTAAGAGAGCTGGTTTCTTCTATTACAGGTTTTACAGACCACAAAACTATTATAAAATTGATACCCTGTTTGAAATTGGACAATGCTAGGCTACAGTAGGCTATAGATATGCAAAAATTCAGAAGAGCGATGAAACGAATTAAAAGTACGAAGACAAGCACAACATCAATTAGTACACAAACAAGGACTAACATATGAGGAATTATAATTGGATAGGCAACTATAATGCATATATAAATTACTGTAGATTATCATTTCAAAGGCAGAAGGTAAAGGTTCCTAGATTTCAAACAGTTTTCTGTTGGCCAAAATTGGTCTTTAACTTATGTCTTTTTTGACAATCGGTCGGCGTTGCCATACAATCTCCTCTCCCATGGTGGGGTTTGGGGCAGTTGGGGGGGAGAGACTTTGTGAGAAATTTCCTTAAATACTAAATTATTGCAATTTTTTGGGGCGATCTAAGATTTGGGGGGTGGGGGGAAGAATTTCCCCCGTATGGAACACTGGAATGGGTGACGTTGTCTTGAAAACGAAGGCTCCCTACTTTGTTCAACGGTGCTGGTGTGCCGTTCGAACTGGAATCGGCGTCTTCTTTGAAGCGACCTTCCTTCGCTGAATAAAGATCTAGTTTACTCGTTGACTCTCTGGAGTGACTCTGAGCACCCGGTGAGCACGGTAAGTTGCTTTCATTCGAAGATCTGCGCGTAGATTCGGCGTCGCTAAGCAACCGATCCTCGTCCTCTGAATCCGGGCTTTTGACGTCCGTCTGGGAGCAGGCGGTGTCGTCGTCTGCTCCTGAGATCCGATCGGACGATGAGATGTTCCGTGCGTCGGTCTTCGAACGCGTTGACCCAAATGTCCTGCAAACCGACGTTGCAGTATCTTCTTTCCTCTCGATCCCAATCCATCCGGTGCTCGAACTGAGCTTAGTTTCGGCGGAGGACATAATCCGGGGATGCCCGGATTGTTCCGCGGATGAGCTCATGGCCAACGATAAGCCATGTGCGGATATTTTTCCTCGTTGGATTTCTTCGGTTTTGACCGGAGACGCTCCAAGAGACAACCGAGGAGAAATCTCTCGATTCTTGACGGACAGGGGCATCTGGTCTGACCGGGCGTTGACGCTCGGAAGAAACTGTTCGCCTAAGATGACAACGTTCGGCGGAAAAAGTCCGCCGACCAGTGACGTTAAATCCGTGTCCGAATGGACGATAGGAACCGATGTCAGTTCCGGAGGAGGCGCCAAGAGCGAAGGAGTAACTGCTCGGCGGAAAGCGACCGGTCCTGGTCGTCGGTCAGTCCTGGTCGCGGAAGCGCCGAGAATTGCGTGACGATTTAGAATTGACGCCGGGGGTCCGGCGGGACATCTTTGCGTCTGCCAGTTGTCGACTTGTGCGTGGATGGCAACAGGTGGCCGACGGTCGAATAGTAGTGACTGGTGGTTAGAGTCGCGTGACGCCAAACACGCAGCGGGGTGAAAATTCGCCAATTTTCTTCTTGCATCGGGTCCCAGGGGTCTACAGGGACTGGGCGTTGTTCTGATCGAGTCTCGACTGAGTTGAAACAACGGAGACTCGTCGGCTATTTCTCCCTCTCGGCGGTTAGTCTGCGCCTCTGATGGACGGCAAACATCTTTCCCTGCATGTGGGGGCCTAGTTCTAAATCCCCGTGCGCCCTCTGTTGAAGGTTGTCTTATGACAATCTCTGTCACCCGCTGGTGTGAACTGCTGCTGTTAGCGTCTGCGTGTGACTGACTGGTGACGTCGATTTGATACTCGTTCGACGATGGAGCTGCATGATCTGAACGCGGATGTATCTCTGCTGTATAGCGACCGAAGTTACTGATATCCTGCAAATCGGGTGGATTAATAAGAAACGATGCATTGGTCTCGTTCACTTTCATGTTCTCAAAAACCGCATCAGATACCATTGTCCATTGGCCTCCACTGTCAAAATCTCGTTCAACGCAGTGGGTCAATTCAGCGTCACAGTTGAAAGAAATTCCATCATATTCACTCGTAGGTAAGTCATCGTCATCATTGTCATAGTCGTCATAGTCGTCATCATCGTTATCATCATCATCATCATCGTCGTCGTCGTTGTCTCTATCGCTATCGCGGCTGTCGGGTTTTCTCTTCGGATGAGGGTTCCCAGTGGGAGAGAAGCAACCACGAAAGGGCATTCTGTCGCAGCTAGTGACATCTGACGATCTGGCGCTAGATAAATTCCCAGAAATATCGTGCGCTGGGGCCGAAGGTATGGACCAGTCGTGGGGGTCTGACGTGAACCTGGACGACGGAGGGGGACGCTGTTCAAACGATGCGATGTTGCAGAAGGAGAGGTAATCGTAATCGTCGTCGTCGTCGTCTGAGTTGTTCGAATGGTAGAATTCGTCCAATAGTCCGGCGTATCTGTCGTCCACGAGTCCGGAGTCGATGTCCTTCAGGAGATCTTTCCAGCAGGAGTCGTCCAATTCGAATCCGGAAACGGCGGATTTGCTGAAGACGTCCTTCAGGATCGTCTCCTCGTCTTCCGGTCTGGCGGCGGGACCGGAAGTGGATCTCCGATTCGGACTTCCGCCTCCTGCTGCTTCCGGTCGCCATTTGCGATCCGCCTCCGGGAAACTGGATTCGCTCGGATTAAGAGCAGATGCATGCTGGGCAGGAGAAGAAGAAAAAGAAGAAGGA
This sequence comes from Metaphire vulgaris, assembly GCA_018105865.1. NCBI lineage: Eukaryota > Metazoa > Annelida > Clitellata > Crassiclitellata > Megascolecidae > Metaphire > Metaphire vulgaris. The sequence goes on along the minus strand of CM030870.1, from coordinate 10,837,068 downwards.
GGAGGAGGAGGAGAGGAGGAAGAAGAAAAAGAAGGAGGAGGAGGAGGAGGAGGAGGAGGAGGAAGAAGAGAAGAAGGTAGATGGTGGGACGACAGGCGAGAGATAATGGTCTCCGCGTCCAAATTACGAACATTCGAACAGAGATGCGAAATGCCATCGACGTTAATCGAAGGTTTCTTTGTTGCAGACAGAAAACCTTCGGCGGAATCTCTGAGAAAGAAAGATAAAGAGGAGGAGGAGGAGGAGGAGGAGGAGGAGGAGGAGCCTTGCACATCGTAAGACATCTTCACGTGCAGCGATTCTTCTTATTCTAATCTGAGACTGACCGCTGTCCTGTCGCTGCAATGAAATACATTCAAGAAACGACGATATAAAATCTTTGCATTGTCTAATGTCAAACAGGGAACAGATTTTATAATATTTTTGTCGTCTACATAGCCTGTGATAGAAGGAACCAGTTATCTTAAGACGCGGCTCATCTCTCGATCCACTTTGTAGCCATTTGACGGACAATAGATTTTTGAAAAGCCTGTGTACAATGTGTTTGAAATGGCTAATTATTTTCGTGGCATTTCGAACGCTCTAGAATAAAATTGAGACGGAATATATTGACAATTCTAGTACAGTTTGACGCAATGGAGATGGGGACACAAGAAAATGTGGATATAATTCGTTTCTCAACTTCTCTGAATTTTTTTTGCATATCTATGACCTATGACCTACTGTAACAATTGTCTTTGGCATTGTGAATAAATAAATATCACGGAATGACCGGATGTGCATTTTCCACTGGATCCGGATATTTTGGGTCAACATCGGACGATCCGGACCCTTAGCAAATGTTACCGCTAGGGATTAGAATGACCCTGCAGCGAGTCTTAAGCAAGCAGGTAGACTATACCTGGATTTGAAATTTTAAAAAGTTTAGCCATTTCCTCATAACTGAAAAGACTTATTACTGTAAGCTATCACACGTCCCACGATCATACACTGCAGTTATCAGTGGCGGTTCTAGGATTTGGCAAGTTGGGGGCGTTGGGGTGGCAACTTCTAATCATGGGGGCCAATCATTTGTTGTTTAATGTATGTAGCATTAAGTATAGGGTCCCAACTGAGGGGGACACTAGGGGGCAGGCACTCAATAGGGGGCACGGCCCCCCTGCCCCCGGTGGAGCCGCCACTGGCAGTTATTTGGTGACGTCATAAATTCCAAAGGTGCTTTGTAATTTCAATGCACAGGTTTTCAAGTCATAGGTGATTCGGACTGCCTCAAGAACTTATAAGTAAGTAAGTAAAATCTTGTAAATTTTATATAGCGCTTTGGAAAGTAGTACAGTAGTAGCTGCCTATTCTTATGCGCTTATTAATCTGTCTTGAAATAGCTACAGAGGCAAGGTGGGTTGTCGGCCGGGGTCATAGGTCAGTGAATCCATGAGGTGGCGGCAGAGACGTCATTTCAATGTTTTTCAGGGGGCAAAAGACTTTCGACCTGACAAGTTTGCGAAAAAGTTGGCGACCTTTTTTTTTGCTTGTCGGTCTTTTAGTTACTTCAGATAATACTCGACATCAACATCAAGCACCAAGCACTCCTTTCTTTAGGGGCTGTGGCTGACCTTTTTTGCTTTCCAGTGTACCTATTTAGCCAGCCAATTGGTATGTAAAAACTAAATAACACAAACATTGGCGAAAAAATTTTTTTCCCTAGAAATCAGGGGGGGCAAATGCCCCCACCCCTGCCCCCCAAATGACGTCCCTGGGTGGCGGGTTATTACTCCATTCATAGGGAAATGCAAAATCTCCATTTCCAGCGTAATATTTTCCTGTTGTTTCCTGGTGTGAAGCAGGCCTAATGGACTAAATTCTTTCACATAAACAAAGTCTCTAATAGAAGCGTCTTCGTTGCCTGGAACTGCGACTATAGAAGACTGATTCAAACGCGGCGGGCGGGCGGTCTGTCAAACTGCACACAGGAATTTGAAATCGTGCTCAAAATTTCCTAAGAAGCTGTTGCGTTTTTTGACCATTTGCCCGACCACCAGACCATTTTATTATTATCATCAGGTAGACATATTCGGATGACGCGGCCCCGAAGTCTTTGCATTCGACGTAAGACGTCCGCATAAAGCAGACGTCATGCGTCCTGCGCATTAAATGCAGATCCAAAAGATAGAAACCCAAAGACAAGAAGACAAAGGAGACGACTTCCAAAATACACCTGCTATAGAGGACAAGACTCGCAGGAGGGCAAAGAATGAGATTACACACAGCAAGACCAGATCCTACTGAACCACTCTAAACCCTATTATTATTATTATTATTATTATTATTATTATTATTATTATTATTATTATTATTATTAAACAAATCAACTCTGAGCTAATTAAGAGAAAACTGTAGCCTTGAGATTTTAACAGTTTCTCGGATAGAAAAAGCCGAACACAGGGGCGTAGCCAGAAATTTGATTGAGGGGTAATGTGATTTGGGGCGGTATAGATCTTCAAAAACGTTGAAAATCTTAAAACACATTAAAATTTTTAATGTAGCCTGATTGATTTTAGGGTATATATACCGATGTAACCCCCCCCCCGTCGCCACGCCCCATGTCGTCAACATGTATTATTTATCAAACGGACCAAGAAATTTCGCCTCCACGCAATCTAAGACCGACCCGTTTCCCTCTGAGTGTTAGGCCCAACCCTCGACTTTCTTCCTTAGGAAGTGAGACAGCATAACATCGGAAATACCATTCGCGACAAAAACACGTTCCCTGTCATCGGCGACCGAAGACCCACGGGAACGTCAACCCGAGGCTAGTCGCATTCGACAACGAGGCACGACCTATTAATAGAACGGTTACGTCATCGTACGCCCTCGCTTTAATTAGACCACGGGCGTGTGCTCGCTGTTTTTTTAAGCCTAACCCCCGAGGAACAGTGGCGTATGACAGGCGACTGTGGGCAGGGCGCGATTTGCGGGAAGGGGGGAGGGAAGAATCTTCTCTTCACTGCCCAACTGCATCCCCCTACTGCTACATCCCCACCACTACATCCCCCCACTGCTACAGTTTCCAACAACTACACCCCCAAGCTCGACATATTCCCCCACTGCTCCAGGTCACAAATCGCACCCTGGCTGTGGGTCTATCCAGAATTCCAGATATTCTCCCAACATAGGGCCTAGGCCTACATGATGGCACGATAAAACTGGTACCACCCTGTCTCGTTGTAAATATTTTCACAAACTCTGTGTCAAAATTTTATGAAAATTTGCGCACCTCTGCACCATTACCTCCTAAATGTAGCCGTTTGAGTTTTTCTTTCAAATTCCCAGGTGCAGCGGTGACACCTAGCGAAAACCAGACGCGTTCATAAAAATGGCGGCCAGTATTTCGTCTGCCGTACGTAGCAAGGATCCCGCCTTGGTTTCAAATCTACTGTCTCTTTTGCCGTAAACAGTAATGCGAAAAATCGAATTTTCTATTTATATGGCGCCTTGGTATAAAGCAATGACAACAGGGGCGTAGCAACGGGGGTATATCGGTATATATACCCCCAAAATCAGACTTACTTAAAATTTTTAATGTGTTTTTTAAGATTTTCAAAGTTTTTAAAGATTTATACCCCGCCTAAATCACATTATCCCCCCAATCAAATTCCTGGCTACGCCCCCGAAGGGCACCTGTGCAAAGCACTGTACGCAGCCGATATATAATTAATGGCACCAGCGTGTGTGGTGCGGCCAGAGAATAGGAATGTGTTTGGGGGGCTCGAACTTGAGTCGACAGGTCGACTCTTTGCCGCCAATACACCTGTAGACATCGTGGGTCGTACGGTACCTTCTGTATTTTCTGCTGTAAATCAGAGATCCATCAACAGGTGACATGTGTTTGTCCCAAGCTCAACGAGACGACGCTGGCACATGACGTAAGCATATATATATATATATATATATATATATATATATATATATATATATATAAAAGCGGCCTATATATAGGGCCTATATATTGCGCTCAAACTGACAGGTTGTTATTGACTGGATACCGACATTGATCCGTTCAACTTGAGAAGAGATGTTTCACAGTCTTAGCGGATGATTTATAATTCATAATAAATCATTCCGAATAATACCAGTCATAATGCAGTGCGCCCCCTCCCCCCTCTTCCCTCCCCCTGCGTATATCAACAGTAATCGAAAACCCTTTGTGGCCGCCTGCTGTTCTTGCGTGTGTCTGTCCTTGACACGGCGCCGATCGAATGGCTTTGATGGCGGTGCAGCCAGTCCATTCGCCGTGTGTCTAATAAGCGCTGCTGAGATCAAAAAGGTGGTCGCGACGCAATGTATTAATAAACTCGTCGTGATACGCTTGCAAGGCCCACATCGCGGCCCACGGTTGCATGTTGTTACAACTCTCATGTCGCGGGGACCCACAAGCCCCTTCGCACGCTGCTGATAGGGGCGGCGGGGGAGGGGCGCTCTGACTGGGGTGACTGCATGGGGTGACTGCCTACGAGGCAATGCACTGCTTGCATTTTTTTCAGGCCTGTAACTCGAGACTTAGCATACGTGCCGTAAACAGATGCCAGAAATCGTGCACTCAATTTATGCGGCGCTTCGATTCGATGACCTGGATACCGTCTCCCACAGCGCCATGCAATTTCTCTCAAATGAAATGTATAATAATAAATTATATAAGTGTGTAAAATACGTTCAATTTTGCGGCAACATAGCATTGCGTTGTCAATAAAAAATATTTAGTATTATGTGACGTCACATTTCTGGAAACTCCACCCCTGCCCCCAGTCGTCACACATCGTCACAAATGTTTCACCCTCCTCCCCCTAAGTGCGTGACGTCATTTATGGATGGTCCCTCGGGCGTTCGTTTCTTCGCCTTCCATTCCTGTGAGATGTGTTACGCTGAAGAAACCCTCGGTTGGCCCATCCCATGTTGACCCATCCCATGGAGATAAGCTTGTCAGTGGTCAGTGGTGGGCTATGACCCTATGACCCATGGTTCAACTCGTTTTCCCTTCTTCATTAGTGGGGTTGTGAGCCAAAACATCTCTCCAGTCTTGTAAGCAAGTAAGCAAAATTTCGTAAATTTATATAGCGCTTTTGGTAAAGTAGTAGGCCTACAGTAGTAGCTGCTTATTCTTGGGCGCTTAATCTTTCTTGAAATAGCCACAGTATAGGCACAGTGGATTGTCGGCCGGGGTCATAGGTCAGTGTATCCATAAGACGGAGAGTCGGGGGGGGGTACTTCCCCAGTTCTGAGCAGGCCTAAGTGACCCGTTCAGCGTGGACGCAGTACAATTTCGTGTCTAGCGTCAACAAATTCAGACGAAAAAAACTCCATATTTTTAACCAGACTTGTCCACCGTAGCCTGTCGCCCGCTTGTCCGGCCGGATACCCTGGATTTGACCGCGATCTTAAATGATATTGATTTGGTGTGACATCATGCAACTGATGCGCCTTTAGATTATACAGAGGCGCTATAGAAGTTTAAGATGTTTATCAGATTTGGACGTAGGACACCTTATGAAAGACAAGCAGAGCATGCACAAGAAATCATCAGACCTTGGTGGCATTTCAAAATTCCATGCTCCATTTCTAAGCAGACAAAAAAGGATTATTCTCATTGAAAATACCATAAATGTCACTCATCACAGACATGTCAACATCACTGACACGTCATTTTAGACATCATTTACAACGACCTCAGTGAACTAAAGGACGATTTGCCTACTTCAATCGGCAGTGGCGGCTCCAGGATTCGGCAAGTGTGGGGTCCCTTTGGGGTGGCAACTTCTAAGCATGAGGGGGATCAACTATTTTTTTTATAGATCAGCATGTTTTGGCCCCGGGGCGCCGGATACCCTGGCTACGCCTTTGGTTTTATGGCATTCGACTTTGCGTGATTACTGTACATCGAAGGACATGAGTGACTCTTTTTATTAACGATATGTGTCTGCCTGCTTGTCTGTCTGTCTGTCTGCCTGCTTGTCTGTCTGTCTGTCTGTCTGTCTGTCTGTCTGTCTGCCTGCTTGTCTGTCTGTCTGTCTGCCTGCTTGTCTGTCTGTCTGTCTGTCTGCTTGCTTGTCTGTCTGTCTGTCTGTCTTTCGTTTTCTGTCAAGCCTCGTCTTTCCAAACAGTTTACAGTTGACATTTATTTGGGTATAGAATACTCATGAGCTGTACTCGACTGAACCTGGGCCATGTTTTTTCTCGGCTCTCGATTGAAGACGGTCATTGCTCTCTCCAAGCCCATTGTACAGGACTCTATAGGGACCTACTGTGGATGCCGTAACGCCATTTCCACAACAATTTCGCCTGCAATCGACCGTACTGTATATTCAGGAATTGAGTACCGGTTGTAAATGCCTCCTAATCCCCAGAAAACGTCTGTCGCAAGATACGAACGTTAAAAAGATCCGCGTTCCGACCTAGTTTGCAAAAGAATGTCTTTTGAAATTCGAATACAAATATATTACATCGTGTTACGTCATTGGTAGTTCATCTAAACGAGGCCGCGAAGCAGTGGCGGCTCCACCGGGGGGGCAGGGGGCCCCGTGCCCCCTATTGAGCGCCTGCCCCCCCCAGTGGCCCCCCAGTTGGGACCCTATACTTAATGCTACATACATTAAACTACAAATGGTTGGCCCCCATGATTAGAAGTTGCCACCCCAACGCCACCCCCCCCACTTGCCAAATCCTAGAGCCGCCACTGCCGCGAAGAGGCAATTAACGGATTTTTAACCCCTTAAAAGTGTATTTAACTGTAACTCAATGTAAAATGGACGGATATATCCGGGATCCCCAGTTAAGGGGTTAAACGTCTTCAAAGAATTGAAAACTCCTAGCGCCAGTCGTTACGAAGCTGTTCTCACATCGTTTCAATGGTTAGGTGCCGTCCATTAATTACGTCAACGATTTTTGGCAAGTTTTGGCCCCATCCTCCTTGTCAACAGCTTTTAAACTAAACTTTCGGCGACCCTATAAAATTATGTCAAAAACTTTGACCCCCTCCCTACAATGGGCCACCCGTTAATTATGTCAAAAAAACTTAGGCAATTTTCATCCCTCTCTTTTATCAACAACTGCCAAACTTTCAGTGACCCCTAATGAAACTATGTCGAAATTTTGAACCCCTCCCCTACAAGCTAAGAAAATTTTATACGGCTAGCTTTAATGCTAAAATAAAATTATGGAAATGAACTTTTTGATTTACTAAATCTATTGTAAAATGAAATTGTTGACGTCGATCTCTTTTGATCTCTTCGCTGTCAGAGAGTGTCAAACTTTGTCAATACCCTCCCCTATTTCGTTGACGTAATTAATGGACAGCCTCTTATCAGACAGGCAAAGAATTGGGACTTTAAAATCTGCCGAATCTTAGCCATAACTCTACGTTAGTAGAGCGTCCAATAGGACTAGTTTTGGACAATCTAAGTGTTCAGTAACAGATGCTAAAACCCTGCCTTGAATTAGAAACTTCAATTGCGTGAAGCGATGTCCAGATATATAAGTCTATGACATGTTGACAAGAAGAGTCAACAGCAGCCATTCAAGGCGTGCCATGCATCATGTGAAGGAGTTACATTGGACAGTAGCCAACGGCTAACAAGATGTGGTTGACATGACTAAGCACTTCATGACATTTATTAGTTCATAAATGACACTGATTGCTTGAAATATGCGTGTAATAGTAATGGACAGTCCATTATCAATCTGAGCGCCTAAGAATAAGCAGCTACTGTTGTGCTGCTTCCAAAGCGCTATAGAAATCCACGAGATTTTAATTACTTTTTACTTACTTATGGAGCGTGTGCCTAAAACGCGATAATCAGCAAAAGCGTTATACATTTCTACAAAGCGGTTATGTTTGACGGTTAATAATATTTTTGCTTGGTCAACAAAATCTAGTTTTTTGGTTTTAAATGCAGAATACGAGGCTGTAGAACAATATTTGATTTTCAGAGCCTGGGCCGAGATAGAAAGGGCGGTAGATGCCTCAGTTGGTGACTATCTTCTCTTAGTCGCTACGAAAACAGCTTAGCAATGCGATGGTTCACTGATGACTACAGTCCAGCTTTGGGAGTTCATGCGGTTCGAGTGAAGAACTCCAACCTACCTATCCCCGGACCCCGGGGGTAAATGCATTTCGAACATTAGAAATCACGCAGAAAACCATAGAAGCTTTGGAGAATTCAAAGAGACAAAACATAACACAGCGTAATCCAGACCCCTTAATAGAATCAGTACAAATACGGATGAATAAACAATGGTGCCTCTATTCTGCGACCCTAGGAATGCCACTGGACGGAGCCCAGGGGCGTAGCCAGGAATTTGATTAGGGGTATAATGCGATTTGGGGGGAGTATAAATCTTTTTAAAATGTTTAAAATCTTTTAAAACACATTAAAACTTTAAGGTAGCCTGATTTTTTGAAGGGGTATATATATCGATATAACCCCCACCCCGTCTCTACGCCCCTGACGGAGCCCCTCATGAACGAAAATGCTTCCTGCCTGGCTTCCCCAAAATTATTCGCTCTACCCAAAAATTTGAGTAAATCGTCTGCAAAATGGAATGTCCAGAAGAACACGTGGTCATAATTTCTTTATTTTTCGCAGCTAAGATTGGCGCGCAGCTTACCCGTAAAAGTTCCCCGTCTGTGTCCAAAGTCTGTGCAACAAGTCCTCGGTCATTTCAGCTGACGCACGACACGGACTGTCTATATCTGAAAACGTCGTACATCAGCAGCAGCACACCGAGGGTCACCAGCCGCCCCATGCAGCGACCAGTAGTAACCGAGATATAGTCGCTTGAAAATACCTTTTGCGGATTCTACTTTTCCTCTCAAATAATATACAATCGAATCGCTGTTGGATTTCTCAGACGCCTTGCGATAGGTCACCAGATGACGCCTGAAACCAGCCGCATATAATGTATTATTACAGCCGGCAGTTTTATCATCACTATACGGGCCTTAGTACCACTGTGCGAGCGTTCTAAGGCGCCAACACACAGCGTAGGACGGAAGCCTTTCAGAAGAACCGAAGCATTGAACTACCATTGCGACGAAATTAACAGTGCCTTCACCAACTCTTCACGGCCCCCCTCTCTCTGTCTCTCTGTCTCTGTCTCTCTCTCTCTCTGTCTCTGTCTCTCTCTCTCTCTCTCTCTCTCTCTCTGTCTCTCTGTCTCTGTCTCTCTCTCTCTCTGTCTCTGTCTCTCTCTCTCTCCGTTTCCCTCACAGACGTCGGTGGGGTGAGCGGGTGAATGCCGATAGAGATTGTTGCGGTATATTTTTTGATCCAGTTCGTGACATCAAATGCTGTTTAAAATGCTTAAAAATGGCGAATGTCTTACGTCTGAGGTAGCAAGCTGCTTAGTACTGTACCTCATTCCGTGTACAGTATATTTACGCCTACGCTGTATCACGATCGCCTATCATCCATGTAATCGCGCATGTGTTCTGATTGAACGATAAGCAAAGGCACGCGTCGCGTTGAACCCAGTTAGGTACCCACCCCGGTGATGCGGTTAGAATACTCCTTCCTAGGGTCCCCCTCTTACAAGCATGTCGACTGTTTTCTGAATTTCGGGGGTATTAATCAGGGATATTTTACACCCCCAACACCTCTCCCTTAATTTGATGTCGACACCCCCAAATTTCCTTATCTAAGAATGGCATGTACCCTAAATTACCTTTAATAACCTCCAAACACCACCTCATTCGAGAAGTAACACCCCAACTTTATTTCTCTGATGACCGTTTTTGCTTGTCAGACTTTTTCAGATTTGCTAAGGTTTTTGGGTTTTTTGCCTGTCAGACGTTTTGTGGGATGACTTTTTTCACACTTATTCGGCAGAGGCCCCCAAATTTTACCGACACCTCCCCTAAATTCACCATCCTAGAATCCTGTTCCTTGAATCGTCTTGAGCGCCTTGAGCGCCTAAGAATAAGTAGCTACTGTTGTGCTTCTTCCAAGGCGCTATAGAAATCCACGAGATTTTACTTTACTTTACTTTTTACTTACTTAGAAATAACCCTGGTATTAATTAAACAGTAAAGACGATACTGCGTCTGCAATGGCTGAAAACCGGATAATACAGTGAAACCCGCTTAATTGTATAGGTGCCGTGCGAGCCTTGCTTATGGGATTAACAGGGCTATGCGAATAACCGGGACGTCTGATACACAAAACACTGGTTCGGGTTGTTATGTTGTTATGCGATTATATGGGTTATGCAATTAAGCGGTATGCGATTAAGCGGGTTTCACTGTAGTTAAGTCAAATCAACAACGGCTTCTGACAATCCGCTCTCTTCTGTAGTAGGCCTACTTTGTATTGGGATGCTGCATTGCTCTTAGTCACCATGTCAAGGGCAGAGCCGCCGAAAGGGGGCTGCAGGGGTCAAATGCACAGGGGACCGGCGACTTGTAGGGGGCTCGGGCCCGTGTCGTATTAACACTCTAAGTTCTGAAAAAGGCTGATAAGCAAAAAATGTCATCACCAGTTTTTCACACTTGTTAGAGGCCGGTGACTGCCCTTCTGCACAAGGGCCCGGAATTTCTCTCGGCGGGCCTGGTCACGGGGGTCGGGCCAGTGGCGTATTTAGGGGTACGCTCCTGAGCCATAGCGTACCCCTTTGGTTTTTGGCCTTTGGTCTTTCGTTCTTCCCTTCGGTTGCACTCAGAGACTGCAACGCGGACGTTAACCTTTTCTTGCTTGTCACTATACGTTCTAGCAGGGTGATAACCTTTTTTTGCTTGCAGTATAGCATAGCATAAAAGTTATTTTTCGAACTTCTTAAATTTCAGCGTACCCCTTTAAGCCTTTTTAAAATACGCCAATGGGGCCGGTCGCGGGATTTGCGCGAAATTGTTAAAAAATTTGACATCGCAAAGATATTCGATCGAATTTATTTCTAAACGATCGATTCTCTGCTTCTTTCAGATTCCGAACGGAATTCGTTAGAATCGTTAGTACATACAGTGGCGGTTCCACGTGGGGGATGAGTGGAGATGCACCCCCTCCCCCACCGGACTTATTTTACTTTCTTTTGCTTGTAAAACCAACTTTTTGGGTAACAGTCTAGTAAAACTGCAAAACTACTGAGGAAAACTGCGCATGACCTTGTTTTTGCTTGTCAGCCTATTTTTCTGTAAAAGTGTAGTAAAATTAGGGATAAAATTCCTTTTTGAGAGCCTTTTTCCGACAAAGTTTATTGATTTTTCCCTTCTATTTTCACCCCCTCCCACCAACTTCCTACGAATTCATTTCACCCCCCTCCCCCACCACCAAGAAATCCTGGAACCGCCACTGCGTTTAGTAAGTCAGTATATACCGATACCTCTATTTCAGCATCGCATCGATGTCTTCTACTGGCGTCTAATAAATCGTCGTAACCTATCCGTACTGCTGCCAGACAGTCAGGTGTGAGCAGGGCCTGTTTTAACGTGCAGTGCTACACAAAATGTGCAGTGATAGAATGAAAATGTGCAGTGGTTAAATGCAATTTTCTGTACTTTGTGCAGTGATGAATATTCCCGACGACCTTTCTTTGCGTGTTTTTTGCGCGGATGTCCGCAAATTGTCTGAGTTTAGTGCAGTGATAAAATTTTCTTAAAACAGGCCATGGGTGTAGGGAGGAGGAGACTTACACGCTGCATGTCTCAGCAGTGCTTCTATCGGGCTTTATTTAAATCATTGCGCCTGAATCAATGGGCCCCCGTACCTGTGCCAAAGGCGCGCTCATTGTCCGTACGAAAGGCCGCGGCCTTTGTTGGCGGTGGTTATTGCACAAGCGACGTAGAAAAAGCGACAGACCGATTCTTAACAGTAGGAACTCTGTTGGACCGTACATCAAAGTTGACAAAGATGCGGATAATAGACAGAAGGATGTTTACGACTTTACGTCCCCATGTCACTCACTGCTTTTACTCGGCGTCGAGCACTGACAGTGACTGGACCCCGTGGATATATTTTTACACCCCCTAATACCTCTCAACACCTCCCCTCCAATTTGGGACTAACACTCCGCAATTTCAGCTATGGGATGACCGTTTTTTGCTTATCATACTTTTTGGCAGGTAGCCCCCATAATTTACCTACACCCCCGAAATTGATAATCCTAGAAATAGCCCTGCTGGACCCTGTCACTCTGAAATGCGTTGACCCTCATCCATTCGGACCTCACTTCTTGCTGCCTCACTCTGTTCAATGCAAATGCTAAATTAGTCTCACCACTCGATCTTGCCATTCCAAAGCCGGGAGAGTGCCTCTGGGTAGAAATATAAGAGGCGCTATACAAATTTTCCAAGCCACTAAGGTGGTCAAGGTGAGTGAGTGAGTGGACTTGATGACTGTTTTTTTTAATGAAAAATGGTCTGTAGACCAAAATGCGTTAATGAAAGCTCATTAATTTTAATGCGATATCTTTACACAGATCGACAGATGCATTCAATTAGCGTATAGCCAAGATAGTTAGATAGCTGATGAAGTCTCAAAGAGAATAATGGTTTTTATATATATATATATATATATATATATATATATATATATATATATATATATATATGCAGCTGCATGATCACGTACAGCTTATTTGTCATCACGAACTTACACGAGTTTGTCAATTTTAATGTTATTTTACAGATGTGCAAAGTGACAATTTAAGACTTAATTTCGAATGATTTTACAGTAGAAAGTCGGAAACCCAATTGTCTGGCGGAAGCAGTGATACACTGGTGTTTGAAAATTCTTGTTGGTGGTAAATTCGTGAATTAATAATTGTTTAAGAAAGTGTTTTTCCCAGCATACTGTATAACTGTATAGGAGCTGTCCATTAATTACATCAAAAAATAGGCGAGGGTTTTAAAAAAGTTTGACTGTTGTTGACAAGGGAGGGTTCAAGAGAAGTTGGCGTCAACAATTTCATTTTTTACAAATTATAAACAATTGGAAATTTCATGGAATACTATTTATTACAATGGAAAAAAGCCTGACAAGCATAAAACAAGGTCATCATCACAACATTTTGACACTCGGTGAACAAAAGAAAGGGGAATTGGTCATCGCCTCAAAAATAATAACCTTCTAAACTTTTAAGGCGACCCGTCACTGATCTTAGTTGGGGAGAGGGGGAAGTTTCTGACATAATTATAGTTAGGGGTCACTGAAAGTTGACAGTTGTTGACAAGAGGGAGGGGGTCAAAAATTGTTGACATAATTAATGGACAGCCCCATAGGCCTACGCTATGACTAAGCAGCACAAATATTATAGTAATAAAAATTCGAATTTCAAGAGAGAGAATTCAAGAAAGATAGCAGAATCAACATTTTCGCAGTCAGTTCGAGTGATCGGAGCGATTAATAAGTAACAAGTAAGCAAGACGAGAAATCATGACTCTGCATTTCTGCGTCGGTCGCGTGAGAAGTTAAGCTGTGTCACAGTACAAGAAATTACACACCAGTGCAGGCGCATTACGCGCAGATGATTTTAACTCGCGATCGTAACGCCGCCTCGCGGTCGTGTAATCGAGGCGTAAGGACGATGGAGCGGACCAGACAACGTACACACACACACACACACAACACGACACCTATGAAGTGCGCTGAGTCGAGGCGACACCCCCTCAGAGCAGAATGGATTCGTCGAACAGAAGAAGGCAGAAGAGTCGATTGTATCCAGCGGGTGCTTCAGCATCGTCCTCCTCGTCGCTATCGCTTGAGACTTCCTCTTTAGGTTCTTTCACCTGCGAAGATTCACCAAAGCAAAATTAAGTTTGAGAATATGTGCTTAAATTACTTCATCGTTCATCATCATAATCATCATCATCATCATCATCTTCATCTTCATCATCATCATCATCATCATCATCATCATCATCATCATCATCATCATCATCATCATCAATAAACTTTGCCGGAAAAGGCTGACAAAAGGGAATTTTTCCCCTAATTTTACTACACTTTTACCGAAAATAGGAAAATAGGTTGACAAGCGAGAAAAGATCATCCGCAGTTTTTCCCGTAGTCTTACTAGGCTTTTACCCCAAAATAGGTTTCACAAGCAAAAAAATCCGGTGGGGTCGGGATGGATTCCCACTCATCTCCCACGTGGAACCGCCACCGTTCTATAGAGCATGTTCACGTGTTGAACGCACTAGATTTTCCCATTATATCCAACGTATTACCGTGCGTGTAATGCTGAGTCTGTGAATATAGAATATGTAAAATGTAAGGACATAATATTGATAAATTTATACAGCGCTTTTGTAATATGATCACAGACCACATTAATGTAAATTTTTCGTTACTGGATATATATATGCGAATGTTTAGCAAAACATAGGCTATATAATATAATATAATATAATATAATATACCAAGGTTTAAAGTGGTTCAGTAGGGACTGCCCTGTGTGAGAACCACTAAGCTTGATCTCGCATTCACTGGATCGAACCCAGGTGGAAGGGCACATCTCGGAGCAACTGTTCTTATACACGGTCTGTTGTATAAATGAGTTATCGTTATAGAAGAGAACGGTTACTTTGTTCTGCGCTATACAGTCCGCGAACGGCAGTTTCTAACGGGAGACCATTGACACTTATTTGCATCGGTTAAAAGCATTCGCTTAAGTTTTTGACTTGACCGACGTAATGGACTTCGACACTTCTGCCATCGAAAGGCAGAGTGATTCGTTCATTCGAAAAACAGTGATTTGTTAGCACGTTGCATTAAGCGCTTTGCTGTAGCGATGATGATGCTGCTATAGCAATTTATAATAATTTTTAAAACTGCGGAGAATTCGATTAAGGAAAAGAATGCTATAGGCCAGGGCCTTTTTAGACGTGCAAAAGAAGGGATTGTCGCGGTTGAGGCGCCATAGAATAAGTGAGCGGGGGCTATGTTTGCAATAGCGATAGGTTTCAATGCAGGACTGCATGATACTAATGCTAGCTATTCATTTTGGAGCTTAAATTTAATGGTTTATAAAAATAAATAAATAAAATTGAATGGTGAGTTGGAATTTCCACACAGCGTATATTACATGCGTTAAAAATCTTAATCTTGATTATCCTCTTCAGAGGAAAATGACAATGAATTAACGTCTGCACTTTGCGGTATTTAAATCAGTGCACTGCACTTTAATCACAGAGTATGAGTGTAATGGTCGACATTCGATTCTTGATAACCAAATATTAAACTCCAAATCCGCCTATGGGGGGGGGGGCTTCGCGAGAACGCCCCGCCCCGTTCATCAGCAGCAGCCAGCATCTCAGTGACCCTGCTCTCTGCTCAGCGTAGAAAGAGAAGAGATTGAGAGAAAACTGTCTTTCAGCGCATCGTATATAGACCAGTTCGTATAATTAAAGTAAGAAAAGTGCAGTGGGACGATTTAATCTTGTCTCGATCAAATGTCATGATATTAGTTGATTTCTTTTTCAGTGGCGGTTCCACGTGGGGATGAGTGGGAATGCACCCCCCCCCCCGACCGGGCTACCGGACTTTTTCTCGCGTGTCAAACCTATTTTTTTGGACAAAAGTCTACGGGGAAAACTGCGGATGACCTTTTTTGCTTGTCGACGTATTTTTCGGTTTTAAAAATGTAGCAAAATTAGGGAAAACATTCCCTTTTGCAGCCTTTTGGGCAAAGTTTATTGATTTTTTCCTTATATTTTCATCCTCCACGAAACCAACTTTCTATGAATTCATTTCATCTCCCCACCAAGAAATCCTGGAACCGCCACTGGATCACTTGATCGTTTAAAAAGAAATTCGATTGAATGTCTTTGCGATGGCAAAGGCTTATTTTGCAGTCAGATCTCCTCTGCGACTCAAAGTGGAGCTTTCAAGTACAATATTCAATAGACTGGTCGTTCGACCCGCGCAGCGATGTCCATGGGTCCATTTTTTTAGAACCCAATCCAAACCCACCCATCAAATCTCCAACCCAACCCAGGCCACTGTAATACATTACAGTTTTTTTAAACCATGTGACTTATTTTCTGACCCAACTCAACCCAACCCACCAATAACATAGAAAAGTCTGACCCAATCCAATCCAACCCATGGGTTAACCCAACCCATGGACATCTCTGGACCGGCGCTCTTCGTTATTTCAGTTAATCCAGCCAGTCAGCGAAAAAAATTGTCCGTGACCCCTGAATTCTAATAGTGCGTATTCGTTTGATCTTCATTCAGTCAGGTCTACGCTTGTCTCTGTCTTCATTATATAGCTTCCTAATATTTCACTTCGAGACGCATCAGCGTTTGACCGAGTGTGCTTTATTCGACCACTGTGTAACTTTTAAAAATAAAAAGTAAAAAAAGGAGTAAAACCCAGACACACGCAACCACTGCATCATCAGTCGCTTCGAAGAGAGACAAAGCATGACATTTCCTGAAAACGACGTTAAGAGAGAGAGAGAGAGAGAGAGGGGGGAGAGAGAGAGAGAATTTGTGTCGTTGCGAATGAAAGAGGAGAAAAAACAACGCCACAAATTCTTGCACATAAAGGCATACACACACATACGATAGATTTCTTACTATAGGCGCCCGGTGCTGTAAATTTTGTATTTTTGTATTTTTTGCATAAAAATTAATCAGTAATAATTATTAAGCGATTCAATTTTCTTCAAAGCCTTCTTCTCTCGTCTGCCTTTTATTTATGGATTCGAAGTCTTTGTCGTACATCATCGATTCCTGATCTAAGCGAACAATTAGTAAGCAGGGTTGCCAAGTCATTCTTCTAGCTGGACGTCAAAAGCACTGAATTTGGATGCCAAAATACCCCGCTGGGGATGCCAAATCATGCACGCAAAGGGCAAGACTGTGACAAATATACGTTTCATTAGAATACATGCAGTTGGGTGATTCCTCTTTAAGACGAGTGACCAAACAGAGTTCTTAGATCCCATCATGTTAGATGCTCATCCATCACATCATCCAAAACCCATGCTACCAGCCTTTTGAGCGAGTTCGCTTTTTCGAAATTCGAAACAAAGAATCAAAGATAGAGGTCATTTTGCAACAGTCAACAGCTAGGCCTACAACACTCATTGCATAGCACGTGAACTTATAAAAGTCATTAAAATCCATGGTCACTGCAACCTGTTACCTTGTTACTCTGTTACCCTGTTACTCTGTAACTCTGTTACTCTGTTACCCTGTTACTCTGTTACCCTGAGCAATCAATCGTTCATGCGACCATAGAATTTAAAAAATACCTATTTCTGTAACAAGTTACTTGAAATTTGATCAGAATCACCTTGAAAATCAAAAATAATGGGGCAAGGATGCCAAAAACATTTACTGTGACCTCTCCTCAATTAGAGCCGAGGGGGGCTTAGGCAGAGCCAGACTAAAGTACAAGGCCGTAGTGCAACCGGATGCGGGGGATAATTTCCGTCTTTTGAATCGGGCTTCATGCGAGAGGTTGATTATCTGCGAATTGTTGACATTTTCGAACACATTTATCGGATTTCTTGCGTTATACGAAATCGTGTTACATCGAGCGATATCGAACGACGTCTGTGTCAACTTCAGTCTTCAGGTCAAAATATTTTGAAAATGTTTTGAAAATTTTACAAGATTTTGATGTTGAAATCCTTTGTTCCAGTACAAGTCCATGCGGTAAATAATCCCTTGTTTATGCAACGTGTTCCGCCGTTTTCTGTCGAAAACGATGATGATGATGATGATGATGATGATGATGATGATGATGATGATGATGATGATGGCGACAACGACAATAACGATAGTCTGGCTCTGGCTTAGGACCCAACCACTCGGCGGGAACTCTCTCTGTCTCTGTCTCTGTCTGTCTGTCTGTCTGTCTGTCTCTCTCTCTCTCTCTCTCTCTCTGTCTCTGTCTCTCGCTAGACCTCTGCGGTGAAAATTCAGTCTAGGGCCCCCGCGCACTGCCTCCTCTCCCACCACCCCCGCTCCCGCCCCCGGACCGAGTTGCTCTGAGCTTAAAAGGGCAGAACTGCGCAGTGGATGAAAATTCTAAAGATTCGGTGGGAGAAAACGGAGTCGACAACAGCAGAGATATTAGATTCTAAGAATGTTGCAGTCATCTCGGATGGATACTGCGCGCGGTGCGGAGGGTGGGGGGGGGGTGGGAGGGTTTGTCTTTTAATTGGATGGATACTGCGTGGGGGCGGCCGGCGGGCGGGCGATGTACTCTAATCTGTAAGATTTAATAGAAGGATTATATTCATATCTCGAATGAAACTGCTCGTTCATAGATGGGTCGGTTATCCTCACTGTCCAGTCCATCATAGATTCATAGATCAACTGATTGCAGAACATCGCACACACACACAGCCATATATATATATATAGTGGCGGCTCCAGTATGGCTCCCGGGCCAGGGGCCCGTGCCCCCTATTGAGTGCCTGCCCCCGAGTGGTCCCCAGCTGGGACCATATACTTAATGCTACATACATTAAGCAACAAGTGGTTGGCCCCCCATGATTAGAAGTTGCCACCCCAACGGCCCCTCGACTTGCCAAATCCTAGAGCCGCCACTGTATATATATAAATATATATATATATATATATATATGCGTTTTTCACCAACTTTAGCAAAATGCCTCGGGGATTTTTGTCTTAGACTCTCTTTTATCTCCGCGCTAATTTGTTTTCGAAACTGTTACTTAACTGTACTTTTCAAAAGTAAAATCATCTTAATTATAATCTTGCTTTGAACACCAATCAATCAATCAATCAATCGAAGCTATATAGCGCCATGAGCCTATTATACCGATTGAAGAGAGAATGGTCGACGCAGACAGCCTTTTGTTAAGTTCCACAAGATCATCTCATCGCCGCCGGTCATGAAATAGCATTTGCCAGACGATGGCATTCCTATATTGGCAATATCTCGTTTTACTCTGCACTCCGTAGAAGGTCAAGGATCACAAATACGCAGCCTTATTATCTATTCTCTCTAATTTTTTATCGGTACAAAGAGTTCAGATTTCCTGAAACGCTTCCAGGAATTGGACGACGTATCAGGCAATGTACAGTCGACGGTTTTAAGCAGAGCGTTTTAAAGGAAATTCTCATGAAAACTAACCAGAAATAGTTCAGTGGCTAAAGTCCAAAAAAGCCAAGAATCGTTCACTTCTGGATAAGAGCATGCCACTTGGTACAGTTATAGGGTACATGGCCCTGAACAATTTCCCCCAAAGGATGCACAAGTTTTTGTTATCTCTCACCATGCAATTTGGCACCATAAATTTTCATGATAATTTGGGGAAAAAATTCCGCTTGAGCTGCAGTACGTAGACAAATGACAATCGATACAGTGCCAAATAAACAATACTAAGTAATAATTGTGCTTATAGAGTGTACAGATATGAATATTATCATTTCAATTAGCTTTTCCTCCGAAACTAAAATACGAAAAGGGTAATTCCGCATCAAATCAACACGCTTTTGAATGAAATCGGACGCCACCATCTCAGATTGTGATGAAAACTGGCATAATTGTTCATCCCCATGAGTAATGTTGCCAATTTTTTGTATATTAAAAATGTCCTTTAAAATGTCCAATTTACGCATTAGAGAATACCACAGGCAAAACTTGTGATATACAAGAGATAGTGGCCTAATTTTTGAAAAAATCTTGATTACTATAGGTGCTCTTCACTTGCCTGTCAAAAGTGCTAGCCATTCACACGTCTGCCAATACCATTCTCTGTTTAAAAAGTTTAAAAATGTCCAATTTAATACAATTTTTGAAAAATCTTGATTACTAGGTGCTCTTCACTTGCCTGAAAATACCATTCAGGCAAAAATTCTGTTTAAAAATGCCAAGAACAATAGAAAATACCACAGGCAAAATTTGATATACAAGAAGATATAGTAGGCCTAATTTTTGAAAAATCTTGATTACTATAGGTGCTCTTCACCTGCCTGTCAAAAGTGCTAGCCATTCACACGTCTGCCAATACCATTCTCTGTTTAAAAAGTTTAAAAATGCTGAATGCCAAGAACTTTTTAGAATGTCCAATTTTGAAAAAAATCTTGATTACAAGGTGCTCTTCACTTGCCTGAGAATAGGACATTCTCTGTAGTTTAAAAATTCTGAGAAAATACCACAGGCAAAATTCTGAATGCCAAGAACTTTTGATATAAAGAGATACTAATTTTTGAAAAATCTTGATTACTATAGGTGCTCTTCACTTGCCTGTCAAAAGTGCTAGCCATTCACACGTCTGCCAATACCATTCTCTGTAGTTTAAAAATGTTCAATTGAAGCTAGAAAATACCACAGGCAAAATTTGAATGCCAAGAACTTTTGATATACAAGAGATTCCCTATTTTTGAAAAAACTTTATTAGGTGCCTTAACTTCTCTGTCAAAAGGGGTACCCATTACGTCCCTACCATTCCTAGGGCTCTTTAAAATGTCCACTACCCCTAGAGAATAGGACAGGCAAAATTCTGAATGCCAAGCACTTTTGATATATACCCAGAGAATGTACAGACGTGAATGGCTAGCACTTTTGATTTCCTACCCCCAATGGGGTAGCCCTAGCTCTAGTCATACCCTAGGGGTTCCCCTACCCCCCTACCCTAGGTGTAAGTTTATTCGAATGCCTCTGGACAGAATGTTACTAAATTATAAGAAGTGTCAATGTTCAAAATTTCATGCTTTTATCCACAAAATGAACAATCATACGGCTTATCAACTGTACTAAAAGTCAGAAATTCATCACGTAAAAGAATTTGCAGGACTTTCTCTATATGCACTCTTTCTCTTTTCCTTTGCTGCCTTTCAGCCAATGGTCTGCCTGCCCGCCTGCCTGCCTGCCTGCCCGCCTGCCTGTCTGTCTGTCTGTCTGTCTGTCTGTCTGTATGTCTGTCTGTCTGTCTGCCTCTCTATCACTGATTTATGTCTTAAGTAATATAAAAAGCCGCGTTCTCTCCCGGTTGGTTCACTTAATTATAGATCGAGTGCGCAACTATTTCATGCTCAACTTCATTGAAAGGATATAATAATAATAATAATAATAATAATAATAATAATAATAATAATAATAATAATAATATTATATTATTATTATTATTATTATTATTATTATTATTATTATTATTATTATTATATAGCAAGGTTTAGAGTGGTTCAGTAGGGACTGCCCTGTGTGACAACCACTTAACCATTCGACTTATAATTAACAATTAATCCAACACCATTATTAATTCACTATTTTTCAATATTTTGCCGCGGCACACTTTTACCGTTGCTGCGGCACAGTTGTGTGCCACGGCACACAGGTTGTGGAAGCACCGGCCTAAGGCCTAAGCAATTCAAACAAGCAGAAACCAGACGAATTTGCCGATTATTAAATACAAGATAAATTTCTATTTCTCAATAATATTACAGTATTTCGCTGAAGACCTTGAAATTTTTAAAAGCCTTATTGGGCGTATTATTATTATACGAACTACTCACGCACGCTCACCCAGACAGACAGACAGACAGGCGACAAATACAGACCATGTTGTTATTCGACGCAAGGGAAGCCATAAATAATATTTCATCCTCTTCACATTTTCCATTGAGCTCCAAACTCTCTCTGGTAATTACGTTCGACATGAGATTAATGGATGCCGGAATTTATGGGCGCAGGGAGAACCGACAGACGAAGTGGGCGGGGGGCGGCAAGTTCTCGACCCCCGGGAATTTTCGATTTCAGCCGAAAACAATCGTTCTCGCCACCCCCCACCCCCACCCCACCCACCCCGAGTATCCTTAATTAAGGATCGGCGAATCGATGATGGAGTTTTGATCAGGTTTAGTCCCTATCGGTATTAGCAGCCCACGGGTGGGGTGAATGAGGGAGGGGTGGGGTGGGGGGTGGGGGCTTGGGAACCCAATCGAGGGACAGAAGTCAAACGTAAGAACGGAGGAGGGGTAACTGTCGCCAATGGCAAAACGACATATGTTGTAGCTTCTGATTAATTATTTAAAAAATATACACGTGTCTATCAGTCTCGCCTGCCCTTCCTCCCTTCTCCTTCTCCTTCTCCTTCCTTTCCCCCGCCCCCGCTTTTCTCTTATTCATCTCTTCAGAGTCATCCATTCGCTTACTGTTTTATAATTGTCTTCTTCACGTGCAGGGCAGAACACAGTTCCGTCTAGACCAATGGGCGGGGCGGGAAACGTACGGCCCGCGGGCCAGTTCCGGCCCGCGAGAGGCTAATTCCGAGCGACCCGTAGAGGATATCATGCACGCCATGTAAATTCGATCGTCCACGGGTCGTGGCAGAAAGGACGGCGTATACGAGCGAACGAGAGCGTTCGTCGAATGGCGCTCTTATATGCGATCAGCGCTAATCATATAATGGAACTGAGAGGCAGAAAGAAATCTGAAAGAGGAGACCCTTATTAAGAATAAAACAACTGATCTGCATCTATATATAGCCTACTGTACACCGCATATAATAGCACGTGTACATATATTTTCGTAAACATTTCACACAAGTCAGTTACCCACGTCAGCTATCCAAGTCAGTTTAGTTTTTTACTCACTTACACATACATCGCTAGGCACAGAGAAAAGCGTTCTAAGATGGTGAGCTTATAAGAAATGTTTTCAACACAGCAGAAATCTTACTAATTCTCCTCCTCCTCCTCCTCCTCCTCCTCCCTCCTACTACTACTACTACTACTACTACTACTACTACTACTACGACTACTACTACTACTGTTGTTGTTGTTATTATTATTATTATTATTATTATTATTATTATTATTATTATTATTATTATTATTATTATTATTATTATTATTATTATTATTATGTGGCCAAATTAGTGTTCCATGGAGAGTAAATAAAAACTAAAAGGAGTCAGTTATCAAAAACATTATAACGCGCCGAATCGAAGCCATGAAGCCATTGCAGGTGAAGATCTGACATCTCATAGCTTGGGCTGCTTTGGCGATCAATTGAAGTGACATTTGCGAGGCGTTTACTGGCATTGGACGCGAGTTCATATCTTGATGCTACAGCATCAGCTGCTGCTTTCTATGCTTAGCATCCAGTGATATTTTTGCACCCCCTAACACCCCCTCCCTACACCCCCACCATTTGAGACCGACACCCCTCCCCCAAATTTTCTGTAATCCGAGCCTGAGATGGACCCCTAACACCCTCCAACACCCCCGATTTGAGACCGACACCCCCTCCCAAATGATAATCCTAGAAATAACCCTGTTGGTATCAGTGAAAAAGCTTAAACCGGTAAAATCAGTCACAGTGAGAAGACATTCTCCAAAATGCTAAAAGTGCTTTTTGGAAATACGACATTGTTCAACATCCTCGGATCTCTTTTCTTCCTTGGCGCAGGAATTCTCCACCGCCGATTTCATGGACGGATCTAAGGCAAGCAGCGCAGTGATATGTCCGACGGACTGTTTACCTTATGTCCCCGCGGTGTTTACAGTGGCCGACTGGCCGTTGGTTCGGTGACTATAGAGTGCCTCAATCGGTCGTAATGGACACCTCTTTATTTGCATCTTTGGCGTCGAAATCAGTCGCCTGACCTTTCAAAGTACCTTCGCTGGCCGCACACGTCCCACACATGACAATCACCAACGCACACTTACCTAGCACGCTTTCAAGCCATCCATCTTTCTCACTCACTATCTCCACAACTCTCTTTTTTCTGTCTCAGTTGTCTCCCTCTCTGTCTGTCTGTCTGTCTGTCTCTCTCCTGTCTCTCTCCTCTAGTGATATTTAAGTTACGGGTTTTCAGTTTCGGTTTCGGTTGTGTTTTTTCAGTTTAAGTTACAGCTACAGTTAATTTTTTAAAGTTACAGTTATAATAGTTGATGATTTTTCCTAGGGGGGGTACCCATAGGGTTATAGTTACAGCATACCCCAGCCTAGGAGGAGGGACAAGGTTTGACATCTCAAAAGTCTTGAGGAGCAAAACCAAAAAACCAAAAGAGCTCCTCTAAACGTCTCATATCCCATTTCATCTTTTTTAAAATAAAAAATACAAAGCAATATACTTGTGGCATTTTGCCAAATCAGTCTTTTTTTTAAATAAAAAATATATATATATATATATATATATATATATATATATATATATATATATATAAAATTGTCTATATATTTATCTATCTATTTATCTATCTATCTATCTTTCTTTCTCTCTGTCGCTGTCTGTCTGTCTCTCTCTCCCTCTCTTTCTCTCTCTTCTCTCACTCTCACCTTCCCTCGACATTTCCCTTCTTCCTTTTGCCTGTATAGCTGTACAGTCATAAGGCTTCATGAGAACACTTTCTTATGGAAATCACTGTCTTTGCTTTAAAAACTGCGTCTTCTTCTTCTGTTGACTGCTGGGCGCCTGTGTGCCTGGCGACAACTGCTCTCCAGACGCAAGACAAAGGGCAAAGGTCATTCATTCTTCTGTCGCCGCAGACGCGGGTGGGTGGCCCGGGTGGGTGGGGAGGGAGCTGTTTAATAATTCAGGCATCAAAGTCGAAAAAGGCTGCTTTTGGCTAAAACTGCAACGGCAGCATCCGACTTCCCACAAATCTGGACATGACTGCAATGTCAGGTACCTTCACCTATGAAATCCTCTCCGTCGTCTTTCAGGTGACTTTACAGGTTCATATTCGGTACTTTGGTCAACGCAGACATGGACACGTTAGTCCATTTTCAAAAACCCAATCTAGCCCATTATTATTATTATTATTATTATTATTATTATTATTATTATTATTATTATTATTATTATTATTATTATTATTATTATACAAATGGATTATTATTATTATTATTACACTGGTCTACATTTTTAAAAAAATTTCTGCTGACCTAGGTATTTTTGCTGATTTTACCCAATTGAGAGGTGCTGATTCCAGATATGAAGTCAAAAATTATGCAACACGTCAAATTTTTCGCAAATTAGGAATGCTTAATTAAAGGTGTTAAAGTCAAACATAAGGAAAATAGGAAATTCTGAAGAACCGATAACACGTAATATTTTTTATTCAGCCCAAAAATGAGTCTGTCTTCTAACCAAAGAGAGCAATAAGAGCAATAGCTAGTTGCTTAAATTTAAGTTTTGAGAAAGGAATCTTTTTTTGGATGCTCCGGTATAGTTATGGTCACAGTTGTCACGCTGTAAACACCAGCAGTACTTAGTCTGCCATAATGTTCGAGTTCCATCTGCCTTGATATCTACGTTCCATGGTCTTGATGTCTTGATGGAAGCATTCTCCTTGTTCTTCACTCATAGCTCCAAGATTTGAAGTTCAGATAGCTATGAAAGAAATGCAACTTGACACTCATGTTTGCTCCCAGTCTTCGAAAAGCAATCTTCGAATTTTGAACTGAAAGGTCATAATTCTCGACTCTTAAGTTGCCAAGTAAGTCAGTAATCAGGTCGCAAAAAAAGCATCTTGTCTACAACTATAACATCCCATTGATTCAAAAAGTCCTTTGCTGTTGATGCAGTATACAAACTCCTCCTCCATATGGAAATGTTTGAAAAGATTCATTCTCTCTGCCATGATACATAAGCGTGGTTCCTGGGGCCAACACTGAACAGATTCTTTTCCTTCAGTCTTGAACCCAGTAACTCTGCTGACGACTTCGGCAGATCTAGGTCTCATATTAGGTCATTAAACTCAGCTTGGTTGAATGTTTGGTGCATTCCAGCGTCAACTTCTAAGGCCACGAAATCTTCGCAATCGGTGTCTGTTGACTGACAAAATTCATCTTCGTAAGAAACTCCCAAAGTAGTGCAAATAGGTACAGGAACTTTGTCACAGTGAGCAACTGGTCTCAGAGCAGAGGGGAGATTTGGGTACTGGATGGAAGATTTTGCCTTTGTGGGCATGCCTGAAATATTTACCAGACAGAAGTAGCAGTCATCAACATGCATGGTTTCTGAGGCTCTCGCCACACCATTGGAACTCCAAAGTTAAGACTTTTTCTCTGACCTTTAGTCACATTATGAACTGTCTGAGGCTTTCAACACATGTCCTGCACACTTTATGTGGTGCCCAAGGTTTTCCTGGTCACTCAATTTAACTGCGAAATATGCATGCTAAGCTTTATGCACAAATTCAGACACCTATCTCCTTTGTTTAGGTGTTGTAAAGCAACCTCAGATGTAGCAAAATTTGTCAGGATCATTCCTGCACTGCTCACGAAGTGTTCAGGGTGCTGGGTGACATATTCCACAGAAAGCTAGTTAGAATAGTTAAATTTACTGCGACTTGTAAGCCTCATGAACGACTGAATGCTGCCGTCGGTTTCACGCTGCTTATATAGGCCTATATCCATAAAATGCTGACGTCTGCAGTTTAAAACTGCCTATTAAACTGTTGTATTATTAAATAGTTATGCCCACTGCATATTAAGCATATCTTTTTGCACATCCTTAACTTTTTGCAATTCAATATAGCTAAAGAATTATAATACATAATGCTACATTATTACAGTAAACAGTAAATCAGTAAACAGCGTTTTGCGGAAAAACTGGACGTGATAGGAGAAAATGGGTGTGATTTTTGGATTCAGCACACCAAAATACATAAAGATCACATGTTGTCTTCAAGTCAGCAAAATTGACGTAGACCAGTGTTATTATTATTATTATTATTATTATACAAATGATTATTATTATTATTATTATTATTATTATTATTATTATTATTATTAAGACACAACCCAACCCAAGAAAGCAAAAGGGTTGCATGACCCGACCCAACTCATAAAAAATGATGATGATGATAATGATGATGATGATGATAACGACGACGACGCTGATGATGACGACGATGATGATGATGATGATGATGATGATGATTATGATGGTGGTGATGATGATGATGATTATGATGGTGGTGGTGATGATGATGATGATGATGATGATGATGATGATGATGATGATGATGATGATGATGATGATGATGATGATGATGATAGATGTGCAAGCGATCGAATGCAACCCTATCATTTTCAACTTCGTCGTTATTCCTAGAGAGATTCGTCGTCGGAATTCCTGTCCGTCCATTGACGAAATTCTTCTCTTACCGCCGGATTTGACAGACGACTCGGAATGTTTCGGTGACTTCGGGACCCTGGTCGACGACGACGACGACGATCGACCGACGCCCGGGGCAGCGCCACCGCCACCGCCCCCGCCGCTGCCCTCCTCCGTCCCCTGACCGGAGGAGGTGGGCTGCTTCGGAGATCCGTGGCGATCGTGGTGACGGGAGTGATGGTGGTTGTGGGAGTGACGACGGGGTGACGTCGACGGAGAACGACTGGACGACGACTGGGAGACGGAGGAGGAGGAGGAGGAGAACGAGGAGGGGGCGTCACCTCCAGGCCCTCCCGCCCCCGACGGTCCAGACTTGCGGACTCCGGAGGGAGACTTCGAAGAACCTTTCTTCTCTGCACAGAAATGAAAGCTCGGCAACGCCTTAGATCATCTTTCCAATTATAGTCTCACAAAGCCTCCATCATAGATTGGCCTTCAATTCGGTTTATCATATACACATATCAAGATCATCATCATCATCATCATCATCATCATCATCATCATCATCATCATCATCATCATCATCATCATCATCATCATCATCATCATCATCATCATCATCATCATCATCATCATCATCATCATATCTCCCTCTACCTCCCCCTCTCTCTCTCACACTCACTTTCTGTCTCTCTTTTTATCTTCTCTCTCTCTCTCTCTCTCTCTCTCTCTCTCTCTCTCTCTCTCTCTCTCTCTCAGACACACACATACACACAACTCTTTCTTTGTCTTTTCTCTCTCTCTCTTTCTGTCTCTCACTTTCTGCCTCTCTGTCTCTCCCCCTCTCTCTCTGTTTCTCTGTATTTCCCCTGTGTCTGTCTTTCTGTCTGCCTGTCTGACTCTCTCTGTTATGCAAGATTAATAATTAATTTCCCAGACGAAGCTAATTGCGTTAACGATCAATTTGTGCAATATAAATTATTTCCTCCAGTGCATTTCAATTACCTTATAATGCTTCAATGCGACTTCCTTCTATAAGGAGCTTTCCCTGCCTCTGATTCGGATCTGGACGAGAACTGACAAGTATATTTTTATCTGTCCCTGATGTCCCCGGACACTTTTTTCACAAGTCCCTCGGGAAGCAAAACATCTGGCGAGAAATTATGATTGAATTATGATTGAGAATTAAATTTGCAGTATTTTGTTTTTCTTCTGGCTGAGAATGTTGTAAAATTTTGCAGTTGAAGACAACGCCGATCAGAATTTACAGCCAGATGCATTTTTCAATGTCATGCCAGAGTATGACACCGACTCATGGTCCAGCTTGATATTTGATATCCAAACGAAAACCACGCCGCGATATATATGTATATATGTACATATACATGTGTATATATGTAAACATTTATCGTTGAGTTAATAATCTTCTTCATTTCAATTAAAACCCGCTTCAACTCATTAATTGCTAATCAAATCTGAACAGTAAACCCCATTAGATTTCTTTCTATAGGCCTATCCCGTTGCCCAGCTTCATAGGCCTGCATAATCATGTAGGCCTATTTCACTGTTGGGACTGTTACAATTGATTGCAAAATTAACAATCGCTTCAAGCATCGATGTAATTATATATTTTCAAAACGTAAATATAGGCCTACATTGACAATCAGTAATACCTTTAAAACGCAGAAATTGTAAATAGATAACGGTTTTAAAAAATCTAGAGGAAATTACCTTATAATAACGTTTTAAGCCTAAGCAATTTGTTCGTCACCTATATATATATATATATATATATATATATATATATATATATATATATATATATATATATATATATATATATATATATATATATATATGACAGTTGTTAATTGAATGCAGTGGATGGTAGAACTCGTCTTGGAACTTACGCAGTAGCGACAGGGCTCCTCCTGGAATAGGCATGGCAGCGTTTCTAGTCGAAAGATGCGAAACTCCAGAGCAGCTCACAGCAGACAACTAGCTGCAACTGGAATATTATCAACGGCCGGTCGGAGGCTGCTGCGATTTAAGCCGGCTCAAGGAGATCAGCGGCAGCAGCAGCAGCAGCAGCAGCGGCGGCACCTTGACCAGGCCAGCGGCGTCCGAAGCTGCTGCTGCTGCTGCTGCTGCTGCAGCGTACTCTGCATCGCCTGACTATCAGGTGGACCTGTCTCACCTGTCACCGACTGGACATTAGTGCTTCTGCAGAGGCGCGGGGTATTTTGTGTGCGTGCGTGTATGTGTATGTCCAGTGGCGGCTCTAGGATTTGGCAAGTGGGGGCAACTTCTAATCATGGGGGCCAACCATTTGTTGTTTAATGTAATAATAATAATAATTATGCACTTCTATAGCACCAGTTCTAATACCCAAGGTATCAATCGATGGTACTTCAAAATCAATCCGCAAAAGATCCAGGTCATTCCAGTATAGGGTCCCAACTGGGGGGGAGGCATTCAATATGGGGGAGGGGCACGGGCCCCCCTGCCCTCCCGGTGGAGCCGCCACTGTGTATGTCTATGTGTATGTGTGTGTGCGTGATAAATCAGAAAGTATGCAGGAGCGGTCTGCGCATTGAAAGAAACGCCGTGGTCGATTAATAAGTAAGCGTTCCGGGCGTTTCTTAGGTAAGGCGTCGACCGGACCATCGATGATCGATCAGCTTATACAAGCGGTTCGCTGTGGCAGAGTCGGTCGCCTTTGCAGGGGACGAAGCGGCCTGTTAATTGCATCGTTGCGTCTTCAGCTCGCGATTCGATCGACGTCCCGACCGACTGATTTTCTGCCTACTTACTTACATACGCACTCACTCACTTGGACGGACGACAATAATATTATTGCTGCTCCAGCTGCTGATGTTCGCTGCATTATCTCTTCCGGAAAAATAATCCTCAGTATTGACGAACCATCAACAATTCTTCTTCTTCCTTATCTTCTTCCTCTTCTTCTTCCTCTTCCTCCTCTTCCTCTTCTTCATCTTATTCCTCCTCTTCATCATCATCATCGTCGTCGTCATCGTCATCATCTTCTTTATCTTCTCTTAATTCTCCTCCTCTCTCTGTTACTTCCTCTTCCTCGTTCTCTTTCTCCCTACTCTGTTTCTTTTATCCTCCTTGATTTTCTACCGCTGCTACCTCCTCCTCCTCTTCCTCTTCTTCCTTCCTTCTCCTCTCTTCTCCTCCTCCTCCTCCTCGACCGTCCGTCTGCCCCGCTGCGATCCTCCGTCCCTTCGACCTTCTCGGAGTTCTCGTCCCTTCTCTCTCTCCCTTCCGGTCACGACCGACCACTCGTCCCGACCCCGTCTAAGGAGGGCGATCGAAGGAAGGAAGGAAGGAAGGGGGAGGGAGGGGAGGCGCCTACCTTTCTTTCGCGTCTCATGTCGTTTAATGTTCGCCGCCCGTGCAGAAACCTTCGATCTTTTCGAATCGATGACGTCGTCACGTGGCGCAGTCACGTGATGGCTTCTGATATCTTTATCTCGTCCGCAGCCCCTAGATGTCGCCCTGTCCAAACACACTCACGCCCACGTGGTCGTCACGCGTGTCATCGTCATGTACATGTCAACAGAATCGAGATTCTGCGACGGCCGAGTGTCATGAATGACGCCTTTCATCCATCTCCGTCCCCATCTCCCTTTCCTCTTTCCCGGTTTTATTCAGCAGATAACCTGCAGGCGTCTTTCCGCTGATATAAAAATTTGCGCTTCGCCATTCGGCCTAGACATTCGATTTATATCTGGAAATATTTCTCTTTTATCAAATTAAACAGAAAATCCAACGCAGCCTTGCAGGGCCGACGAGAGGGGAGGTGGGGGGGGGGACAGGGAGTACATTTTTACCGGGGCCCGGCGATAAACAAAGGGCCGGCGCTCACCAGAAAACAAATAATTTGTTACATACTCTAATAAATAATTATTATTTCAATGTAAAGATGAAAGACCGTTATTTGCTTGTCAAGATTTTTAAACTGTCTCCCGGCCCGTATTTTCTCTCGACCCCCCCCCCCCACTGCAACCTTATCAATCTATTATAATTGAATCAAAGCCCGTTGGCAAGCGCTGTAGTTCACAGCGAAAACACGGAACATGCCCTTTTCTGTACGTTGGTGATGGACAGTGGCGGCTCTAGGATTTGGCAAGTGGGGGGCCGTGGAGGGGGGCAACTTATAATCATGGGGGGCCAACCATTTGTTGTTTAATGTATGTAGCATTAAGTATAGGGTCCCAACGGGGGGCACTGGGGGGCCAGGCTCTCAATAGGGGGGGGGGGCACGGGCCCCCCTGGTTCCTTCCGGTGGAGCCGCCACTGGTGATGGATAATAGAACAGGTGGCTTAATTTTGACGACATTTGGCGCAAATAACGGATGTTGGAGAAGGAATTTTGTAAAGCGCATTGCTCGAGAGACGCCGTCGTATCAGACGCAACATCTTTGATTAATTGTATACGTAGGTGCTATACCTAATTAAAACTGGTCTAGGTACTAGGTAGATAGCCTATATTCCACGTATCTATACCTACTCTTTAATCATAGGCGAATCGAATCGCAGGCTACGCGGGTCGGTGTTAACGCCATGGGCGCCTGCATGGCGGTCTTAGATTAAACCCTGATTAATGCATATCTGTGTGCGTCCACCTTTTCTGATTAGGCCCTACCTGTAGCCTACTGACGATAATTAAGTGCAGTTGTCTTGATTTCATCACATTTTATTGGCGCATATATATATATATATATATATATATATATATATATATATATATATATATATATATATAGCAATGAAACTCAAAAGACAAGACGTATCTTTTTAGCATTTCGTATTGTAGAGGCTTCTGTAAAGCGCTCTTGACTATGGCCTTCACCAGGCACATAGCACTATACAAATTGACATTTATAATAATAATAGGCCTAATAATAATAATAATAATAATAATAATAATAATAATAATAATAATAATAATAATAATAATAATAAAATAAGGTAAAACAAGGTTTAAAGTGTTCCAGAAGGCATAAAACGAGCGTTCCATTTATAAGGAAACGTTCCATTTATGGAAGCTCTCCCCTGATATAGACTCCCGATGGCGTCGCCTTCAATTTCCTTGCACAAAATTGTAATATAAATATGAGATAATATGGATGCATTATTAATATTGTTGCATTAGCCTGTGCAGAAAAAGTTTAGATAAAATTGTTAATATAATGTTAAGCTTATGAGTCAACCAGTGGCGTCGCCAGGCATTTTTAGTTGGGGGGAAAGGGGCTATCGTGTCAGATTTCTTACCCACCCCTCACCCCTCCACAGAAAACTTTCTCACCGGATTTGC
This sequence comes from Metaphire vulgaris, assembly GCA_018105865.1. Classification (NCBI taxonomy): domain Eukaryota; kingdom Metazoa; phylum Annelida; class Clitellata; order Crassiclitellata; family Megascolecidae; genus Metaphire; species Metaphire vulgaris. Next base: position 10,804,681 of record CM030870.1, on the reverse strand, counting down.
GCAAATCTGGTAGGTGGTCTGGGGCAGTTGGGGGCAGTTGCCCCCATTTGCCCCCCCTTGTGGCGACGCTAATGGAGTCAACCTTAGGGCTGCTTTGGCTATCAACTAGTATCAAGCCCGCGACATTGGGATCTCTACGCCAAAGTTGTTACAACTATTTTCAGAACTCTCTTGAAATTCGCAAAGCTTCGAGGCCACGCAAAGCCCTAAAGGAATTTACAATTAGTTCCTCGCTATTTTTGGCCCTCGATTTATAGCCATATTGTATTTTATCGAGTCTTTGTCCGCCGTGTAAGAGAATGCAAGCAATCGTTTAACTCGAAAATTCGACAAATCCTGGGCGAATTAGATCTAGTTTTCTAGTCTAAAGTCACCACTACAAGGTCTCTCATCACGCCGAGGTGATAACCACACTGCAGTAAAATCCAGACCACGCCGAAATGCCTTCCGCGTTCAAATGCCCTCCGCGTTCAAATTCTCACTGCCTTCCTGGCGACGCCACTGCTCTTTGGGGCTGTCCATTAATTACGTCAGCAATTTAGGGGAAGGGGGTTTGAAAAAATTTGACAGTTGTTGACCAGGGGGGTCAAGAGAAGTTGACGTCAACAATTTCATGGAATACTACTTATTATAATGGAAAAAGCATGGCGAAAAAGGTCATAACCATCACATTTTGAGTTTTTGACACTCGACGAGCAAAAAAGGGAAAAAATGGTCATCATCGCAAAAAATAATAACCTTGTTATTGGGACCTATCATTGATGGGGTGTCAAAAGTTTTTGACGTAATTATGGGGGTTAACTGAAAGTTGACAGTTGTTGGCAAGGGGGTCAAAAATTGTTGACATAATTAATGGACAGACCCCTTTCTAACTTTCTGCTTTCGCTGTTCAATGATAAAATGTTATTTTCTCAGCTTTGCTCAACAGAATCTTGCTTAGGCTAAGTCTCGGCCATTGCGGTTCATAGACTTACTGCTGGGGTTGTGTATACTACCGTATATATATATATATATATATATATATATATATATATATATATATATATATATATATATATAATTCTTATAAAATATTCGTGCACTTGTCTATAGCACTTCAAGAAATATTAAGCGCATAAGAATAAGCAGCTACTAATGTACTACTCCCTAATTGCTATATAAATTTACGAGAATTTACTTATTTACTTACTTAAGTAGGTGATGACGTGTTGATTTATTGACTCACTGCCAGGGAGGCTGTAAGCCGGGGAGGGATCAGTGCCTATTCTCGCAATGTTAATGGCATTTTGGTGGTCAATCTTAAAGCTGATTGGTCAGGCCACCTAGCGAATGGATGCTGCTCGCAAGGTATGGTCCATTACAGGTTTTGTGCCCACCGATCTCTCCCCGGCTTACAGCCTCCCTGTCACTGCTACGGTCCACAGTTAAAAACGTTCTATTTGTAATCTTTGGTTTTGGAAGTTTGGAGTCGGAATCTTGTTCTTTGTCTCTGACGTCGCCATTTTAGTCCGTTAGAAGAGAATTTGCTATATTAGAAAAAGAAACCGCGAATTTTGTCCAAAATGCCGAGGAATTCACGACCTCCGAACACATCTCTGTACATAAGAAATGTTCCAGAAGAAGCAAGGTCAGTCAGAAGTCGTCTTCTCAGGACATTTACTAATATATTTTAAGAATAGGGATCGTGATATTTCTCTACGGACGAGGTTCCTTGGTCGAAAATTCAGCCACCCAAGGCTTCGAATAATCATCACCTTTGCTAAGATATTGTGTAAAACTGCACATCTGACTAAGAATGCAGCCGTACCTGACTCGAGAAGTCATTACACTGGCTTTAAATGTCTACATTTGTTTAGTGTTGATGTATGCTTTAGCAGCTAATAGAGAAATTAATTCTTTGGTTTTACACACGCATAATATAACAAAATATTGGTTGTTTTATTATTTTATTTGCAACGGTAATAGTAGCAGTACTTGCTATTTGTGTGGCTCACCTGAAAGTGTATTGACAACAGATTTATGTTGATTTAAAGAAATATTTGCGACAAAATGTATTTTTATTGCAAGGGCTGAAGAGCTTCGAGGCATGTTCAGCAAGTATGGACCGGTTACAGATGTTTATATACCAGTGGACTACTACACAAGAAGGCACCGTGGATTTGCATATATACAATATCCTTGGAAATAGTAAATGGTACATGTCATGTAAAAGTTCATTATAGAAAATCATTTTGATTTGTAATTTAGAAGTTATGTGCTGATGCTGGTTTGTGAGCACAGTTAGTGAGTGTTCATTCAGAAAAGGCACTACATAGATTGCTTTTGTCACCTAGCATTGCATCAGTTGGCAATCATCAGTTGACTTTGGTGTAAATTCTAGAACTCTGTATGTAGGCTTATGTAATTGGCAAAGCCTGACTTTAATCTTTGTTATCCATATCTTAGATTGATGCTATTTGTTAATACTTCTACAATATAATATTTGTTTGGTTTGACTTATTGAATAAGCAGTTTGTGACTGAGCTGTCCATGTTGCCTGTAGGAGTGAAATCAAGTTCACTTTGCTTTAGGCACACTGTTTAAGTGGGACGTATAATTGAGTTACCTAATGTTCTTGTCTTGTTTTAATAGCTGTATTCAAGTGAAAGTAAAAGCCTAAAGCAAAGTTAAAGCTTAATCGATAAAGTAACGTAGCCAATGCATCAGGCGAAAAGACATAAAGTAAAGGTGGACACCTGTTTAGAATTCTGAAAGTCAAGCAAGGCCAAGTTAGAGAAGATGCTTATACAAGGTGTTATTTTGTGTGCAAAGACCTAAAGGCAAAGACAGGCTCGTGGTGACATTACAAAAGATGGGCGCTGGTTACTACTTTTCGGTTATTCCCTTTAGACCTTGTAAAATTTGGTCAAGATCACAGCTGATCAAGATCAAATTCAAGTTCTGATGCACTATAAAGTCTCATCAACAGTTAAAGCCAAGCTAAAGTGTTAGCAGACTACGGAAGGTGATGTGTGTGTGTGTGTGCAATGTTTGGCAAAGGTCTCTACCCGACTTGTTTAAATTCTTGCTAATTTTCTCAAGTGTCGATGTTCAGTCATCTAAAGTTTGCTTTGGCAAAGCGAAAGCATCACTGCCAAGATTTAAAGTTGCAACAAAAAGTAAAGGTGTTAGAAAGTTTTTGGGCAGAGTAAGTAAATCTGTGTGTGTGTGTGTGTGTGTTTGTGTGTAGCTGTCTTGTGGTGACATTTTAGAGACATAACATTTGTCAATTTTACTGGCTTTTCTATCTTAATTTATAATTACAATAGCAGCTCCTGTATTTCAGGCCAGAGAATATTTTGAAGCTTTAGGTTTCAAAGTATGCATGAACTTTGTAGCCAAAATAGGAAATTGAACGTGTTAATGAGATCGTTTTGTCTCTTGTCTTTATATACTTGAATAATTATTATTTTGACTTTATGTGAATGAATACTATTGTCATTGATCATTCTGTTGATGTTTTTTGCACAAATGTATTCAGAGTGTGTAAGATATTTGCTTAACTAGCATTACGTTTGAAGATCCAAGGGACGCTGAAGATGCTCTCTATTATATGAGCCATGCACGCTATCTTGGAATTGAGCTTGAAGTGGAAATGGCAAGAAGCGACAGAAAGAGTGAGTGATCTCAATGGATCGGATTCTCAATTTTTTAAAGACATATCCTCTGATTGCAGTTTTAACCCTTTTTAAACGATTAATAATATATAATATTTGTCACGTGGTTTTCGTGACATATGTTATAAGCTTTTGCCTTCCAAATATCCTTTTAACAGGCTTGTAATTGACGATGTGGCCAATCTTGTTGTATTTGTTAGTGAGTTTCAGAATTTTATTGGGCCTTATAAAGTGACATTTACTTTTGTTTTTGTAACTTTTCTTTATGTGATATTGGCTTGAAGTATTTATGTCAACCCTGGCCTGCTAGGGTATTCTCTAATGAAGAGGTTGAGAGAGAGTTGTGCCTTTGATTCTGATGTTGCAGCCCCTCAGGCAATGCGTTCCAAGGAACGAGGTGGTTCACCATACTACGGTAGATATGATGACGAAGATGGGTACTACCGCAGCAGCCGACGCAGAGATCGTTCGCACAGCAGAAGTCCCAAAAGGTAAAATAAGTTTGCATAAATTGCACTTGCCACATTATTATTATTATTATTATTATTATTATTATTATTATTATTATGGCGTGGTTATTGATGTACATCGTCATTCACTAAGTGAAGAATCCTAAGTGTGGAGCAAGTTGGGAGTGAGAACAGCTTTTCCTAGGTTGCTACCTAGTGGTTAGGGTCATACTCTAATCTGTATGGTAAAATTCCTACTGCTACTCCACCCCACCCTTTAAAACGCATCTTAAATATCTGTGGTATAGATATTTTCAGCCATTCACCAACCTGTAAATATTTATAAATCAACAAGGTTTGGTGTTTTTTTTCTGTCTGTGGTGTTGCAGAAAGTGCACAGTTGAATCTACTAAACTGTTTTATAATATTGTAAATGAATTTATGTGAAGAATTTATAAAGGGTCAAAGCTATTTGTTTTTTAGGCTGGTATTCTTTTCGTTTAAATCTTATAAGTTGTTGTGTTTGTTTATTTGTTTTAAGGCGTCGCAGTCGAAGCAGGAGCCCTTACAAGTAATACTTCAATCTTGATATGTTGCTGTTAATTTTTTTGGTGTCAAGGCATTATATTTTGACTCTCTTAAGAGATGGTTATTGGGTCGTAACTGGGAGAAATGTAATAATTCGTTAACCTTCTTGGTGGTACATTTCTTGCCAGGATTACATCTACATGGTATTTGTGGTTTAACCCTTTAAATCCCAGGAAACATTTTTGGAGATGTCCCTGCCATTTCTTAATCTGTAATTTGTCCTCACTGATGCCTAGATTTTGCACTGAGAAGATAAATAAATATGTGTATAACTGGCATAAAAAGATATTTCTAGCATATAAATTGTTTGCTCTTTGATAGCTATCAGTAATGTATCAGTAATGTATTATTTTTGCCAACATAGAATGTCATTTAGATCTATAAAATGTTTGGTGTGTCTATTTGTAAGACTGTGTCTTTGGTGTAAACCATTTTGTATAGTTACATGTTTTATGAGATATATGTTAGTGTCTTTATCTTGGGTGCCATAGCAACCATTTAATTATTGACAAAAGTTTTCTAAAATTATAAATTGTTGCATCAGGTTCTAGGACCAATCAATACTTACGGTATTACAATATTATAGCAAGCTATGTACAGTGAAGCCTTGTTGCCTTGCCCTTGTTAAGCCACCAAACTTGTCTCTCATCTTGCATTAGTCTGGAACAGATTTCCTCCCGTGCGTTTTATCTTAAACAGTAGCGATGTATTGAGGTTTGACTGTATTTTGTTTTCATTTAGGCGTCGTTCTTATTCGCGCTCTCGTAGCCGTTCTCCAAACAGATATGGCGAATCTTCAAGAAGGTGAAATTAGCTTTTGCTCTTTGAAAATTGTAAATAGTCTTGCGCGGTGCAGTAAGACATGTTTAATTCCCGTTATTTCTTGAAGGCGATAGTTTTGCTGAATAATGTGCTACAATAGATGGGAATTGGATCTCCTGGAGTCTGTATTAAGTCTGGTTAGTGCAAATGATTGCAGCTTCAAAGGCATAGTGCAAGGTTTTGGTGCTTATTTTCAAGTGTACTTGTTCACCCCTTCTATGCTTGATGTGAAAATACTTTGAAGCTTATGCTGAGAATGTACTTTGCATTTTAGGAGAATGTCTCGCTCGCGATCCGAGTCTCCTCTGGATCGCAAATAGACGGAAGTTTTTTCCCGAAGAATACTTTGAGACTATATACTTTATAAAGTTTATCCTATGGAACAAAATGTTCAGTTTTTTTGACACAATGACTTTATTCAAGTTGATGACTGTAGACTTCTTTGTGTTTTGAAGTGGTTTTGAGAAAAAAGTACATAAGAATTGCAACATAGAGTATGTCAGTTTGATAAAAAGAAATGTAATTCAGCACATATAAGTTGTATACACATGCAATTATATGCACTTAATGTTACTTATTTCACTGCCACACTCTGTCATAAACACCAGTCAGTATAAAAGCTTTTCCAACACCTGATTATGTCAGGTTTGCTTAATAAAAATGACCTAATATTAAGTGATTTAGGAGGCCTCTTTTAAAACCAATAGAATTGCTCTCAACCATTAAATAACCCAGTTTTCCTAGATCACTTTTGCAAACACCTTGTTTTGATTGCTACTGCCTATTGGTCTAAGCTACAGTTTTCCATATACAGTGTTCACAGTTATTAATATCAACTAAATATTGGGTAATTGAAAAGATTCTAACCTGTGATGTTACCAGGTTTAATTGTATTGTTTGCAGATTGATGGGATTATGATTTGGGATAATGTGTATTGTGTAAAAAAAGTTCAATTCTCCAGCTTCAACTATAATACAGTACCTAAGTCTATAGTCCATGAAAATTTTTCAGGCGACCCAAAAATTCATGTCGTCATTTCACCCAAATTTCTATTTAGGACCCTCAAACGCTTTGCAGTGATGTCAGTGGACTAGAAAAATCCGTCACTTTCGACCCTATTAATGTGTCTATATTGCAAAATATAATAATGGCGGCTATACATTGTATAGATTTTTAACTCTTCAAAAAAGCCAGACACCTGATAGATATCCCAAATGCGGGTCAAGATTCCTTGTAGGCATCGACTGGGCTTCAAGCAGTGCAAATATGAAAGCCCTATGACGCCACAAATTTTTGCTCAAATTTTTAAAAAAAACCATGGTCCATATAGTCCATGAAAATTTTTCGGGCGACCCAAAAATTCATGTCGTTATTTCACCCAAATTTCTATTTAGGACCCTCAAACGCTTTGCAGTGATGTCAGTGGACTAGAAAAATCCGTCACTTTCCACCCTATTAATGTGTCTATATTGCAAAATATAATAATGGCGGTTATACATTGTATAGATTTTTAACCCTTCAAAAAGTCAGACACCTGATAGATATCCAAAATGCGGGTCCAGATTCCTTGTAGGCATCGACTGGGCTTCAATCAGTGCAAATATGAAAGCCCTATGACACCACAAATTTTCGCTCAAATTTTGAAAAAAAAAAACCATAGTCTATAGTCCATGAAAATTTTTCGGCGACCCAAAAATTCATGTCGTTATTTCACCCAAATTTCTATTTAGGACCCTCAAACGCTTTGCAGTGATGTCAGTGGACTAGAAAAATCCGTCACTTTCCACCCTATTAATGTGTCTATATTGCAAAATATAATAATGGCGGCTATACATTGTATAGATTTTTAACCCTTCAAAAAAGCCAGACACCTGATAGATATCCCAAATGCGGGTCCAGATTCCTTGTAGGCATCGACTGGGCTTCAATCAGTGCAAATATGAAAGCCCTATGACACCACAAATTTTCGCTCAAATTGAAAAAAAAAAACCATGGACTATAGTCCATGAAAATTTTTCGGGCGACCCAAAAATTCATGTCGTTATTTCACCCAAATTTCTATTTAGGACCCTCAAACGCTTTGCAGTGATGTCAGTGGACTAGAAAAATCCGTCACTTTCCACCCTATTAATGTGTCTATATTGCAAAATATAATAATGGCGGCTATACATTGTATAGATTTTTAACCCTTCAAAAAAGCCAGACACCTGATAGATATCCCAAATGCGGGTCCAGATTCCTTGTAGGCATCGACTGGGCTTCAATCAGTGCAAATATGAAAGCCCTATGACACCACAAATTTTCGCTCAAATTTTGAAAAAAAACCATGGAAATTTTTCGGGCGACCCAAAAATTCATGTCGTTATTTCACCCAAATTTCTATTTAGGACCCTCAAACGCTTTGCAGTGATGTCAGTGGACTAGAAAAATCCGTCACTTTCCACCCTATTAATGTGTCTATATTGCAAAATATAATAATGGCGGCTATACATTGTATAGATTTTTAACCCTTCAAAAAGCCAGACACCTGATAGATATCCCAAATGCGGGTCCAGATTCCTTGTAGGCATCGACTGGGCTTCAATCAGTGCAAATATGAAAGCCCTATGACACCACAAATTTTCGCTCAAATTTTCAAAAAAAAACATGGACTATAGTCCATGAAAATTTTTCGGGCGACCCAAAAATTCATGTCGTTATTTCACCCAAATTTCTATTTAGGACCCTCAAACGCTTTGCAGTGATGTCAGTGGACTAGAAAAATCCGTCACTTTCCACCCTATTAATGTGTCTATATTGCAAAATATAATAATGGCGGCTATACATTGTATAGATTTTTAACCCCTCAAAAAAGCCAGACACCTGATAGATATCCCAAATGCGGGTCCAGATTCCTTGTAGGCATCGACTGGGCTTCAATCAGTGCAAATATGAAAGCCCTATGACACCACAAATTTTCGCTCAAATTTTGAAAAAAAAATGGACTATAGTCCATGAAAATTTTCGGGCGACCCAAAAATTCATGTCGTTATTTCACCCAAATTTCTATTTAGGACCCTCAAACGCTTTGCAGTGATGTCAGTGGACTAGAAAAATCCGTCACTTTCCACCCTATTAATGTGTCTATATTGCAAAATATAATAATGGCGGCTATACATTGTATAGATTTTTAACCCTTCAAAAAAGTCAGACACCTGATAGATATCCCAAATGCGGGTCCAGATTCCTTGTAGGCATCGACTGGGCTTCAATCAGTGCAAATATGAAAGCCCTATGACACCACAAATTTTCGCTCAAATTTTGAAAAAAAATGGACTATAGTCCATGAAAATTTTTCAGGCGACCCAAAAATTCATGTCGTTATTTCACCCAAATTTCTATTTAGGACCCTCAAACGCTTTGCAGTGATGTCAGTGGACTAGAAAAATCCGTCACTTTCCACCCTATTAATGTGTCTATATTGCAAAATATAATAATGGCGGCTATACATTGTATAGATTTTTAACCCCTCAAAAAAAGACAGACACCTGATAGATATCCAAAATGCGGGTCCAGATTCCTTGTAGGCATCGACTGGGCTTCAATCAGTGCAAATATGAAAGCCCTATGACACCACAAATTTTCGCTCAAATTTTGAAAAAAACCATGGACTATAGTCCATGAAAATTTTTCGGGCGACCCAAAAATTCATGTCGTTATTTCACCCAAATTTCTATTTAGGACCCTCAAACGCTTTGCAGTGATGTCAGTGGACTAGAAAAATAGGTCACTTTCCCCCTATTAATGTGTCTATATTGCAAAATATAATAATGGCGGCTATACATTGTATAGATTTTTAACCCTTCAAAAAAGCCAGACACCTGATAGATATCCCAAATGCGGGTCCAGATTCCTTGTAGGCATCGACTGGGCTTCAATCAGTGCAAATATGAAAGCCCTATGACACCACAAATTTTCGCTCAAATTTTGAAAAAAACCATGGACTATAGTCCATGAAAATTTTCAGGCGACCCAAAAATTCATGTCGTTATTTCACCCAAATTTCTATTTAGGACCCTCAAACGCTTTGCAGTGATGTCAGTGGACTAGAAAAATCCGTCACTTTCCACCCTATTAATGTGTCTATATTGCAAAATATAATAATGGCGGCTATACATTGTATAGATTTTTAACCCTTCAAAAAGTCAGACACCTGATAGATATCCCAAATGCGGGTCCAGATTCCTTGTAGGCATCGACTGGGCTTCAATCAGTGCAAATATGAAAGCCCTATGACACCACAAATTTTCGCTCAAATTTTGAAAAAAAACCATGGACTATAGTCCATGAAAATTTTTCAGGCGACCCAAAAATTCATGTCGTTATTTCACCCAAATTTCTATTTAGGACCCTCAAACGCTTTGCAGTGATGTCAGTGGACTAGAAAAATCCGTCACTTTCCACCCTATTAATGTGTCTATATTGCAAAATATAATAATGGTGGCTATACATTTTATAGATTTTTAACCCTTCAAAAAGCCAGACACCTGATAGATATCCCAAATGCGGGTCCAGATTCCTTGTAGGCATCGACTGGGCTTCAATCGGTGCAAATATGAAAGCCCTATGACACCACAAATTTTCGCTCAAATTTCGAAAAAAACCATGGACTATAGTCCATGAAAATTTTTCAGGCGACCCAAAAATTCATGTCGTTATTTCACCCAAATTTCTATTTAGGACCCTCAAACGCTTTGCAGTGATGTCAGTGGACTAGAAAAATCCGTCACTTTCCACCCTATTAATGTGTCTATATTCTAAAAATATAATAATGGCGGCTATACATTGTATAGATTTTTAACCCCTCAAAAAAGTCAGACACCTGATAGATATCCAAAATGCGGGTCCAGATTCCTTGTAGGCATCGACTGGGCTTCAATCAGTGCAAATATGAAAGCCCTATGACACCACAAATTTTCGCTCAAATTTTGAAAAAAAACCATGGACTATAGTCCATGAAAATTTTTCGGGCGACCCAAAAATTCATGTCGTTATTTCACCCAAATTTCTATTTAGGACCCTCAAACGCTTTGCAGTGATGTCAGTGGACTAGAAAAATCCGTCACTTTCCACCCTATTAATGTGTCTATATTGCAAAATATAATAATGGCGGCTATACATTGTATAGATTTTTAACCCTTCAAAAAAGCCAGACACCTGATAGATATCCCAAATGCGGGTCCAGATTCCTTGTAGGCATCGACTGGGCTTCAATCAGTGCAAATATGAAAGCCCTATGACACCACAAATTTTCGCTCAAATTTTGAAAAAAACCATGGACTATAGTCCATGAAATTTTTCGGGCGACCCAAAAATTCATGTCGTTATTTCACCCAAATTTCTATTTAGGACCCTCAAACGCTTTGTAGTGATGTCAGTGGACTAGAAAAATCCGTCACTTTCCACCCTATTAATGTGTCTATATTGCAAAATATAATAATGGTGGCTATACATTGTATAGATTTTTAACCCTTCAAAAAGTCAGACACCTGATAGATATCCCAAATGCGGGTCCAGATTCCTTGTAGGCATCGACTGGGCTTCAATCAGTGCAAATATGAAAGCCCTATGACACCACAAATTTTCGCTCAAATTTGAAAAAAAAACCATGGACTATAGTCCATGAAAATTTTCAGGCGACCCAAAAATTCATGTCGTTATTTCACCCAAATTTCTATTTAGGACCCTCAAACGCTTTGCAGTGATGTCAGTGGACTAGAAAAATCCGTCACTTTCCACCCTATTGATGTGTCTATATTGGCAAATATAATAATGGTGGCTATACATTTTATAGATTTTTAACCCTTCAAAAAAGCCAGACACCTGATAGATATCCCAAATGCGGGTCCAGATTCCTTGTAGGCATCGACTGGGCTTCAATCGGTGCAAATATGAAAGCCCTATGACACCACAAATTTTCGCTCAAATTTTGAAAAAAACCATGGACTATAGTCCATGAAAATTTTCGGGCGACCCAAAAATTCATGTCGTTATTTCACCCAAATTTCTATTTAGGACCCTCAAACGCTTTGCAGTGATGTCAGTGGACTAGAAAAATCCGTCACTTTCCACCCTATTAATGTGTCTATATTGCAAAATATAATAATGGCGGCTATACATTGTATAGATTTTTAACCCTTCAAAAAAGTCAGACACCTGATAGATATCCCAAATGCGGGTCCAGATTCCTTGTAGGCATCGACTGGGCTTCAATCAGTGCAAATATGAAAGCCCTATGACACCACAAATTTTCGCTCAAATTTTGAAAAAAACCATGGACTATAGTCCATGAAAATTTTTCAGGCGACCCAAAAATTCATGTCGTTATTTCACCCAAATTTCTATTTAGGACCCTCAAACGCTTTGCAGTGATGTCAGTGGACTAGAAAAATCGGTCACTTTCCACCTATTAATGTGTCTATATTGCAAAATATAATAATGGCGGCTATAGGCCTACATTGTATAGATTTTTAACCCTTCAAAAAAGTCAGACACCTGATAGATATCCCAAATGCGGATCCAGATTCCTTGTAGGCATCGACTGGGCTTCAATCAGTGCAAATATGAAAGCCCTATGACACCACAAATTTTCGCTCAAATTTTGAAAAAAAAAAACCATGGACTATAGTCCATGAAAATTTTCAGGCGACCCAAAAATTCATGTCGTTATTTCACCCAAATTTCTATTTAGGACCCTCAAACGCTTTGCAGTGATGTCAGTGGACTAGAAAAATCCGTCACTTTCCACCCTATTAATGTGTCTATATTGCAAAATATAATAATGGTGGCTATACATTTTATAGATTTTTAACCCTTCAAAAAAGCCAGACACCTGATAGATATCCCAAATGCGGGTCCAGATTCCTTGTAGGCATCGACTGGGCTTCAATCAGTGCAAATATGAAAGCCCTATGACACCACAAATTTTCGCTCAAATTTTGAAAAAACCATGGACTATAGTCCATGAAAAATTTTCAGGCGACCCAAAAATTCATGTCGTTATTTCACCCAAATTTCTATTTAGGACCCTCAAACGCTTTGCAGTGATGTCAGTGGACTAGAAAAATCCGTCACTTTCCACCTATTAATGTGTCTATATTGCAAAATATAATAATGGCGGCTATACATTGTATAGATTTTTAACCCTTCAAAAAAGTCAGACACCTGATAGATATCCCAAATGCGGGTCCAGATTCCTTGTAGGCATCGACTGGGCTTCAATCAGTGCAAATATGAAAGCCCTATGACACCACAAATTTTCGCTCAAATTTTGAAAAAAACCATGGACTATAGTCCATGAAAAATTTTCAGGCGACCCAAAAATTCATGTCGTTATTTCACCCAAATTTCTATTTAGGACCCTCAAACGCTTTGCAGTGATGTCAGTGGACTAGAAAAATCCGTCACTTTCCACCCTATTAATGTGTCTATATTGCAAAATATAATAATGGCGGCTATACATTGTATAGATTTTTAACCCTTCAAAAAAGTCAGACACCTGATAGATATCCAAAATGCGGGTCCAGATTCCTTGTAGGCATCGACTGGGCTTCAATCAGTGCAAATATGAAAGCCCTATGACACCACAAATTTTCGCTCAAATTTTGAAAAAAAAAAACCATGGACTATAGTCCATGAAAATTTTTCGGGCGACCCAAAAATTCATGTCGTTATTTCACCCAAATTTCTATTTAGGACCCTCAAACGCTTTGCAGTGATGTCAGTGGACTAGAAAAATCCGTCACTTTCCACCTATTAATGTGTCTATATTGCAATTTATAATAATGGTGGCTATACATTTATAGATTTTTAACCCTTCAAAAAAGTCAGACACCTGATAGATATCCCAAATGCGGGTCCAGATTCCTTGTAGGCATCGACTGGGCTTCAATCAGTGCAAATATGAAAGCCCTATGACACCACAAATTTTCGCTCAAATTTTGAAAAAAAAACCATGGACTATAGTCCATGAAAATTTTCAGGCGACCCAAAAATTCATGTCGTTATTTCACCCAAATTTCTATTTAGGACCCTCAAACGCTTTGCAGTGATGTCAGTGGACTAGAAAAATCCGTCACTTTCCACCCTATTAATGTGTCTATATTGCATTTATAATAATGGTGGCTATACATTTTATAGATTTTTAACCCTTCAAAAAAGCCAGACACCTGATAGATATCCCAAATGCGGGTCCAGATTCCTTGTAGGCATCGACTGGGCTTCAAACGGTGCAAATATGAAAGCCCTACGACACCACAAATTTTCGCTCAAATTTTGAAAAAAAACCATGGACTATAGTCCATGAAAATTTTTCGGGCGACCCAAAAATTCATGTCGTTATTTCACCCAAATTTCTATTTAGGACCCTCAAACGCTTTGCAGTGATGTCAGTGGACTAGAAAAATCCGTCACTTTCCACCCTATTAATGTGTCTATATTGCAAAATATAATAATGGCGGCTATACATTGTATAGATTTTTTAACCCTTCAAAAAAAAGTCAGACACCTGATAGATATCCCAAATGCGGGTCCAGATTCCTTGTAGGCATCGACTGGGCTTCAATCAGTGCAAATATGAAAGCCCTATGACACCACAAATTTTCGCTCAAATTTTGAAAAAAACCATGGACTATAGTCCATGAAAATTTTTCGGGCGACCCAAAAATTCATGTCGTTATTTCACCCAAATTTCTATTTAGGACCCTCAAACGCTTTGCAGTGATGTCAGTGGACTAGAAAAATCCGTCACTTTCCACCCTATTAATGTGTCTATATTGCAAAATATAATAATGGCGGCTATACATTGTATAGATTTTTAACCCTTCAAAAAAGTCAGACACCTGATAGATATCCAAAATGCGGGTCCAGATTCCTTGTAGGCATCGACTGGGCTTCAATCAGTGCAAATATGAAAGCCCTATGACACCACAAATTTTCGCTCAAATTTTGAAAAAAAAACCATGGACTATAGTCCATGAAAATTTTTCGGGCGACCCAAAAATTCATGTCGTTATTTCACCCAAATTTCTATTTAGGACCCTCAAACGCTTTGCAGTGATGTCAGTGGACTAGAAAAATCCGTCACTTTCCACCCTATTAATGTGTCTATATTGCAAAATATAATAATGGTGGCTATACATTTTATAGATTTTTAACCCTTCAAAAAAGCCAGACACCTGATAGATATCCCAAATGCGGGTCCAGATTCCTTGTAGGCATCGACTGGGCTTCAAACGGTGCAAATATGAAAGCCCTAAGACACCACAAATTTTCGCTCAAATTTCGAAAAAAAAACCATGGACTATAGTCCATGAAAAATTTTCAGGCGACCCAAAAATTCATGTCGTTATTTCACCCAAATTTCTATTTAGGACCCTCAAACGCTTTGCAGTGATGTCAGTGGACTAGAAAAATCCGTCACTTTCCACCATATTAATGTGTCTATATTGTCAAAATGCAAAATAATAATGGCGGCTATACATTGTATAGTTTTTTAACCCTTCAAAAAAGTCAGACACCTGATAGATATCCCAAATGCGGGTCCAGATTCCTTGTAGGCATCGACTGGGCTTCAATCAGTGCAAATATGAAAGCCCTATGACACCACACATTTTCGCTCAAATTTTGAAAAAAACCATGGACTATAGTCCATGAAAATTTTTCGGGCGACCCAAAAATTCATGTCGTTATTTCACCCAAATTTCTATTTAGGACCCTCAAACGCTTTGCAGTGATGTCAGTGGACTAGAAAAATCCGTCACTTTCCCCTATTAATGTGTCTATATTGCAAAAATATAATAATGGCGGCTATACATTGTATAGATTTTTAACCCTTCAAAAAAGTCAGACACCTGATAGATATCCCAAAATGCGGGTCCAGATTCCTTGTAGGCATCGACTGGGCTTCAATCAGTGCAAATATGAAAGCCCTATGACACCACAAATTTTCGCTCAAATTTTGAAAAAACCATGGACTATAGTCTGAAAAATTTTCAGGCGACCCAAAAATTCATGTCGTTATTTCACCCAAATTTTATTTAGGACCCTCAAACGCTTTGCAGTGATGTCAGTGGACTAGAAAAATCCGTCACTTTCCACCCTATTAATGTGTCTATATTGCA
Organism: Metaphire vulgaris; assembly: GCA_018105865.1. Taxonomy (NCBI): domain Eukaryota; kingdom Metazoa; phylum Annelida; class Clitellata; order Crassiclitellata; family Megascolecidae; genus Metaphire; species Metaphire vulgaris. The sequence continues at coordinate 10,789,005 of CM030870.1, read as the reverse complement.
AAATATAATAATGGCGGCTATACATTGTATAGATTTTTAACCCTTCAAAAAAGTCAGACACCTGATAGATATCCCAAATGCGGGTCCAGATTCCTTGTAGGCATCGACTGGGCTTCAATCAGTGCAAATATGAAAGCCCTATGACACCACAAATTTTCGCTCAAATTTTGAAAAAAACCATGGACTATAGTCCATGAAAAATTTTCAGGCGACCCAAAAATTCATGTCGTTATTTCACCCAAATTTCTATTTAGGACCCTCAAACGCTTTGCAGTGATGTCAGTGGACTAGAAAAATAGGTCACTTTCCCCCCTATTAATGTGTCTATATTGCAAAATATAATAATGGCGGCTATACATTGTATAGATTTTTAACCCTTCAAAAAAGTCAGACACCTGATAGATATCCCAAATGCGGGTCCAGATTCCTTGTAGGCATCGACTGGGCTTCAATCAGTGCAAATATGAAAGCCCTATGACACCACAAATTTTCGCTCAAATTTTGAAAAAAAAACCATGAAAATTTTTCGGGCGACCCAAAAATTCATGTCGTTATTTCACCCAAATTTCTATTTAGGACCCTCAAACGCTTTGCAGTGATGTCAGTGGACTAGAAAAATCCGTCACTTTCCACCGTATTGATGTGTCTATATTGGCAAATATAATAATGGTGGCTATACATTTTATAGATTTTTAACCCTCAAAAAAGCCAGACACCTGATAGATATCCCAAATGCGGGTCCAGATTCCTTGTAGGCATCGACTGGGCTTCAATCGGTGCAAATATGAAAGCCCTATGACACCACAAATTTTCGCTCAAATTTTGAAAAAAACCATGGACTATAGTCCATGAAAATTTTTCGGGCGACCCAAAAATTCATGTCGTTATTTCACCCAAATTTCTATTTAGGACCCTCAAACGCTTTGCAGTGATGTCAGTGGACTAGAAAAATCCGTCACTTTCCACCCTATTAATGTGTCTATATTGCAAAATATAATAATGGCGGCTATACATTGTATAGATTTTTAACCCTTCAAAAAGTCAGACACCTGATAGATATCCCAAATGCGGGTCCAGATTCCTTGTAGGCATCGACTGGGCTTCAATCAGTGCAAATATGAAAGCCCTATGACACCACAAATTTTCGCTCAAATTTTGAAAAAAAACCATGGACTATAGTCCATGAAAATTTTCAGGCGACCCAAAAATTCATGTCGTTATTTCACCCAAATTTCTATTTAGGACCCTCAAACGCTTTGCAGTGATGTCAGTGGACTAGAAAAATCCGTCACTTTCCACCCTATTGATGTGTCTATATTGCAAAATATATAATAATGGTGGCTATACATTTTATAGATTTTTAACCCTTCAAAAAAGCCAGACACCTGATAGATATCCCAAATGCGGGTCCAGATTCCTTGTAGGCATCGACTGGGCTTCAAACGGTGCAAATATGAAAGCCCTACGACACCACAAATTTTCGCTCAAATTTCGAAAAAAAACCATGGACTATAGTCCATGAAAATTTTTCGGGCGACCCAAAAATTCATGTCGTTATTTCACCCAAATTTCTATTTAGGACCCTCAAACGCTTTGCAGTGATGTCAGTGGACTAGAAAAATCCGTCACTTTCCACCCTATTAATGTGTCTATATTGCAAAATATAATAATGGCGGCTATACATTGTATAGATTTTTAACCCCTCAAAAAAGTCAGACACCTGATAGATATCCAAAATGCGGGTCCAGATTCCTTGTAGGCATCGACTGGGCTTCAATCAGTGCAAATATGAAAGCCCTATGACACCACAAATTTTCGCTCAAATTTCGAAAAAACCATGGACTATAGTCCAAAGTACACAAAAATTTTCAGGCGACCCAAAAATTCATGTCGTTATTTCACCCAAATTTCTATTTAGGACCCTCAAACGCTTTGCAGTGATGTCAGTGGACTAGAAAAATAGGTCACTTTCCCCCTATTAATGTGTCTATATTGCAAAATATAATAATGGCGGCTATACATTGTATAGATTTTTAACCCCTCAAAAAAGTCAGACACCTGATAGATATCCAAAATGCGGGTCCAGATTCCTTGTAGGCATCGACTGGGCTTCAATCAGTGCAAATATTTGAAAGCCCTATGACACCACAAATTTTCGCTCAAATTTTGAAAAAACCATGGACTATATAGTCCATGAAAATTTTTCGGGCGACCCAAAAATTCATGTCGTTATTTCACCCAAATTTCTATTTAGGACCCTCAAACGCTTTGCAGTGATGTCAGTGGACTAGAAAAATCCGTCACTTTCCACCGTATTGATGTGTCTATATTGGCATTTATAATAATGGTGGCTATACATTTTATAGATTTTTAACCCTTCAAAAAAGCCAGACACCTGATAGATATCCCAAATGCGGGTCCAGATTCCTTAAGTAGGCATCGACTGGGCTTCAAACGGTGCAAAATGAAAGCCCTACGACACCACAAATTTTCGCTCAAATTTTGAAAAAAAAACCATGGACTATAGTCCATGAAAATTTTTCGGGCGACCCAAAAATTCATGTCGTTATTTCACCCAAATTTCTATTTAGGACCCTCAAACGCTTTGCAGTGATGTCAGTGGACTAGAAAAATCCGTCACTTTCCACCCTATTAATGTGTCTATATTGCAAAATATAATAATGGCGGCTATACATTGTATAGATTTTTAACCCCTCAAAAAAGTCAGACACCTGATAGATATCCAAAATGCGGGTCCAGATTCCTTGTAGGCATCGACTGGGCTTCAATCAGTGCAAATATGAAAGCCCTATGACACCACAAATTTTCGCTCAAATTTTGAAAAAAACCATGGACTATAGTCCATGAAAATTTTCAGGCGACCCAAAAATTCATGTCGTTATTTCACCCAAATTTCTATTTAGGACCCTCAAACGCTTTGCAGTGATGTCAGTGGACTAGAAAAATCCGTCACTTTCCACCCTATTAATGTGTCTATATTGCAAAATATAATAATGGCGGCTATACATTGTATAGATTTTTAACCCTTCAAAAAAGCCAGACACCTGATAGATATCCCAAATGCGGGTCCAGATTCCTTGTAGGCATCGACTGGGCTTCAATCAGTGCAAATATGAAAGCCCTATGACACCACAAATTTTCGCTCAAATTTTGAAAAAAAACCATGGACTATAGTCCATGAAAATTTTTCGGGCGACCCAAAAATTCATGTCGTTATTTCACCCAAATTTCTATTTAGGACCCTCAAACGCTTTGCAGTGATGTCAGTGGACTAGAAAAATCCGTCACTTTCCACCCTATTGATGTGTCTATATTGCAAAATATAATAATGGCGGCTATACATTGTATAGATTTTTAACCCCTCAAAAAAGTCAGACACCTGATAGATATCCCAAATGCGGGTCCAGATTCCTTGTAGGCATCGACTGGGCTTCAATCAGTGCAAATATGAAAGCCCTATGACACCACAAATTTTCGCTCAAATTTTGAAAAAAAACCATGGACTATAGTCCATGAAAATTTTTCGGGCGACCCAAAAATTCATGTCGTTATTTCACCCAAATTTCTATTTAGGACCCTCAAACGCTTTGCAGTGATGTCAGTGGACTAGAAAAATCCGTCACTTTCCACCCTATTAATGTGTCTATATTGCAAAATTTATAATAATGGTGGCTATACATTTTATAGATTTTTAACCCTTCAAAAAGCCAGACACCTGATAGATATCCCAAATGCGGGTCCAGATTCCTTGTAGGCATCGACTGGGCTTCAAACAGTGCAAATATGAAAGCCCTATGACACCACAAATTTTCGCTCAAATTTTGAAAAAAAAACCATGGACTATAGTCCATGAAAATTTTTCGGGCGACCCAAAAATTCATGTCGTTATTTCACCCAAATTTCTATTTAGGACCCTCAAACGCTTTGCAGTGATGTCAGTGGACTAGAAAAATAGGTCACTTTCCCCCCTATTAATGTGTCTATATTGCAAAATATAATAATGGCGGCTATACATTGTATAGATTTTTAACCCTTCAAAAAAGTCAGACACCTGATAGATATCCCAAATGCGGGTCCAGATTCCTTGTAGGCATCGACTGGGCTTCAATCAGTGCAAATATGAAAGCCCTATGACACCACAAATTTTCGCTCAAATTTTGAAAAAAAAAACCATGGACTATAGTCCATGAAAATTTTTCGGGCGACCCAAAAATTCATGTCGTTATTTCACCCAAATTTCTATTTAGGACCCTCAAACGCTTTGCAGTGATGTCAGTGGACTAGAAAAATCCGTCACTTTCCACCCTATTAATGTGTCTATATTGCAAAATATAATAATGGCGGCTATACATTGTATAGATTTTTAACCCTTCAAAAAAGTCAGACACCTGATAGATATCCCAAATGCGGGTCCAGATTCCTTGTAGGCATCGACTGGGCTTCAATCAGTGCAAATATGAAAGTCCTATGACATCACAAATTTTCGTGAAAATTTCATTCCATGAAAATTTTTCGGGCGACCCAAAAATTCATGTTGTTATTTAACCCAAATTTCTCTTTAGGACCCTCAAACGCTTTGCAGTGATGTCAGTGGACTAGAAAAATCCGTCACTTTCCACCATATTGATGTGTCTATAAAAAATTATAATTATTGGCAATAATAATAATGGTGGCTATACATTGTATCGATTTTTAAAGTTCCAGTCCGTCTGTCGCACGACTGCTTGTTATATAGCCTAGATATATAGGGAACTTGTTTATATAGCCTAGATAATATATAGGGAACTTATATATATATATATATATATATATATATATATATATATATATATATATATATATATATATATATATACGCTTGATACTTAGACTAGTAGAGCCGACCATCCCCTTACCCCCTCACAAAAAAAGGTATCTGCAATTTTGCACGAATCTCACGGGTGGCACTGATGGCAAATGAGGGTGTTCAAACCCCCCGTGGCCTCGCCAATGAGTACCTGTATACTGTTGCCAAATACCAAAGTTATTAATAATAACTTGTATTACTGTAATTAAATTAGCTGTTAAAGTCTTAAACCAGTGGGAAGTTTGTAACCCCTTGGCAATATGAACATTGCAGGAGGCCGAATTAAATGTTCATACTATCAATGTACCTGTATAACAAATCCTGTCAAGATCATATGGAGGCTCAGAAAAGCTGAATAGATAACCAAGTGGTTTGGTCTTATGAATATTGATGTGAGTCTACCAGGTTCTTATCAGGTGATAAAAAGTAACGTAATACACCTTGTGAATAATTACTTGATTAGACTTCTTGCAATCAAAACTAATTTTCTTTCTGTATCAAAATAAACGATAAATTATGTCACCAATAACAAAACTAAGCTGTAATGTCTTCAAATTTGATATACTGTAAGATGAAACGCTTATGAAAAAGAACAAATAACGAATTAAGATAAAAGCACGCAAACTAACAGTAACAGTTCATTTCATTAAAACGTTTGAACATTTTGGTGATCGAATATAAACCAATAAAATATCAATTCCTATTGTGAATGAGTCGATAATGTGGGCAAGAATGAGTCATGATGCAAATAAAACCACGTACTGAAGTAACTTCTACGCAATAAATTTAAAATTCTGTTTACCGGTACAGGTAATTATCAACTTACAGTATGTCACTGCTGTACTAATACAAGAGATTATACAAATATCATCAGGGTTAAGAGTTGTCTTGTAGGGTTTACCATATATAAATATATTGAATGTCACCAACAAGAACTATTCATTTAGAAAAGTCACAATCTACTTATCTCAATTACGTGATACATATAACTATTGGAACCAGCTGGAAAAATGTATCATATAAAGTACAGTACATAGAGCATATGCATCCATTAAACTAGGCCTATAAAATACTGTATTGGTGTCAGCTTAGCAACGTAAGCACATCAAAAGGCAAAGCATAGAGTAATCACATCACAATGCAGTTTCTATGAATACATGTACAGTATTATTACACAAGTTACTTGTATATCTCCCACAATATCGACTGTCAAGAAACTATTACATTGTTACTAAACATATGCACAAATCAACTTTAATTATATTTTATAAAATTAGGGGCAAACGTGTGAAGGTCAATATTTTGTATATTTTTAAATCACATTTATTGGTTTTCACTGTTTTCAATGCAACAACATTTGGCTCTTTCAACAGTTGTCACAAGTCTTGTTCAGTTTTACATCTTACTGTACACTGTAATATACAAAGAGGCACTTGAAGGTTAGACAAATGTGTCAATTATACAAAGTAATTCCCACAGAAAAGAAAATGCAACACTGGTTTTGCTGCAAATACAGAGCAGACATTATTCAATCTGTATTAACTCCTTTTTCATACTTAAAACACAATTTTCACAACCATTTAACCAACAAATAAGCTCCATAAAGAAATTATTGTCTTCCAATCAACGTGAAGCTCGTATGAACATTTTGATACTCAAAACCTGAAATTTAACAAATAAGCAAAGCAAGCCAGACAGGAAACTTTAAATTCAAACAAAATTTGCCAATCCACAAAACAATTTTCTGCTCTGAATCCATAAATAGCTCACAAGTTACTGCTAATGAACCTATGGATTTTCTAGCGATCAATATTGTGGAAGTAAAATTATATAATAATAATAATAATAATATTATTATTATTATTATTATTATTATTATACAATTCTATAGCACCATTTATAATACATCAATGTTATCCCAAGTAATATTGAATAAATAAACCTTAACTAATTGTCATTAAACCATAACAAGTACAAAGCAATTGAATAAAATGAGCATTATTGCAGACAAACTAGTTCTAAAAAATGTTTGCTTTGGGGATGGTAATAGCGACAAATGTACAAACATCTATTTACAGTGCATTTAATGCCTCTATATCTTATGCGAAAACATTGATAAGATGACTCATTTATAAAGAACTGGTATAATTAATTTAAAGCAAATGGGAAACTGAACAACATACAGCAGCTGCTTGATTCAAGACATAGAAAAATGCTCTAAACATGAGAATCCAGGAGCTGCAAACAAGAAAAAATTCACCATATTTCTAGAATGCAGAATTATTTGTCGCTAACCAATTTATTAAAACACACCAATAAAAGCATCATCAAAATACATAAATAAATAAAATTCGCACTTTTTGCACATCAGTATATTTGAGTACCCTTACACACACACACACACACAAACAAAGCAACTATAACTGTTAATTAACATTGTAATCAAATGGCTTACAGTGCAATATTTCCTGAGAACTTTACACAATGATGCTTGCCTACAACCGCAGTAGATGCTCAAGTCAACTAAATGTCCTGCAAATAACTAAGAATTAATAGCAATTTGCCATTTCAGCCTAGATGCAAACACATCCATCAAACTAAAGAACAAACAAGAAGCCATCTTTGAAGCACACAAAATAATACAAAAACAATTGATCATTATCACAAAATCTTATACAACAATCACAAAGACACCCAAAAAACCCCAGTTTTACACAACCTTGGTAGGTAGCTAAGAAACTATTACAGCTTACAAAATTGCTTTATTTAACCAAACAGGCTGTTGCTGAAGTTGGAATGTGCATTAGGTGTTTGGAACAGTTGTGTAAGTACTGTAAATGCAGTACATTCCAACTTCAACAACAGCCTCTTTGCATTACCTTTCTCAATGCCTGCTATCTGCTACATAATCCAACCAATGATTGCATGCAGCATCATCATGAAACTTTTAATACTAGATGTTCAATAATAGTTCTGTTCACTAGATTATAAAGATTATAAATCATTTTACAATTAAATTTCGACCGAGTGCAGTAACTGAGTTAAACACACAAGTATACAAGTGCGTCATTTGCAGTTATAAACTAGAAGCTAGATAGATAGACAGACAGACAGACAGACATTGGATATGCAAGAAAATGGCAGTTGCTTTTGCTTTTAATGCAAATGGTGAGGATCGTGAAAATGTCTCGCGTCTACAGAGTAACTAGGCTCGTATCTGTTCGAACTGGTTCCAAGCTCATCATCGAGCAGGGCACCAGATGCAGTCCGTTCTCCGCTTCTTCTTGATCCGAAAGGAACCGGTCTGGCAAACCTATCGGAATGCAGAGGACCGGTCGTCCTGGCGTTCCTGTCGCTACCAACAGAGGTGCTATGGTGGTGATGTGGAGGAGGGTCAACCACTTGGGATGAATGCACCTGGAATGACGATGTCGTCAGAGTCGACTCGGACGGAAAGGAATGCTCCCTGGACAATCCGGATAAACTTCTTCCACCCAGAAGGTCTTCGACGCTTGAACATCGTTTGGTCTCGTGCGCAAATGGATTTCTCTCTCCGCCTAGATTGGAGTTCAAAATGTCGCAGGTGTTCCCAAACATGGAACGGTCAAATGCAAGCGACCTTGGCAGTGAACTGGTGGAAAGACTTTGATGACCTTGATGGTACGAATCAAGTGGAATGGAATGGTCAACAGAAGTCCCGTCTCTTTGGACTGACCGCTCAAAAGGTTGACCCTTGTCTCTGGCATATAAACGAGAATCAGACCTAAAAGAAATATGAGAAGTCCACATCAATCACTTATACAACTAACAAAGAAACATGTACAATAATGGATAATAGTACAATATAATAATAATAATAATAATAATAATAATAATAATAATAATGTGATTTTAAGTGGTGTAGGGGGCTAAGTAAGCCTGTGTTTATCAGTAAATATAATAACAGTATTAATAATAAAATTAGAGACATGTGATAGTTTATTAACAACCAATTCAAAATGTTAATGTGCAAACTAAATCAGTATAATTTATGCAAGGCAATTACCCGTACAGACTGCCATTTCTCAGAGTCAAAACAATTGCATTCAAAATAATGCTGATGCACGTTCAGAAATATTGATAGCCTGACACCAGACTACATCTCAGAATATAGCGACTGGTATAAAAAGAATCAAGTCATACGGACCCGTAACTGGAATGTGGATGCGGATGAGTGGGACTCGTCTTGTTCAGCACTTTCATTGCCTCACTGATTTTGTTCTGTGCACGACGTCGCACTTTCTGGCACTCGTCCAACAACTGCGACGATTCGTCGTCGAAAGGCACGTGACCGCGACGACTTCCGTCGCGATGGAGACGGTCCGGTCCGGAGTCGCGTGCAGAAAACCACTCATCCTGAGATGTTCCCAGAGCATTCTCTCTCACCTGACTTCTAAGATTACTGAACGATGCATACTGACGCTGGTCATTCACAGACTGCCTGGTGTTGATTCTGCCAAGGGACTGCGTCGCCAACGTCGACCTCCACGTCGGCAGCGTCGCTCTCAGCGCGTCGCCGCGACAACTTCACGGCGGATGCTCATCAGGTAACGCTGCATCTGGCTGGGGCTAAGGCCATCGACATTTATGGAACTTGAACCACAGGTTCTACAGGGCCTTTGAGAGCCTGATGCTCTGTTCGTCTCAGTACCACTAAACTGCGGCTGGTCAATTTTTTCAGACTTCCGTTGCTTATATCTCATCTGTGTCGTTTTATCGTCGTTCCGAATAAGTTCCGAAAGTCGAAGGCGCGATACAGCGTGCTTTCTTTCCAGCTCTCGAATCTGCCTCTCTATGCGAAGTCTGGCAAGTTCAAGCTTAGAGCGGTACTGATCTAAGTAGGACGCACCAAAGTCTGTGAGCCGTTCCTCCGGTGCCTTCATCGTGTCCATAACTTTCCTCTGATCCAAATCCTCATGCTCGTCTATCGTCTGCAGCAGTAGATCGGCCTGTCCAATTAGATAATGCAGCTGTGCTTCGGCCAGATCAACCTGAACCTTTGAAGGAACGATGTCACGAGCCAGCATCTCCACGATGCGCTGTCTCTCGGCTCTCAGCCGCTCTAGCTCCACAGAACGGCCGCGACCGGCGGACATCGTGTCTCCGAATCGAAACCTGCTCCGGGAAAACGTCGGAAAGTCGAAATTGACGCTGCTCCGGCAAGACGTCTCGCCAGGAGAACTGAATCGAAAGTCATCGACGCCGGAATCCTGAGTGCCGGACGAAATGTTTCCAGGAGCAACCGATGTGGGCAAATTATGCTCCCGACCCAGATCAGACAGTTCAGACAAATAATGGGTTCTATTTTGAACGGAACTCCAACCAAGATTATCCGATGTCTCGTGGCGAAAGCTTGGCTGACTGATTCTTGTTGACAGATCAAAACTCTGATCTTGTCTTGAGAAACTTTTATTAGTGAGATCATTGCTATCTCTATGAGATGGGGTTGGAATTTTCCGGTAACCGTCAGCCACATATCTTTCAGATATGCTTTGCTCCTTAATAGTATCAAATTCCGTCCGTACATCCTCCACGTAAGAACATGGTTCGTCGAAACTGATCCTCATGGCTACGTCGTGCAAATCTTTCTTCGAAACTTGAGAGCCCCTCTGTTTCTGTTTGCCGAGATTATGAGGCGAAGATGTAATCGCAATATCTGACTGCGTACGAATGGCATTGCTGAATGAAGAATGATCACTTTTTCCCACAGTTCCTTGTGTCCAAATGCCGTGATGAAAATCTGAAAATGACTCACTAGATTTTAATGGGCCATCACTGGTAGATTTTGATGTCAAGTGAATGCCTTGTGGAGATGATTCAGCCTTATCATCTCCAGTGCTGTCCATCATAACTCGTACTTGACTGTGAAAGTGCATATCTGAAGACGAGTCCACCACACCGGTAACATCACGGGTAACACTACCTCTCTCTAACCTAACGTTGGCATTTTCTTCTGCAGAGAAATCAGATAAATCATCAAGCTGGTATCTAGCATCACACGAGCCATAAAACTCTGTATTATCACATACATCTGACCTCTGAGCCTCTGCATGTACTACAGGCAAAACCGTAACTGTAGTTCCAGCTCCAACGGAGTCTGCTGTCGACCCATCCACTCTGGGTGCTCTCCGAAATGATGGCTCAACCGCTTTTGTGGCAACTTCTCTGGAAGCCCTCTCTTTCCAACGAGTTGAATCTCCACCAGCTGAATAATGCCCTTTCCCAACTGGTAAATCATCAGCGCGAGATGACAGACCAGGCCCATCATCCATTTCCAATAGCATGCCACCTGAGATTTCATTGTACGATTTATCAACCTGCAAAGGATACAAAGCTCCAATTCCTTGTTGATTACTTTCAAAACCCGTCTGCACAATTTTCTCAGTCAGGTTCCGTGATACGAAATCGCTTACTCTATCATACTTTAAACAATCAATTGGGGGTGTCTGAGGTTTTATTCCCTTCTTTCCCGGTTCAAGCCATATGTACGTCTGCGTCTCAATTCCACGGGTTTCTGGATACGTTTGTGTTTCTATGGTCCTGCGGTACGGCAATTCTGACGTACTGAATCGCTTTAGCAAATGTTCTGGGTAGATGACATCGGTGAATCTCAGGTCGGCTTGGCTGAGTGAAGTTCTATTCTTTAGCCTCTCCGAATCACCCCATTCGGTTCTACCACACAGCCTTTCCCGTAGGTCGCCTCCAATCAACTGGGGCAAACTTCCTGGTACCGTGGAATAAACACCGGGAGATGATTGCTGATCGATGACTGCTGCTGGCTCTTTTCTGCGGATTCCCTCGCCACTTCCCGGTCTATTGCTGTCTGACTGAGTGGAAGCATCAATCAGCTTTAATCTTCTGAATAGAGACAATCTCTGATTTGCATCCATCATAGCAGAGGCTGGCAGAGACGAGTTTCCATTATTGGACGACCGAGTTCCATCTATGCGGTCGTATTCATCGGGAGCCCCAGATGTCGCCACACGACGCCGTTGTTGATAGTCTAACAGTTCTGAATGTCTGGTGTCGTCAAAAACCCTGTATTTCTCACCACACGATGCTTTTTCATGAGCTGCACGTGGTTGAACCTTGAGACGGCCATATGCAAAACCGGTACTGTCATTCTTCTTTGGAAAATTACAGAGAACATCATCGGGTTCATTGACCTCAGACTGTTGCACGCTGTAAGCCGCTGCCACGATATTTGCATCGCCGTCATATTCCTCGGCTGCCAAATTACCCAAAATAGGAGAAACGCGAACGGCAGAGAAAGTGCCGCTCTGGCTGGGCAGCTGAAGCCTTCTGTATACGACATCCGGGTGTTTTGACGAGGAGGGACCAAAGATGTTTTCCGGGGCAATGTCCTCTGTGAATAAGATATTGAGGACATCCAAAGAAGTGGATCTCTGCAGACTTTTGATACGGAAGTTTTCCGACGGCTGCTGGGGCTGAAATATTTCTGAGGCTGACGCGGTTCTGGTGAAGGTCAAGGTGTCCGTGTCCTTGTGGCGCTTCTGATGCAGTCGATGATAGTGCTCTTCGTCATCCGAATGCGAAACAAAGGCGTAGGTAAGACTGTCGCTCGACTCGCTCCTCGTTCTTCGAGCACGCTTCGGAGAAAGCGACCTGTGCTGTTTTCTGTCTGGATCAGAGAATTTCCTCTCCTGAACGAAATCTTGCAACGGGAAATGCTGCCTGAACTCTTGCCGATGAATTCGGTCACGCCCCTCGCCTTCGACAAATATATTTCTCGTGATGTTGTTCATGTTGTCTGATCCGATGGTGCTCGGGAGAGCTTTGAACGACGGTATAATGCCTTCAAAAAGAACAGACTCACTGCCAAGAAGGTCTTCATCGCTCTTCGATAGAGTCGTATTGGCTGAAATCGGACTAAGCCGACTGACTTGATTCAACTCTGACTCGGAAGTTGTTCGTTCCCATATTCCACTGTCCATCGTCTGCGAAGTGAATCCTCGTGAACCAGTAGAGAACTTCTTATCAAAAGTGTGGAAACTAGAAGAAAAGCGGGCATCGGTTTCATAGCGCTGCCTCAAACGGGGACCCGGTGTGCTGTTAGCTCCATCCACAACAGAAGGATGTCTTTCGTGCACACTATCGTGCCTGCTCTCTTGTATGCTGATATGAGAAGCTGGCTCCAGATTTGTTTCTGATGACCACAAATTACGTTTCTCGACTATTTCCACATCTTCTTCATCATTTCCTTTAAACAGCCCACCATCCGACTCTATCAAAACATCTCCGCTGTTGACGACTGAAAGTTCAGAAGTGGGATCAGGTAACAGGCCAGAACTGAGTGGCTTAATTTCAATGTCCAGGGCAAGACGTGCAAAATCACGCCGATACGGAGACTGCAGTTCATCTCTTAGTATCCTCTCACATTCAGGAGAAAACTTAGGTGGCTGCTTGTCAAGGGGCTGGAGTCCAATAAACTGAAAATCAACATCGGCAGATGCCTCCCGAGGAAATCCAAGTCGACTGCGGCCACCAGTGACTATCTCGAGTTCAGTTTTCTTGTGTGATTTGCCGATGAACCCTGGCCGTGCGGGAAGAAGATCTAAACCAAGAACTTCGGTGTCTTTAAGAGAACGCTTTGTGGACTGGCTTTCATTCAAACGTGGTTTATCTGCCGACGAACTGTCCGAGTGTAAAGACAGCGCACCTCCGACACCGGGCATATTTACAGCAGCACTGGCATCATCTTGGCCTGTCGTTCCAGTGGTGCTGCTTTCCGATTTGAGATTGAGTTCGTTTTTAGAATCTGCGATGAGTTTCATTGGTTGAGCAACGGCCGACTGATGCGGATTCAGGCATTTGACGATGGAGCTGGCGTCTGCTTTTACCAGAAAAAGAATCGATGTCCGACGGGTTCTCGGTGAAATGTCACGGAAAGAAACAGCCAAATCCGACAGATCTGGATAATTCATCGTTGATGCATCACACTCGTTTGCATCAGCAGCAGCAGTTGGAGTTTCTGAAATGTCCGTCTCCGTTGAACCTAACTTTTTACTGTCTGCTACCTTCGTAAGCCATTCTTGGTCCTCGTCTTTCTTCACACCATGACTCGTGGTCTCTCTGAATCCTGCTGATGATTCGGCATTTCTTCTAAGAAAATCTAAGTTTCCTCTTTCGGACTTTCCCGTGTCTGATCTTCTTGCATCACAGGCAGCCAGCTCGTCACCGTCGATCGTGGTCTCCGATTCTTTTATTCCCAGCATGCCACTAACATTCATATCCTGTACAACAGTCTCCTCATCAGCTGGTAAACTACCCGAGCGCAAACACTGTGCACCGGCAATATCAGGCACATTTACAGCAGAATTTGTTTTATCTTGGCTCTTCAATGGCTTTGCATTACTGCAGATTATCTCAGAGTCTGCAGTTTCTCCCTCTTTGTGTTTCGTGAAGTCAGCTGCTATTTTGACATGTTTCAGGCTATCTGCTCCAACGGTGGCAGTTTCTGTGATGACCGTGCCTGGGGGTACTGCCTCTATAATGTCAGTGTTGTCATTTTCTAAAATGCCCGACTCTTTTGCTCTGCAGCCTGCAGATGTTCCTTTCATTTCAGCATCCTTATCAAACTGTACATCTATTTCCAGATTTAACCTGCTATTGGGATCTCTATCTTTCACACGTCCTTCATCGCCCGGTGACTTATTTTTCTCTCCATAAATTTTCTCAATATCCACTTCGTCTCTTGAATAAGTTGCCCAGGAATTCACAACATCAGTCTCACCTTCTATCGGCTCTCTGTTGCTTGTCTCCTTTTCATCAGCTCTGTTGATACCTGTGTTTGATACATCAGACTCCCCTTCACAATGTCTAAGGTTTGTTCCATTAGCCTCTATGTCTCCTTCATTTCTATATGTAGCAGTGAGACTTGCAGTAGTTCTCAGAGGACCAATTTGCTTGGCATGGCTTCCACTGTCATCAATAGTCTTTATGACAGTGACTTCTGCAGTAAAATTACTAGTATTAGTTTCATTAATACTACCATCTGTATCTTCTAATATTGTGGATTTTCGTTCATCTTCAAAAATTCGTGCAGCATCCATTTTCCCAGCCTCTCTTTCATTCGCACAGTTTTCAGTTGCAATGCTGTTGCTGCCTTCAGTCTCCCTAGCACTGGAATCATTATTCTCAGTTGTGGTACAATCTCTATCTCCAGTCACTAACTCTGTTCTAGACAATCCAGTTTCATCATTTTTCGTGTCTTCAGTTATCCCAATATCTATTTCATTAGTTTTTTCCATTTCGAGTGAAGCTGTTTCTTGTTCAAAGACAATTTCACCAGAATTTGTTGTAGCTTCATCTTTGACATTACTCTCCTCAGCTTTTCTCACTACAGCTGGGTTTTTATCATCAAACACAGCCCTAGGCCTTCCTCAGAAAATGTCTCCTTCTTAATGGCCTGTTCAGTTTCGAAGAGGGATGAAATTTCAGCATTTTCTACACACTTAACTTCTGTTCCTATTGGAAAAGTTTCTAGAAGCCCATTCTCTCTGTTTTTCCTGTAAACTGTTTCTTCATTAAGAACTTCCGCAGAATCAAATGTATTAATTTGAGACTCCAGCTCGCTGGCTTCGGTTTCCTTAGTTTCAATCTTTCTTCCGCTGTTGTCCTTGGGACTGAGTGTGTTTGCTGAACCTTCAATCCTATCAGTCATTTTGTCATTAGTCTGTTCTTCACTTAAATCAATATATCTCAGTTTATTAACACCAGTACATTCATTGTTTGGCTTCAAAGCATCAACTTCTCCAGCACTAAATTCCTTCTCATCGGTTGCCAAGGTTTCGTAATTATCCCTCTTTTCTTCCAAGCTTTCCTCCCGTTTTCCTGCACTGATATCCTTGGTATCTGTTTCGAATAAGGCTTCCTCCTTCACTTTTGACGCTGTATCACTAATTACCAGCATATAAGTCTGTTCACGTTTGTTTGGGGTTTTTGAATAAATTCCCATATCGTTTAACTTTTCATCCGGGCATTCTGATTTTGAATCTATTGGCTTTTCAACAGTCTTAACTGATACTGGCTTCAATTCTTCAAATACACCAGTTCTCTCCTCTGCTGCTGTGTTCATTGTCAGAATATTGCCCTCAAGTTTGCTTTCACTGTCAACCAAAACATTTTCATTTTCCACAAGTTCTTCCGACCTACCATCAAGCAAATGGCTTGTTAAGTTTACTTCTCTTGCATCCACCAAATGACTTTCCGATCCAGATGTTACAGAGATGAATTCATTAGCATTAACTATCTCTTTTCTTTCAAGACCTTCCTCAATTCTCAGACTATGAAAATAATCACTTGAACTTTCACCGAATTCGGAACTGTCCAGAGTTTGTGACTCGATCAGTTCATTCTCATGTTTCACGATGCTTATCTTAGGCATCAAGTAGTCATCTGCACCAGAACTCGACCTGCCACTCTGAAACTCTTTCTGCATTACTTTGCATGTTACAGTATCCTTCGTTTCACCATCGATATTCTCATCCAGTCTTCTAGCTTCGGCAATGTCAGTTAATTCTGAGTCAACAGCCAACTGTGTCTTCGGGGTAAATTCTTCCTCATTCAAGAGAAGATTTGAACCCTCATCTGCTCCAGCACAACCATCCTCTATCTTCAATCCCCATTCAACTAAACCTGTAAATTTTGATTCCAGTCCATGTGTAGATGTCGAGTTTGATTCAAGCCCATCA
The DNA here is from genome assembly GCA_018105865.1 of Metaphire vulgaris. Taxonomy (NCBI): domain Eukaryota; kingdom Metazoa; phylum Annelida; class Clitellata; order Crassiclitellata; family Megascolecidae; genus Metaphire; species Metaphire vulgaris. The sequence goes on along the minus strand of CM030870.1, from coordinate 10,772,385 downwards.
GAGCTCCTGAAAACTGGTTTACCATCATCATTTATATCCTGTAAACATTCCGCATCATTCTCAAATAACAAGGCTTCTGATCCTATGGCATTTTTGCCAGTGTTTGTATCTTCTGTGAGTTCATTCTTAACAATAAATGGTAGAGGTGTTTCTTCAACAATTGGATCGCTTTGGCACTGCTCTGAAATCTTGTCACTTTCACAAACTATTAATGACTCCTCCATCTGCCATTCTTCAGATGTGGCCAGCTCCATGCATGCAGCTTTTCATTGAAATCTTGCTTAGATTCCATTGCGTCTCTGGCACTTGTGGCCAGCTTATCTTCTCCATTTCCAATCACAATTGGTGATTGCATCTCGCTTTCGCTTGACGCATCCTTCCGTCTCTCCATGAAGTTAACCGGCACAGTGTTCTCAATTAAACCCTGATCTAACTCAATATTAACGTTACCCCGATTCTCATCTACAACAAATTCTTCATATTCAAATTCATCCACTTGCAAGTGTTTTAGCGTCAAATTCTTCAGCCACAATATTCGCTTCATTATACACAATATCACTATTGCAAATTTCTTGTTTGACAGATGATATGTCTTTCTTAGTTTCCTTATCAACTGCCTCTGAATTCATTAAGTCAGCATTATTTCTTATAACCGGCAGAGAATCGATTGGTTTCTGCTTACCTTCAGATTGCAGTAAATCCACTTCATCCACTTCATTTAATTTATGTATGAAATCTTCTGGCAAAATTCTCTCATTTTCTTGTAGAACTGTTTCATAACATTCAGTATTACTTTTAAAACTGTGCATAGTTTCTGCCTCTAATTCATCAGCACTCTCTGCTCCATCGGTCCTTGTATGGTTCCCAATATTTTTCAGAACACCAACCTGCTTCTGCAGAAGTTTCAAGTGGAGCAGAAGAGAATTTGTCCAAAGTCTTGTCAGTGGAGCAGAGGATAGTTAAAAGATTATGCATCAAAGAATCTTCATCTGTCTGTTTGTCTGACCTTATCAGAGATTCGACTTCTTTAGACCGAGAATCAGTTTGCGATGTACCTGCAAATGCTGAAGAGCCTTTGTTTCTGTCGGCTGAATCAATATCAAGATTACTATATCCATTAATTTTGTCTAAAATCTTGACAACATCACCAAACAGATGGTTTGGACAACTCTCCTCTTTCATCCACAGTGTTCTCAACCAACGATTTATCTGATTCCAGTCCACATTGAGCTACAGTCATCAAAGGTTTTATAGATTCCTTATCATCTGCGTATGACTGTGTACCAGCAATCTCATCTTCAACAGATGGTTTGGACAATCCTCTCTCATCCACATCACCAACTCCAAATATATTTTCAACCGCAGTTGTCACCAAAGCCTCATCACACGCTCTGGGCACATTTTCATCATTGGACATCATACCGTATTTACGATCAACCACATCGGAACTTAAGCTCAGTAATTTTTTACTATCTTCTGTGAAAGCATCAGACTGAAATGCAAGATCAGAAGATAAAGTCCTCGTTGTTTCTTCATCCTTTCTTCCTGCCATTTCTGATACCTCATGCTGTGAAACTGTGTCATCAATTTGAAAAGGCTCAACAATCTCCTCAACTAAATCACCACCAGATGGCAATATATCGACAGCAGACAGGCCATTCTCCGATATTCTGCCAGATTCCAGGTCCACCGTATCCACGGCAGTCACCTTGCCTTTCTCATCACTGTTACTACTAGCACTTACAGATACACATCTAAATTCATTATTATCAGGAATCATACCATTTGCATGTATGCTGTTGGCAATTACTTGGCTCAAATTCACATTGTCTTCTGAAAGCATATAAAGAGTTTTATACCCTTCAAAATCTTCATTTTCTGGTGACAACTGTCCTGCATTATGTCATCCTGGGAACAATTCAACCTTGTCACCGTCAGATTGCTTGAAGTATCAGTCAATTCTCGAGTCACATCTGATATAGAATCAACTGCATCTTTGGTACTTTCAGGAAAATCAATAGATTTGTTGTCTAACACCAAATCCTTTCCATATTTCAGTTCTACTGTTCCTGCAGTTGACTGTACATCTACTACAGGTAATTTGGCATCATTGTTTGGAACACCAATTCCTGCAGAGAACATATTCTCTTCAATTTCTGCCCTTTTTCTAAAACTTTATCGGGCTTGTTCCATCGTACGTCATGACCTGCAAAATCTGAAATAATCACATCTGCCATTACACGATCTCTGTCTGATGGGAAATCTACATTGTCATTGAACCTAGAACCTGTATTGCATTCATCAGGTTGGATAGCAGCATAGGAGCTCTCAATTCTTGCAATGGCATCTCCATTGTTATCTGTTAATGTGTACACATAACTGTCCTTTATTTCAGCACCATTGGTCACCTGTTCAGGTGTAATTGTCAAAGGTGAATCACTGTCATCTTTACCTTGATCTACTTCGATGGCGTCAGTGTGACTTGCAGAAATTTCAACTCTCAAAGAAACACCATCTCCTGAACACAGTTCTGTTCTTTCTTCCTCCGCATTTTTATTTACCGAGTGCGGTTCCATATCGGAGTTTTTTCCTGAAACCTCTGCAATGTTGGATTTTGCCTTTACGTCAAAGCCTGCAGAGGAATTTGCATTGTTGCTTGTTGTTTGTGAGTCGTCAGTTGAACACAAATTCGCGTTTAACAAACCCAAGTCTTTCCTGTCTTCCTCAACTTTTGTAATGTCAGTAATGCCTGCAAATTTTGTTTCTTCATTGCTTCCAATATCATCATCATCGTCATCATCACCAGTCAAAGGTGAATTGAGAGTTTTGTGAAATACAACATCATCCTCTTGATGAAGCAAATCTTCGTGCAAATGGAAATCAGCACCGACTTCGTCACCAGCTGTGCTAGACCAATGGCAGTCTAGTTTGTCCACTGCCATACTGCCTCCAGTTGAACGATCAAGTGCATAAGCTGCTGCAGGAGTTTCAATCATTTCAGTATAAATTTCACCTGCGCCTAATCCAGACGTTGTTTCTGCCGTTGCTTTTTGAGTCTGGTTCACTGCCTCCAGAGACTCACGACTTTCCGACCTAAAGGAACTCACTGGCGGATCTTGGATAGAAAGTGAACTTGTGCCATCGGTGTATGAACAACTTTCCAATTCTTTTGATTCTGCTTCAGGAAGTCTAACCAACGAAGGACAGTCACTGTCAATATCTGTGACTGCAAGTAAACCTAAGTGAGCACTTGATTCAACAGAAGAAGAAAAATCTCTTTTGTCCGTTGTATTGGCCTCCAGGTTATCAAATAAATGGTTGTTTATCCTGTCCTTTAGTTCAGCAATGTCTTCAACCTCAGATCCACTTGCAGATGCTTCTTTAGCATTCTCTGTCGAAAAAGCCTGAGCTAATGTTTCATCCAATTTTAGTGGAAGGCTTTCATCTGAAGCTTGTACATAATCTGGTCTGTAACTGACCTCTGCAACATTAACAAAGTCAGAACATTCAATGGCTTCTATCTCGGTAAAAGAATCCACAATAACCTTGTTTCTGGCATCAGCTGCCAAGACGCTATTATCTGTATCCATAACTCTGGATTTCTTGTCTGAAAAAGACAAGTCCACATTGGTGGTATCTTCACTTTCAGTAGCCAGTGAACTAATATCATCGTCTTGTTCTGATTCAACATTATCAAGCTCATCAGGGAGGAAAGTAGCATTGATGCTTTGTTTGACTTCAGCTATGTCTTTCTGGCCGTTTAACAACTTTCCTGTCTCTGGTTCACACATATTTTCATTATGTCTTAACCTTCTGCTTGGAACAATGTTTGCCAGTGCACTGTCTTCATTACATACTGTTCCAAACCATTCACCGATGTTCTCATCCCTAACTTGCAAGATGGAACTTGCAACAATGCTATCGACGTATGCTTTAACGACGTCACTGACATCAGAGTCTTTGTAATCAGATATTTCAACTGCAAAAGACTTATCGTGACACTGTGCTAAAGATCTGCTCTTCATGTCATCTGTTTCTGGATCACTCTTTCCATGATGGACAACATTAACAGGTGCATTTTCATCTAATAATCTGTAGGAATCAGGATTGTACACTCCTGAATTGTCATATTTCGATTGATTCACTGTGATGTTTTCTGGAAGTTCATTACGCTCAGTGGACCTATCTGCCTCAACTGCTCTAACGTCAAAACCAAGTTCAATCTCAGAACTGAGAGATTGCTTTTCTTCACGTTGACAAGGTACAGACACAATACACGAGCGAGGGTCTCCGATTGACTCTTCATCCGGTCTTGACACAAGGCATTTAGCTTCTTTGTCATCAGCAGCTACAGATGCATCGACTCGGAAATGCTGATTAGTGCCCTGAAAATTGTTACTTTCTCTAGACGCTCGGCGAGCAGGCGAGCGTGTTTCATTATCCGTAGTGGAATCGGTTGCATAGTATTCTGAGGTAGAAATCCCAGAGTCTAAATCCGACATCACATCGTGTGCCGGCCTGATACCAACTCCTGCTATGCATGGATCAGCCAGAACACCAAATTCCAAATTCTTGCCTTTGGATGAACCAATCTCTGAAACCAAGTTCTGTATTACACTCCGAAATTCCTCGCCGTTGATTGTTTCTCTATCGTTTACAAAACCGTAGACTCCAGCACCAGAGTGATCGTCACTTATCTCTGAAGGAACATTGAAATTTGACAACTCTTGCACTTCTGTAACCTCTTTCACAGAATCTGGAAGGCTAACGTCCAAACCTCCATCCACAGCAGTGCGATAAGATACTGCTGGCGTTGTGCCATCTGACGGAGGAAATACTAACTTGTTATTCCTATCAAGGCACAGGGTGTCATATATTTCGGCTTCTGTTCTGCCATCTTCTGCAATAAAATGTTTCATTTCTGGATCAGTATGAGAGAACTGTTATCAGGTTTGTGTTCTGATCCAACAGTCGTATCGTCTGCAATTCTTTTGCTGTTATTGAAGTCAAGATTTCTTCCACTCTCTTCCGGTATTAGCAGCAGTCTTGGTGAACTGTTGCCATTCACAAGCTGAGATGTCATACCAGTAAAATCACCATTTGTAACTTCACCATTGGAAGAAACCAACCCGTCATGCACAGCCTCTGAATTCTGCATGCCGTCAATCTCTTGACGAGATCGCTTGGCATTCAGTTCTCTATTGCCTGCGTCATCAAAATCAACATTCAAAGGCACTTCTACATCAACAAATGGAGTAGATGGTTCAGTATCACTAGCAATCTTCATCTCCAACACAATTACATCTTCACTCTGATTCATTCCATTTTGCTTCTTGTAACGCGTTTCGTCAACCTTTACCGTGACATTGCACGTTCTGTCTTCACAACTGCTTTGCTGAAGAGAGTGGATAGTTAAGCCATTTGACTTTGGCAAACTTTCTGCTTTACTATCGTCAATAAGAATCTCAGGGTGTGAAATTTTGGAAGGGAAGGAGATATTTTGTTCATGTACAATTTGACAAGACTCACCATCTTCTTCATTTGCATGTTTCTCTGTACCTAAATTATTTGCAGTGTGATCAATTTTACCATAATTATGCAATGATCCATCAGTTGGTTTGACTTTAGTGTGAAGAGAACGTTCAATGACAGATGATTTTATTCCAACATCTCCAGATATTGGAACTGTTTTAGAAAAGCTTAAGGGCAACTCTTTGTGTACGGCAGATGCACCGTCAAGTGTACCACTGGACCAACTTCTACGCAACCGATGTTTCACAACAACATCGTTTCCATTGAAGCAGTTATCTCCATCTGGAATAGAGGCTTGAGCGGCCATACTCCTTTCCAAAACGCTGCATACAGTGTACTTATGCAAACTGTCAAGACTACCAAATTGATTATGTTCAACACAAGATCTTCTTATTGAGTCACTTGTGATACTCTGACCAGTTTTGTTCATTGCACCTAAAAGTTCGTCTTCTGAACAACAACGCTCCAGTGCATCATGACCCTCACAAAGTAATCTGACCAAAGAATTTTCTGAAATTTTATCAATTCTTTGATGAACTGGATCCTCAGCTGCTGAAGTCATTCGATTTTCACTTTCTTTATTATTCGCTTCACCCAAAGTAGTAGTCAATGTGGTTTCGATGTCCAATACACTCTTTACAGCTTCATCTTCTTCCTGGTTTCCACAACGTCTGCCATCTTGTCCAGCATCTACTGTTGATACCACATGCTTGCCTAGATCCTGCTTCATGCCAGTTATTGGCAAAGAATCATATCTGATAAATTCTTTGTTTTTACTTTCATCTCTCATAACATCGTATTCAGCTTCGGTTGAGTCGCCATGGATACAGCTATCAGATGGCACAACCACAGTTACATCTACTCCATTTGTGATTGCAATTGTGCTACATTTTGAAACTGCTGTAGCATCAAGAACAGCATTGAGGGTGGCACCTAAATGCACAGCAGCAAGTTGACTATTTTCATTAATGTCTCTAATAACCACCTGTTTCTGAACAGTGCTTTCATCAACAGCGAGGGTTGTCAGCTCTTGTTCGCTTGATTCAACTGACACCACAGAGGCAGCAGTCTCGTTAGAATCAGACAGCTCCAACAAAGCTCTGTCTGTCTTTAAAGATGGAATCTTATCGGCGATGTGACCGTGCGACAAATCAAAACTCTGCCATTTCTGTGGATGAACTGCGTCCTTCTGAAGAACTTCTTGGACTTGAGCAACATCAGACATCAACTCCATCTCCAATAGTTCATTGCCTGGAACTGACACAAAACTTCCAATTTCTGATTTAGATAAACTATCAGTCGACCGTTTTTCATCTGGTTTCTGCTCCAGTGTGACAACATCTTTGCAAGATACAAAAGAAAAATCAAAATGGTCTGAATCAACTGTCTCTGATGCAGCATTTTCTGAGACAAGCACACGTGAAACACCCGCCTGGTCATGGCTTTCCTTCTTCACCACAACTGTGGCTGAACTTAGATCAACATTGGGCTCTGCTTGCTTCAAGCACGAATGCGAATCTGCAGGTAAAGTGTCTTCAGTTTCCAATCGTGATAACACTACTGTTTGTAGCTCAGCGTTCAAATTCTGCTCAGGTTCCACCAGGCCTTCATGTGAATAAAAGTCATCTGGTCTCCCTGATATTACAGACAATGCAACCAGTCCATCATCACCGTTTAAATGACGAGGGGCAGAAAACATTTCGTTCGTTTCTTTGGAAGGCAATGAATCACTTAAAGTCAAGGACAATACTGATTCTTCGTTGGTAGGTTGTTCCATTTTCCAACAGTTTTGCTTCATCAAGTCTGCCTGAATTGGGTCAGAAGAGAGGATCACAGGCTCCTTTTCATCAGAAGAAGCTGTTAATGTATCCAAACAACTATAGTTTTGAACAGATTTTGGTGAAGCAAATCTATGGGATTTTTCTGCTAGTGTCTCCTCAGCAAGAGTTTCACTATCAAGAGGTATCGATGCATCATAAACCAGCATTCGAGAAAATCCCAAATTCTGGAAATTCTTTGCTCTGACCGCTTCATTCTCAAGAGCACCGTTCTCTCCACAAACTCCCAGTGGAATCCGTTGACCCTGCGGAGTAAAATCGCCATCTGTGATCGCTGCTGATTTTCTAAGACCATCCAAAGTGTTCCAGCATTCCAGCTGACTAAAACCAATGTGAAGATTTTGAGTGTGGTTCACCTGCGCTCCACAGTCACCAGTCCACAGATCAGAACCTGCTGTCTGATGATGGTGAAGATCTGACGTTTCTGGGGCCAAACACATACCGGAGTTATCAGATGGTTCGTCTTCAGATGCACCATCAAAGGTTGAAGCTAGTAGCTTTGCACCAACGACTTCAATCGACGACTTTCTAGAGGCTGTGAAATCTTCGTCTGAAGCATCTGATGAACCCTCCGACGAGACGTAATCGGCATCAGCCAAACTGCAGTCAGACAACATCTTTGCCGAACTCTCGTGAAGATGATGATGCGGTCGTTTTTTGCGCTTCAAAGAACCATGAGTCCCCCCATGAGAAGGCAACTTATGCTTCAGTCCTACAGAAAAAAAATGCACATCATGGTAACCATTATACCACAAAAGTGTTCAACTGATACGTCTGAATGTGCTGTAATGTAATGTAATATTTGTATAGCGCCTCTTATATTTCTAGTCAGAGGCACTCCTGGCATTGGAGTCGCATGATAAAGCAGTGGGACTTTAGCTTGTGCATTGAACAGAGCGAGGGAGTAAGAAGTGAGGCCCTAATGGATGGGTTTAAGGCATTCCACGGGGAGGGTCCAGTCACTGCAAAAGCTCGACGCTAAGTAAGAGCAGACCATTATCTAGGAACATAAACATTCTTCCGATCAGTGGATAAGCTGATAAGCTCCTCAATATAGTACTTTATGAATAAAAAGCCCCTAGTGGTGAAAGTCTAAACTTCAGGTCAGTGAATGGACAGAAAAATAGAAACATAACTAGCTATATAAAACTAAATACTGCATCACATACAAGCTGATCAACTTCTGTATACTAAACTAAAATAGTCTGATATGACCAGTGCATTACATAACAGAATCTGGTCAAAGACAATCACAGAAAGATTCATAGATACCTAAAATCATCTGTGGCTTACAATTGAACCATCATGATGTACACATGAATAAGCACACATACAAATGCACAGAAAACTGTACATTGTGCAACACAGATCTCATAAACTTCATAGTTCAAAGCCAAAATGAAACGTAAATTCTGTAATGCATTGTGAAAATAAATTAACGACTTAATGACTTCTTCTCACCCATTGTCAGAGAATCATCAGACATTCCATCATAGACATCATTCCCATCTGACTCAGTGGTACTTGCTCCAGTGTTAATTGGTCTAACGGGTACCCTCCTTCTGCCACTCCGTCTGCCTGTTTTCCCCGCTTTCTTCACTGGTCTATAACAAAGCCAAAAAACATACACAAATGTATACGACATATAGCATGTGAACATGCATTCTATCAATATATTAATAATTTTATAATTTATAAATATATTATATATATAGAGAGAGATTTATAAATAAATATATACATACATACACATACATACATACATACATACATACATACATACATACAAGTTAATTGTTGTACAAATGAGTCTACAAGAAACAAACTAATTGCAAAATAAAGTACAAAAGTGGCAACTTACGGAGAGGTATTCTCAACGCCATCAGGATCCTCAGCTGAAAGTAAGACATCTTCTGCTGGCATTAAAAAGGAAAAATCAACGGCCTGGTTTATCCTGTTTCATGGCTGCTGGATTATCGAAAGGAATCTCTCCACCGTGTACACTGTTCGGATCAGCAGAAATACGAAGCGATTTGGCGAAGATTCAGAGAACAAGCCCGGCGAAATAATTCTGCTCTGCCTACTGCCTCCTGCGTTTTCATCGTTCAACGAATCGTCTGAAAAAAACTGCAGTGCAAGACGGTCGGCTGTGATCTTGGAGAGAACATCGAGCTTGGATCGATCGAAGTTACTTAGATCTCTATCGGCCGGGATATCCGAAATGTCCCGCGAATCTTCCATCTGTGGTCGAAACTCTGTGCGGTCGTCCAACCTTTCTTCGCCGTCGAGAGAATCGTCCGAGAACTCGGCACCTGCAGACCGCAATCCAACATCGTCAGCTTTACCGGTCTCGGATTTGCCAAATGAAGTGCTGCAAGTTCTTTCCAGTTTTTCCAAAGCACCTGGAGTAGGTTTGACTGTGTGGTGACCCACTCACCACATCAGTCACGTAGACGTCCATAGCACTGGTAAGTCCAGCAGTTTCTGCACCATGTCTAAGTGCACCTGTATCGAGATTTTCCCCAAAGATTCTCTTCCCATCGGTTTTTCCTGAAGAATTAGGTTCCAGAGGTACAGATTTCTTGCCAGTGCTTGCTTTGTTCGGTGATTTCGTCTTACGCTGCTGTTCAACTCGTTTTATCGCGCGTGTCTCTGTTCACTGGGGATAGCGATGAACTGACTCTGGTACTAGACGGAACCTCACCGTTCCGCTTTCAAGTTTAGTCAAGGTTTTCATTCCGTCCGGTGATCTTTTGGCAGATTTTACTTTCACTGTCTTCTGATCTTTGTTTGGAGATGATGGCAAATGCTTACCCAGAGGCTGCTTATCTCGGGGCGTTACATCGTCTTTCCTTTCTACCGTCTGAGACAATGCCTCACCGGTTTCATGTTTCTTTGTTGGCACAGACTGTCTTTTGTTGACTGATTCGGAGGTCTTTCCACTAGTAACAGAAATCTTACGCACGTCTTTGGACGAAATAGATTCTTCATCGCCAGATGGACCACATTTTGGTTTGACTTTTTTATTGTTCTTTGACATTGGTGTCGAGGTTGCGGCCAAGCTATTAGGATTGTTGTGGTCTCTTCTGCCTTCATCAGGAAGCTGTGTCAAGGAGTTTGAAAGGCCGTCGTCTCTGGCTTTCCGAGCCTGTGCTCCTCTCCGGGGATTGACGCCGGTCAAGGCATCAAACTTCCACGGAGACGACCTCAAAACTGGACTCCACTGTTCAAGATCCTGTACACTCGCAGAGATCTTGCCAGACATCGGTGCCTCGTCGAAGTCCTCGTTCAAAGACTCGGGAACACTGGCAAGATTTGCCATGGAGCTGAACTGCAACGGCTTTCCAAATGTAAAATTTCCAGCCTTTACAGTACTACTCTCCCTAGTGTCGCACAGTTCTGGCAAGGAGGGATACGATGAAGACCTGCTGATATCCTGATCAGTCACAGAAACATAACCTCTTTTGAATCCACCATCGGGTGTATGACTTCGAAGGGTCCCAGACATATTTGGAATAGAATGTCGTTTGCCACTGGAAATCGGTTTAGACGATAATTTCCTCGACTGACCCAACATATCCGGATGTCTTGCCTGCATTTCTGGCACGAAAGTCCTGGTCGGGTATACTGGCAGTTCATTGAAATCTGCCAGGTTATTGCTGCTAACTTTCGAAACGTTATCTGACGCTGGATAGTTGTTATCTGTTGAGCCGCGAAAATCGCCAGATAATTCAGTTTCGTGCCTGTGAAGTCGGCAGTCACTCAACGAGGCACTGCGCGGAAGAACGGAGTCGAATTTTGGAGGATAGACATTTCCTGCTTTTTCTATAAAATACACTAAATTCATCTGTTTATTTTCCAGGTCAATCAAGTATTGGTTCTGACGGTTGACGGCTTCAAGTCTTTCTTCAGCTTCGTTTCGAAATCTTTCTTCGCTCGCTTTTAAACTGGCTTTCTCCAGATCGAGGTGTTCAGATTTAATTTCGAATTCCTTCACAATTTCCTGCTTCCAGTTTGAAATCTGCTCTTCCAGTTCTTCCGGTGACAGATAAAGAAGTCCGTGCAATTCGGACTTGGCGTCAGACTCGCTCGGCACCATGTTCCCAGCCACATCTATAAATCAGGAAAGGAAATCAGCATAGAAATTTCTAATTTCAACATGGCCTCTAAATAACAAGCAATATCTGCAGACTAAGTATATACCACACATCTCAAGTGTCTTTATATCTAGAGGTTAAGAAATTCTCACTTAATAAAATTCTTAAAATATTGAAGTTGGCTCCAGCAACAGAGACTACCCAAACAGAAAACATTTTAAACCTTAAACTGCCGGAACTAAGTGCACCCGGTCTAAATCCATACAGTTGCAAAGTATTTGACAGTTTAAGGGTTAAGACAAGAGAAAGTTATGCGCTTCTCAAATACATTACCAAAAGCAACCTCCTTTGCTCTAGACTGACTAATCTATTCTGGTCCTCATACAAGTAACAATGGCTGCTAAAAGTGCCACTGGCTTTGGCAATAGCTAAGTTTACAGCACTACACAATCTGTCTTACTAATAAAATGTAACACAACATTAATGCATTCATGATCAGTTAATAACAACATAAGACTATGCCCACTATTCACCACAAATGCCATTAAACAAGAAATAGAATATATTAGTAACTATATCACTTCAGGTCAAGTATATGAGTTACAATATATGAGTGACAGCGGTTTTAATACAGGAGATATTCTACTCTTATCACTTAAAATCAGTGTTTTTTTCAGTGGGGATGCATGGCATTCCATCTTTTTTGGCAGATTCTGGAAGTTGATTAATAGCCTAATACCAGTATCCTGCATAACTATTACTCTGGACAGATTAATGATATATATTAAAAAGACATGCATTTCTTTAAATATCCTGTAAATTACAGTGCTAATTGTCATTATTGAGTAAATTCAAGTATAGTTTCTTATGACAAAACATGGGAAATGAGCTCCTCAACCTTTTTCCATAGAAAAAATCACTGTTTAAACCCATTTATTATTAGTAGCAGCAATAGTAGCATTTTTTATTGTTAAAATAATAACAATAATAATAATAATAATAATTATTATTATTATTGTTATTATTATTACACAAATAATTTTAATTATTTACACTTGGCTCTGAGCTCTTCCAATTCTGTCCTCATTCTTTCGATTTCATTCCACGCTTCCTCCTGTTCTCTTTCATTCTGCAGCGTCTGTTCCTCCAGTCGACTCTGCCTGGCTTCAAACTGAAGCCGATTTGCCTCATGAGTCTGAAACAACGCCTCTTCCTTCTCCATTAATGCCAACTTGGCTTGCCTACATTCATTCTGAAGTCTCTCGAGTTCTTCACTGAAATCAAACAAAGCAGAAACGATTAGGCAGAATATTGTCACGATTGATTGAAGCAGTAATATAATTGCAGTGCAATTAAAAATGTTGCCGTAGGCTAACAATAAGTCTTTCATCAAAAGATTTAAATACATGAACAACCATTGCGGAGAAAGTGCTTCAAAAAGAGATGGCATGAACATCAGATCTGTCTCCAGGTCATAATGGCTCTTTTGCAATTTTAACAAAGACTTGGAAGCAGATAAAACAACCATAAACATGTGCAGATAACAATGCTCCAATGGCAAGTAAGCTAAAAATTTATAATGCTTATTACTTTAAAAATAAAATTCATTATTATTTGTAAAGAACTGAAAATCTCATCACGAAAAGAAGAGAAAACTCACATAGAATGTTGCAACCTATCGTTGTCTTCGAAATTCTGCCTCTGTTCCGAACGGCTGCATCTAATAATTATAATAAAACCCAAAAACTATTTAAAGCAATTGAAGACACAGTAATTTTGAAATACCGGTAATCAACTGCTTAGCACAACTCAAAGCAACAGGTAAGGACTGTAACTTGTAAGACACCTTCATTGCAACAAAGCTATTGAACCAGATATCACCAAATATAAGGGACTGACTGACCATACTACTTAAATACATCTTCATAGATGCACGTAAGAGCAGGTACATGTAATCTGTGTAAAAAGATGGAGCTTGGACTATATATAGCTTTTATTTCACTAGCTCTTCTGCAACAAAGTTGATATATATGCATTGTTATCAAAGCCATGGATATAGTTTTCGATATTGAGAATAATCAAAGCCTGTGATATGCATCACAGAATAGCATGAGCTTAAATAAGTTTTTCCTGTGTTGGAGAAATAATGATAGCATCACAATTTCCTCAGAACAACTCAAATCAAACAACTGAAGGCTTCAAAGTCACACAAAAGTTTGAACACCAGAGTGATGATCTGTCTTGTTTGACTTCATTTGGAACAGAATTTTTTAAAGACTGACAATTAAAATACCCATCATCCCCATTAAAAATAAATAAACTCTATGTCCATTCTATTATTGTTTCTGTAACTAATAAACAGTTGATGAAATTCACATTTTACCAAAAAAAATTTCAGCAGCTTATCAGTCAAATACTCAAAATATGTGCTGCAAAAAGTGAAGAGAAATTTGTTGAATATGCTGTCAGTAAAACCATGATGGTTTTTTCAAACAGTAACAACCTGTTCCTGTAATGGGAAAGCAAATGGACTTCACCTAACACACACACACACACACACGCACACACATGCACACACACACAGGTCCAAAAGCAATAAGAAATAGGTCCACACAGGGCCTAATAATAAAGTATCACTGCCCATTAGGCAATGCAAATACCGGTAGTCACTTTAAATTAGTGATACTCACAAAGGTATTTGAGAGTCAGGCCAGTGGGAGAAAGACTGCCACCTCCCCCAGCTCCCCCTTCCCCTTGTTGTTTAAAGATTGGACAATCCAAGTAAACAGTGACCTCCTCCTCTTTACCCCTTTCAAATATCACACTGGTGATAATCAGCACATTTTATACTGTACATCTAATGCATACCATTGGATCTTTCAGACACAAAAACAGTTGGAACTGGTTAAGCACAGGAAGACACTGTCACAGGATTAGGCAACAGGATAAAATAGCATTTAATATTACTGCATTTAGATAGCACAGCTTCCAACAAAAGCAAAACCTGGTTACTTGAAAACAACAGCCTGAGGCAGTGGCCAATGACATATTCACCAGATGCCAGGCCACAACACTACCTGTACATCTTCATTTTGCATTCAGCTCAAATTGTGAAGATTTGGCCATAGCAGACACACAAATCGCAGACGTATGCAGACATACATGCATGCATACATACACACAATGGGTGTCAGCCGGATTGAACAAAATCCTGACTGGTATGGAATGTATTAGCTGGAGGAGTTTGATAACACTCTGCTTATGCAACAGCTCTTCAAAGTCAACAGCAACAGAGCGTTGAAGCAAAACAATGTTTGCCGCATTCTGCTTTTTTAACATTCTGCAAGAATCCATGAATAACATTTGCATGCTTTTATGCAAATGCAGTAATGGAAAAAGATCAGTGCTAAAAAACTGTCTTACCCTGCAGTTCCAGGTCAAAAAATGGCTTAAGGCTAATAGCAGAACATTAATAACTGTTTAGCAATAATTGGTTGTCATACTACAGGGTGGCACAAAAAGCGGACTATATTAAATGCAAACCTAAATGTGACTAGTCCGTTTTTTTGCACCACCCTGTAGAGTGAGCACATCAAAGGAAAATAACTGCTGGGCTTGAGTTTCTGTTGAATTGCATTGTTCTGCATTCCACAGGAGTGCAATTTCAACTATGTTTTGCATTTACTTCTTGCAACTATTTAAACTATTGAAAACTCGTAAAAATTTTAATTGCCACATCAAAGAATGCAGTCAAATTTGATGACAATGAAGGGCAATAAACTCTGCTAAATTTTTGCAGCCCCAGAATTCCATATATGCAAGTTCCTGACTTCATTCACGTTCAGTAATTACAGTTTAACACTCAATCAGGCAGACATCATGCTTTTAACTTTTTAAAATGTGACATGTAAACGAAAAACCATTGCTGGAATTCAAAAACCGAAGCAGACAGGAGTAACAACGCAAGAGGCACGATGCACAAAGATCTCAAAATGCTTTGGGATGGTAAAAGCTCAGCTGTGGCCAAATCATAAAATTGCAATTTTAACACAAGCAGCAAGTATTTATCACGTCACTCACATGTTTGACAAATTAATTCCTGAAACACTGTAACAGAATTGACAGAAATTAAACATTAGTACAATACTAGCAGTAATTCAATATTAAGTGGTTCAGCAGGATTAGCATCAATGTCTGCAGATTCTGTAAGGGCTCATCCATATAGTACGTATGCAAAAAGTCAATAGTTTCAACTGCCCCATTTGCAAATAGCTACTGTAGCTCACCATTCTAGAGTGTTCGAAATGCCACGAAAAATAGTGAGCTATGTCTACTGTAGCTACACTGTAGCTCACCATTTTTCGTGACATTTCGAACGCTCTGGAATAAAACTGGGCAGAATATATTGACTATTCTAGTACGGTTTGATGCAATGAAGATGGGGACACAAGAAAATGTGGATGAAATTCGTTTCATCACTCTTCTGAATTTTTCATATCTATAGCCTTCTGTACATCAATCGTAGAATAGTATCATTAACCCCTTAACTAGGCAACTATTTGTAACTCAATGTAAAATGAACGAGCATTACTTGGGGCACCCAGTTAAGGGGTTAATGAAAAAATACAGTATTGGTGTTCTTGGTTGTGATTGCAATGTTTTAACAAGCCTTACAGTTAATTTTCCTTCTAAATCCACGTGTGTTCACAATTTTTTGAGCAGTACTGCTCAAAAAATTGTGTACTTTATGGATAAACCCTCCTAACAGCTTTCACACATAAGTCTCCAAAATCCATTACATCGATTTTTCCTTAGTTGAATAATTCAAGAATGAAAGAGACTGAAAACAACCAACTGTTTCGAATAGTTATAGTCTCCAGGATAAAACCACTGTTTAAAGGGACAGAAGATATAATCCAGACGTGAGAAATCTACGACCCGTGGACCGACCCCTGGTCCCACTTGCATTCTGACTGTTGACTGACCCATAACTAATTCACGAAATTGTACATCAAACAGCCATGAAAGGCTTTGTGCACCATCTTCAAATATTTCACATAATAATGAAAATAAAAATAGCAATGGTAATTATAAACATGCTCCCATCTAACAGAACAAAGGCCTATGTGGTGGTGGTGGTTCAGTGGGACCTCTCCTTACTCATTTCTACACAGGCTGCAAAATGTTGTGTATGTTTTAGAATGCCACTATTATTATTATTATTATTATTATTATTATTATTATTATTATTATTATTATTATTATTTTTACAATTTATATAGCACAGTAACATAGCTGAGACTGAAGTCAAGAGTGCTTTCATACATAGGAGTCACTTATAAGATATGTTAAACAAGTGTCCAACTCAATGCTCAGCCTGCATCATCTTTGGCAGTGAGTTCAAGCAGGTGATCCAGTCAAATCATCAACTTCTATAGCGCCAATAAGTAATGTACAGAAGATGGTGCAGGGCAGTACTGCAATATCTTGAAATTTTACAGTTAATCTGCAAATTGCAAGAACTGCACTGATTCAAATATATGCAAAACTGGTTGGAAACTGTCCTCATTTGCATATGCATGTCATCAACAACTTGTCACCTGCTGCAGTTAAATGGGAATGTTGAGTTTCATTTTAAAAATCCACACTTGCCACTGTATTTATACAGTAATGTAAATTACATGCACATTAATTTGGCCTGTAACTAACTGACTGTCCAACTAGGGCATGGGGGGTTGTCTGAGAAATCAGTTGGAAATGCAAAACCCTGGCATGAGATAAGCGTCCAATCACATAAGACCCTGACAGGAAGGTACTAGAACATACCATTCTTAAACTGAAAGAGTATCTAGTTTTCTATAGTTTTATAATAAACCCAACGCATTGGCATAGAAATGAGATCAAAAACTTTATAATATCAATATAAATCCTGTAGTAATTTGCTGCACATTCAAAGCAGTAAGATATTTTTAAAGATTAAACTAATTTGGACATATGCTTCTGCAATGTCATCAAGCAAGCAACTCTTGCACTGAACTATGCATTTTCAACTAAGAGCTACAATGGATATGATTCCAAGCTACAGTTTTCCCTCTAAAGAAACCATTAACTGATGCTATACGCATCGTTACAATGGCACTAAAGACGGTTGATATGTTGAATGAAATCATGAAGAGATGGCATTTCTGGTAAGCTCAATGATGACTGACTGCATTGAGTTTTGCCCAGTTGAAATACAATAATTCTCCAGTGGCAACACAGAAATCATTGGTCTTATGGACAGCTCTTGTCTTTTTTTGTTTATTCATGTTTATTCACAGAAAAGCTTGCTCAAGACAGTCAGGCATTAGCCAAACCCGGTTCAGACGATACAACTTGCATCGTGTCAATTCAAAACAGACAGTATGAGTTTTAAATAGAAACCTTATGCACAGTGACGGTTCCAGGATTTCTTGGTGGGGGGATGAATGAATGCATAGAAAGTTGGTGGGGGGAGTTGTGGAAATAGAAGGAAATAAGTCAATAAACTTTGCTGAAAAAGGCTGAAAAAGGGAATTTCATCCCTGATTTTAATACCACCTTTACCAAAAAATAGGTTGACAAGCAAGAAAAGGTAATTCACAGTTAATTTCACTAGAGTTTTACCCAGAAATAGGTTTTTGCAAGCAAAAAAAGTAACTCAGAAAGTCCGGTGGGGGGGAGAATGCATCCCCACTCATCCCCCACGTGGAACCACCACTGCTTCTGCACTCACATATTAGCAAAACAAAATGCCGGAAAACGCTAAAACGAAACCTGAATTCAAACCACCGAATCTCTCATTAACAATCACGACTGCTATAAATGCAGTTAGGATTAGGAAGAGTCACGCCGTGTCTTACCTGCGTGAAAGTTGCGACGAAAGTGGCGAGTCGCTCGGCGATTCGACATCGATGCCGCTGGACGTGTTAATGGAGCTGAGACTGCTGCACCGCGACAGCGCTCCTGGCATCCGACCGTCACCGCCCAACTGACTCTGCAATCGAATCACAACAGGTGGTGGTGCATAACAGCCAGAAAAAATCGCAGCAATGCTCAATGGCACACAGGCAGAAACAGCAGCAGCAGTCAAACAACACTGGACCTCAGACTTGCATCAGTGGAGGCTGGAGTCATTTTAATCATAGGCATAAAATTCTATCTGGCCTCTAGGCTTGAGTACCCCCCCCACACACTTTTTGAGAGCCTGTCATAGGCAATGGGTAAAGTCTAGGGGAAGGGCCCCCACATTTTCATCCAAGTTTATGCCAATGATTACCAGTATAATATTAGTGCAGACTGCCTTCAAAGATACTGTCAAACCCAGTTAAGATCACATGGTTGAGGACCACTAAAACATAGTGATCAAAGTAGTGTGGAGTACATACAGGCATGAACTGAGTTGAATATGTTTTATATGGGAGGTGACTGGGAATATCAAGTCATGACATTGGAACTATTGCATTACACAGGTCAGACTGTACTTACAAATGCCATTACAATCAAGAATTCTATTTATTCAAAATCACTATAAAGTATCTATTCATTCAGCATATACCTACACAGTATACATAATCAAAAAGAATCATCAAAAGAGTCATCTCAAACACCAAAGAATACAAGAATACACCATCTCACCTCACAATAACAAAATAACAACTTGATCATGGGCATCACTTTTCAGCATGGTTAGTATCAAATAGTAGAGCCTAGGAATTTGCCTGAGGCAACTACTTAAGCTGGCAAAGAAACCATCTCTATTCAACAACGCACTAGCTATTGTAATTTATAATTTGTAATGTGTCCACGCAGTCACTGTATTAGTTGCCACATAAATCTCTACGTTATAATAATAATAATAATAATAATAATAATAATAATAACATTCAGAATAACAGAACAATTACTTCCAACGACATTCAGGACACATTCAAAGTACCAAAGCACAGTGACAAAAGGAAAACAGTATTTCTGTAGCTTATAGTAAAGCCCGTACTGCTTATCAGCTAACATGCAACTGTAGAACAAGTCAGAGTATAAAATTAAATACCAGCCTGAAATTAGACCTTCTTCTTAATGATTTTAGAATGCTTACTTTTACATATTCTGCTTTAGATAATTATTAACTGATTATCACTGTGCCATGAAAACTATCGACCGGTAGATATGCAAAAACGTTTGAAATTGGACAATGCAAGGACTAGTGCTACAGTAGGCTATAGATATGCAAAAATTCAGAAGAGTGATGAAACGAATTAAAACCACATATTCTTGTGTCCCCATCTTCACTGTGTCAAATCGTTCTAGAATTGTCAATGTATTCTGTCTCAATTTTATTCTAGAGCATTCTAAATGCCACAAAAATGTGGAGCCATTTCAAACACTATACAGTCTTTTCAAAAATCTATTGTCTGTCAAATGTCTAAAAAAAGCAAATGACACTTAAATCAGGTTTTATAGACCACAAAAATATTATAAAAATTCCCTGTTTGAAATTGGTCAAACAAGGAACTATTTAAACATCAAAAAAGCAAGTGATGAAAGAATTTATTCTTGAATGTCAAATCGTTCTAGAATTGTCAAATGTATTCTGTCTCAATTTTATTCTAGAGCCTAAAACAAAAACAGTGATTGAGTGCTATTTATGAATTCAAAAAGCAAATGACACTAAATCATAAAAAATCAGGTCATTACAACTATTTAAACAATAAGCAACAAAAGATTATTGAATGTTTCTTTGCATCCTAAAACATACAGTGATTAACTCATAAAAGGCCCAAAGATTAAAACTAGAAATGAATAAAAATGGATCTGAAATCCAAAAATGATTATAAAATATTAAAAATAGAAATATAAAAATCCTGCATCTGAAGACAGAGAAACTCTTTCAAAAGAAGAAACTACAAAATCTCCTACTGTGTGATTTGAAAACTGCAAGGTCTGGACTGTTTTAGGTTGAAATTCTAAAGCACAACGTGCCAAGTGAAAGTCAGTGTTTTAAAATCAATGAAACAGTTAGCTGCAGTCATCGAACCGTTGAGAAGAGATTACGACAGTCGAATACACGTGCAGCTCTAAGAATGACGCAGTAACGTACCCGTTGCTGCAAAGAATCTTTCATCAAATGGTCATCGGACACAGCAGTATGCACATACGCATACACCATCAGACAACAGTACACTCACACAGGTTTTGAAAATCAGTCGAGATTTCAAAATCTATACAATTTCACTAATAACAGAAAGCCTTATATCCTTATTTTAAAACACTAAAGCTGCTGACGTACAAGGCACACTCAAAACAGCAAGATAAATGCTCTTAATAACGTCCGAACTTAGAGCACCATCAGCACACTTCACACAGCGCGAACGGACGAAACAAATTCTGCCACCGTGGTAATTAACAGCACCACTGAGGTCTCGTTACTGAATTCCCTGGGCAGAAGAAAATCTGAATATCCAATGAAAAGAGAAGCGAAAACAGAATCCAAGAATGTCGTTGACGTTGAAAAAATTCCCATTAGATGTTCCAGTGCACAGATCGCACTGCAGCAGCAGCAGCAGCTGAGAAGCAAAGTGGAATTTATTGATTAGCATACCGGCATCAGCAGCAGCAGCAGCAGTTACTGCTGCCACCTATCCATTACAACTGCAACTGGTCTCTTGGCATTGGCAACACAGTTACCTGCCAGGGCCATTTGCTGCTAGCATCTGGTTTCCACGATTGGCCACAGCCATGGAGGTGACTGCCCACCCACACAAGCCACGAAATCAGCTGATACCAAAGGTGTATTGATTACCTGTCAGTCTCATCATGAGTGCCACAGACTAAGAGCATTCATTCAAAAGCAGGCAAGACAGGTTTATGGACACGTCAGAAGCAAAACTCTTGTTATAAAATGGCTGCAGAAAAACTAACGTCAATTATTAAAACTGAATCAAAGGGAAATTATCATCATCATCATCATCATCAATCATCATCATCATCATCATCATCATCATCATCATCATCATCATCATCATCATCATCATCATCATCATCATCATTTCTCATCATCAATCATCATCATCATCATCATCATCATCATCATCATCATCATCACGAACATTTCTAGAGCGCAAATACCAGCAATCGCAAAGCAGCAAATGCGCTAAAGCCAGTTGTGAACCGGATCAAACAAACAAGAATGTCTTCAGTTGTTTTCTAAAAGAGAACAGTGTCATGCTTGAACCAGAGGAACGCAATGAACGAAATAAACTACTCACTCGTCTTCTCTCTCTTATTTCTGCTGCTTCTTGGGGGTTGTTATAACGAAACATGTGACCCTGGCCAAGAAAAACATCACCTGAAATGACCATGAATATATATATATATATAAATATTACATCACCTGAAATGACATATCATATATATATATATATATATATATATATATATATATATATATATATATTATATATTTATTATATATAAGAACCAAAATAAGAATTTATCAGCAAAAAAAGGTAAATTAGAACCAGTATACTATACATACTGTTCTATAAAAAAACTGTTCAGCAAATAATAAATCTGCATTGTGAATATCAAAACCGTGACCATAATTCTCCAAATCTAAAACTTTTTATACGCAGATGAAGCATAAACACAAGAGACTTTGCAACAAAAAACAGATTAATTAGTTTAATCTTTAATCTCCTAAGACATCAGCTACCTAAGCAACACCATATGAATCTACCTGAAGCAAAATGGGTTTGCACAAAAGTCTCTCTTTCATTATTATTACTTAGTTAAATCTTATCATATTTACAAATGTTTTTATCATCTTAATTAAAAGTCTTTCTCAACATTTTTAAGCGCCACAGACCTTGAGTGAGCCGAATAGGTTTTGTGACTCGACGGTCATTGACTCGAATCAAAGCTCCTGGATTCGGTTCAAGAGTTACTTCGTTGTTGCTGTTCCGGAAAGAGCAATGTTCAGAAATGATGTCTTCGCTGTCCAAAACTGCAGTACAACATTTCAAAAAAAGATATTTTAAAAATTCTTCAAAATATGTATATTAGAACCACACACACACACACGATCTTTATCAGATCACAAAATACCAAAACAATAAGCACCACCGAAATTTCCTTGTCCATGTGGTTCAAAACCATCAATAGTAAAACAGGTCGTGCAGCCTTGAAGCTTCATGTAAGCAGTGCTGGGTCTCTAAGTCTCTAAGACTATGTATGCCACAGGATATGGAAATAACATAGGTAAGTTACCACAGCAATTTCCCAGTTAACGACATGATCAAAGGGTAAACAAGCACATAACAAACACACATCTAAACCAGGGACGTAGCCATGAATTTGATTTGGGAGGGGGTATAATGTGATCAGGGGGTATAAATCTTTAAAAAAACATTGAAAATCTTTAAAAAAACACATTAAAACTTTAAGGTAGCCTGATTTTTGGGGGTATATATATACGGATATACCCCCGTCACTATGCCCCTGATCTAAACACTATGTTCAGTGCTTCTAAAACATCTCAATCAATCAAGTTTTACTGACAAGAAAATAAAAATTAACAAAATATCAATGATATACAAAGAGACTCTAATAGTGAGGGGACGATGGAAACAGGTTCGGGCCAAGCATCCACTGTTGAACCAGTTGTTCACCTTTGAATTGTCTGTGAGGTCAAATCAACCTCCCCATCATCATCATCATCATCATCATCATGATCATCATCATCATCATCATGATTGTCATCATCATCATGTCATGAAAGTTGCATATGTACATACGTGCATAAAAAATTTCAGCTTTAAAAACACCAGAGGGAGCTAGCACAATAACAGAAGCATTCTGACTATAATCTTACCGATGTCAACAAACGATTCGGCTTCTTCATTTCCTACCTTGGTCTCACCATCCTGAAAGAAAGAAATATCAAAGAAATATTAATACTCAGCAGCATTACCACAGGGCAAATGCAGCATCAAAACAGGCAAACCAGTTTCACTATTATTGCCTGCAAACATTTTGGGCCTTTCAAATTTCAAATGCATTTTGACAAAATGACCAACTCCTTTTATTTTATTTGGTGAAACAAAGACTCTGCAGCAAACTACAACTAATAAATATATTTATTCAATTTATATTATATAATTCATAATATAATTCATATAAATTAATTAATTTCATACAGACAATCACTTGCTAACATATTTTAAACAAATATGTCCATACAACAACACTTATTTTAATTAATAACAATAATAATAACAATAATAATAACAATAATAATAATAACAACAATAATAATAATAAAAATAATAATAATAAAAATAATAATAATAATAATAATCATCATCAAAATAATCAATCAATCATCAATAATCATCATCATATCTAATTTATTGATACTCTTACTGACAAATATGTCACTGGCAATGTTCCTCTAATTCTTAGGGTCCATGCAAGAAATGGGCAACAACAACTAACTTTTAATTTTAACAATAACATATATATATATATATATATATATATAATATATAATATATATATATATATATATATAATAATAATAATAATATATATATCAAACAGGGTATTAATTATATAGTACTTTTGTGGTCTATAAAACATTCAAGAAACCAGCTATATCTAGACCCTCTTATCTCTCGATTGATTTTGTAGACATTTGACAGAGAATAGATTCTGTATCGTCATTGCAAATGGCTCACCATTTTTTGTGGCATTTCTGAATGCTCTAGAGTAAAAGTGAGGCAGAATATATTGACAATTCTAGTACAGTTTGACTCAGAAAGCTGGGAC
Organism: Metaphire vulgaris; assembly: GCA_018105865.1. NCBI lineage: Eukaryota > Metazoa > Annelida > Clitellata > Crassiclitellata > Megascolecidae > Metaphire > Metaphire vulgaris. The sequence goes on along the minus strand of CM030870.1, from coordinate 10,748,075 downwards.
ACACAAAAATGTGGTTTTTAATTTGTTTCATCACTGAATTTTGCATATCAGCCTACTGTATCACTAGTCTTTGCATTGTCAAATGTGAAACAGGGTTTCAATTATAAAGTATTTTTGTGGTCTATAAAACTTGAGATTCAAGAAACCAGCTATATCTAGACCCCTCTTATCTCTCGATTGATTTTGTAGACATTTAGTAGATTTCTGAAAGACTTTGTATAGTGTCATTTCAAATGGCACACCATTTTCGGGGCATATGCTCTAGAATAAAATTGAGGGAGGATATATTGACAATTCTAGTACAGTTTGACTCAGCTAAGCTGGGGACATACGAAAATATGGTTTTAATTTGTTTCATCATGAATTTTGCATATCACACTGTAGTCTTTGCATTCCAAAATTTATCAGGGTAGTATATAGTATTTTTTGTGGTCTATAAAACTTGAGATACAAGAAACCAGCTATATCTAGATCCCTTTTATCTCTCGATTGATTTTTTAGACATTTGACAGAGAACAGTATTCTGAAAGTATAGCGTCATTTCAAATGGCTCACCATTTTTCCATTTTTTGTGGCATTTCTAATGCTCTAGAATAAAATTGAGGCAGAATATATTGACAATTCTAGTACAGTTTGACTCAGCTAAGCTGGGGACACAAGAATATGTGGGTTTAATTCGTTTCATCACTCTTCTCAATTTTTGCATATCTATAGCCTACTGTAGCAATAATCCTTGCATTGTTTATATATATATATATATATATATATATATATATATATATATATATATAAAATTAAGTTCGCGACCATAATAAACCACTTGCTAGGTGTTTAAAAAAGTTGTAATTACCTTTTCTCTGCTTGTCAGGCATTTTACGGATGACGATAATTACAGTATAGACCTACAAGTCATGTTGTGGTGATTACCTCTTTGGTAAAATATTTGGACAATTTTTCGTAAAAAATAAAACCTCCTGCACATTTTTTGGGCAATAGAAAATATATTTTTGGCGCATGGCTCCCGTTTTTGGGCGCGCGCCCACGCACCCACCGTTAGATGGGAAAATTGGTCACTGGTATAGTATCAATTTTATTCCAATACAAAAAATTAAAATATACAGACCCATTTATTATACTTTAAACAACAAAATACAAAACATGACATGCTGCTGATACGCACTTTCAGCTGATACAGTACAATTCCTGTGTTCAGCATGTCATCATCCATGCAGATAAGATGTGGAAGTCTGGAATCGAGAACCACCCCGAATGAATTCGTCCGATTCAACGATTTTATGCTGAGGTCACCATCCTGAAATCATAAATTAATGCTGAAACTCTTTCACTTTTTTTGAAGAGACTCTGCTTTTTACAGTCAATTGCAAATTTTTCCATATTCTGCACAAAAGCTTTCCCTTTGTATTCCACAGAGCACAAATACATAAAGTAAATAAGTTAGTGTTTGGAAATCTGTTTGGTGCAAAATCATATAAGCATCACTCGCTATGCACAAAAGTAGGTGCTTCCATTTTTCTCCGAAGCATGCTGATGGAATAAAAGTGGTATTCCATATTTTCCTACCTCTAAAAGTTCCTGTTCAACATGGCACCGATCCAAAAAAGATTTCGTCAACTCAATAGCCTGCAATTCATAAAAAACATTTGGCATTCTATAGGAACATGAAGCAATTGACAGCCTATGAAATTTCATAGACTTAGACACAAAAATACAAAAACAGATGTACAATGGATCCAGGTTAGATGAAGCCAGTAACTACCACAATTATTAAGAATATTATCATTTTATAGCAATTACAGAAACCAGTCAACAGCAAAGTCTTCCATATTACACTGTAAATGCCAGTTAAAATGACCAACAAAAACAGTCAAATTCAGTCAACTTTAGCTTAAACATCAAGTCTACTAAAATATTTAAGGTAACTAAGCATCTCAAGACTTCTCAGAAAAAGCAATTGTTATTGGCATGAGAATAAACTCTTAGGCTAGGCTATCAGTTCTAAAACATGCAGAATAACAGTGAAGATCCTAAATAGTAAGAAGAGTGGAAGACAAGAAAGGTGATATGATGATGAGGATGATGATGATGATGATGATGATGATGATAGCTGTGGTGGTAGTGGTTATGATGATGAGGATGATGGTGATGATAATGACGATGACGGTGGTTGTAATACTATGATGATGATGACAACAATCATCATCATCATCATCGTCGTCATCATTATGTTTATAACTGTGATCATTTTCAACATCAACCATACCTTTTGCTTGCTCTCTTCTAACTTCACTGCAATTTCTGAATCGATCATGATCGATGTATCACCCGATCCAACCTATAAATGACAAAAACATTCCCAGTCTTTTTAAAGAATAAAAATTAGCTATAACATTAATGAGCAAGCAACATAAAGCCAAGCACGTTTCAATCAAGAAATTTAACTAGAAATTTGTCTGACCTAAAAACTGATGCTAGAACTCATCTGAATGGTTTCTGCACTATCATTAACCTTATTTATGACCTGGAAACAAACTCAGTCCAATATTAACCCTTTCTGCTGTTAGCAATTAAAATTTGCTAAAATTCTTGCTTGAACATGTTGAAAAAAATCACAGAGCAACAAACTATGCAAGCCACCAAACCAACCCTGTTTAAAACCTAGTCAAATTAAAGAAATTGCCGGTAGTCTTGTTCCCAAAATTTAATTTTTATTATTTATTTATTATAAGAACTAATTTAATGCAGGATACATACATTCAGAGTTTTAAGTCACTGTTCATAAAATGATCTAAACTCTAAAGATTTAAAACTAAGATACAAACCATCTAATATTTAATTATGTATGTGACAACATTCATAAACCATAAACAAAAGTGAAGAAAGCAGAAAAAGACTTGTCTATGTTAGTCCCTGATATAAAAAGATTCAACCAAAATTTTTAAATAAAAACTTCACATCAGTGCTACCAAATATCATACAATCATTACTAGTCAGACATTAAGTCATTAAGCACACTAAGCAAACACTTCAACAAAACAATTACTTTAAAAAACATGCATAACTAACTAATCCAAATCTTAAAGAACTTCAAGATGCCAAATACTAAACAAAACGCAAACACAAAGATGCATCGAAACATGCTGAAATTAATATGCAAGAATACCTGAACATCAACATTTTTGCTAAGCTTTGGGTCTTTTGAAATTAAGTTCTGAAAAATTATCCATTTATTTCTTGCATAACATAATTAAAATCACAAAATTAAACTCAGAGGCAGACAGGCAGCATTAACCGAGTGACGTCACAACCAGAAAGTCTCAGTCGCACTGCAGTAGTTTCAGTAAACCATGGTGAAGAAATAAAAGTCTTTAAAAAATTACTCTCTAAAGGAACTTGCTGTTACGGCACCCTTCACGTAATCAATGTCAAAAGGCTAAAAGAATGAAGCACCGAAAAAATGCAATACCAACACTCTAGTAATTATATTCTTCCTCGTGTGTCGTTTTAACTCGACCACGAAGTGAACAAGGTTGTTGCAACAATTAAAAGTACTCAAGAAATGGAACACTGCAGCGTCACCGAATAACAAAATGCCACAGTAATGACAACACTGAAAGACGACGAACAACCATGTCTCCAACCTTCCCAATCCGAATAACCAATCCCACATGGGTTGAGTTGACGTGGAAACCAGTCCTTCATCGGCTGGTCACCCATTCAGGAATTAACCTCGCCCAGTGCTGCCTAACTTCATTTCCTCCCTTTGTCATGCAGCCAGACAAACAGTTTGTACTTGTCAAGTCATTCACGTACTTAGCAGGCAGTTTCATCCGTCCTGGCTTCTTCTAATTATTGCTCATTCAACATAATTCTGACATAACTGAATTTTTTAAGTCTATGTTGATGTTCGTTTAGACATGTTAATAAATAAATGTACTGATTGACTGAATTCATTGATTTTGCATGGTCATAGTAACACGATTACAGAATCAATTGTAGCACTCAATGTTTTATCCAGGCCTGTTAGGGGGGATTTTTCCCCCAAAACCTCAAAATCGTCCCCCTCCAAAAAATCCCAGCACTACCACAATTTTTTTGCATTGAACTGTGTCTCTTCCCCTCGAGCCGAGTCAATCCCCCCCCAACCTCCAAAGGCCAGCACTGTAGACACTGGATAAAGTAGTTGTGACAACAAACAAGTGCTTACTGCCTGAGATCTGAGAAGACTTTGCAGTCGTGCAATTTCCTCTCTGAGATCGCGTATCAAACGAGCAACTGGATCCTGACAACGCAAAAGAAAAACGTTTCTGACATCAAGATGCCACTTGAGGACCCTCAAAGCTGTTACGCATCACCACTAATATGCATCTTAAAGCTAATAAATTGGGACCCATGCAAAGCTACACTTATACTTGACCTCAAGAATGTATTTTATATAAATGGTCATTCAAGGAGGCAAAATGGTTTTATACAAGTAGTCCTTATCCAGAAATTAGGATATCTATGACTTGGTCTCAACCAGTCTCTATGATTTTGCCTAAATGATTATGAAATATGTCCTACTAGAGGACAAGAGGCAAAGAATGAGATTGCACAGCAAGACCTTAAAGTGAATGAATGGATGGGTAGAAAATATAGTGGTTCTCACACACAGGGCAGATCCTACTGAACCACTTTAAGCCTTATTATTATCATGATCATGATCATGATCATTATTATTATTATTATTATTATTATTGATTTTCAACCTAGGACCTCCATGAATATGATTTCTGACTGCAATTTTCTGACTTAAGTGACCATCAAATGATGCTGAATGCATTACTATAATGGTGCTAAAGAAGTTTTCTGACTGATTGTTTTTGATTGATTGATTGGCTGATTGGTTGATTGGTCATGCCGCTAACAACCTAGCTGAACACTAAATTAAAACATAAGAACCAGTATTTTTCATTGGATGCTATTTTCCTAGTTTTACCAGAAAATTATTTGGTAGAAAACTTGAACATCATGAGAACAGAATACTGCACATTGAGCTCTAGGACAAATATGGACAGAATTATTATTGTTATTATTATTATTATTATTATTATTATTATTATTATTATTATTCAACATAAAGATTACTGTGGCAACTAATCTGGAGACTGCGTGGGCACATTACAAATTATAGATTACAATAGCAATTACAATTACAATTATGGGAGCACCCATGTTGCATTAAGTGTACCTCGTTCACAACAGGTCTGTTCACGATGGTCTTTGCTCTCTGAGCGTAATGAAGTGTGTTGACTGTTTCCGAATAACACAAGTCGGATGGAGATATGGCTGTTAAAGAAAACAAACAGAACAATACTGCAGATGCATATGAGGGCAAACCCTACTATCAAAGCTCTCTGAACAATGCCAAGAACTTCTCATTAGTATTTGTGATTATACAGGGTGGCACAAAAGAACCGGACTAGTCACATTTAGGTTTGCACTTAATATAATCCGGTTTTTTTGCACCACCCTATATTCTGTCAAAGATGATCACTGTACATAAATAATTATAATTAAATCAATATAATGATACTGATCACATTCCTCGTGTAAGTGCTTATAAGATTGCGTATTAATCCACAATGCCTCTACATCTGTGCTTATTTTCTAGATCAGCCACAACACACTCCAACATTCAACTGTCCCTTTCCAACTAAGTGCAGATTTTCAACTATTATAATACTGCTTACTGTTTTGGCAGTGTGGTTACCATAAGAAATCTGTGTACTTCACAGGTAATGTGAATGATTTGAAACCAAAGATTCAACAAACTAGCAATCATGATGGTCTTGGAATTTCCTCCTAGACTGTCCTTGAGGAGCCACGTCAACACAGAGTCCCTGTACGGAATGAAAATGCTCCTCCGCCTTCCACCTGGCGTCGAAGACGGCTGCTGACTTGCCTGACCATCTCTTTGACCGGACTGAGAAGTATCCCAAAAGCTCATAACAGACCTTTTAGCTGGAACAATATACAGAATTAACCACATAATTTAATAAGGAAATTTTAAAACAAATTCTATAGAATTTTCACATATATATATATATATATATATATATATATATATATATATATATATATATATATATATACACACACACATATGCCATTGACACATGTATAGCATTTCACTTAAATAACATATGCCTGCACATAAAGCAAAACAAATGCAGAGGATATACAATTATACGTGTTTGACTTGCACAATAGTGCCAGGTTGTAAGCATGAAAATACAGAGAGTATTAAGATCAATCTTAACAATTTCAACTGCTTCCACTAAGATAGAAACAAACTGTGCCAAAAAACTTAGACAGGAGTTTACCAAGTGCCTGGATAACACTGCCGAGCGTTGTCAGAGATTTGTTTATAAGAGAACCCTCCTTCATACGATTTTTGTCAAAGGCACTCGTCGCGTCCGCACGCTCGCTACAAAGTCAAACATATGCAAACAAATTTCTATTACACAAGAAAAATTGCATTGGCTGAAGTGGGTGGTAGGGAAATTTGCCATGCAAAAGGAGTGCAATTGTTCAAATCTCATCTAACCACTGAGCCATTATTTTAGAAGAAATAATTGCTTTAGAAAATCAACAATCAGCAAAATAAATCCCGACAATTTTGAGACAGTGTATACAGATGCTAACATAGAAAAGACCTCCTAAAAAGGATGCCATAGATAAATGACACAATCTAGGATACTAGATTGGAAGGGTACAACAGTGGTTCTCACAAAGGCCCCTGAATCACTTTAAACCTTATTATTATTATTATTATTATTATTAGTAGTAGTAGTAGTAGTAGTAGTAGTAGTAGTAGTAGTAGTAGTAGTAGTAGTAGTAGTATTATTATTATTATTATTATTATTATTATTATTTTATTATTATTTGCATAGCTCAACTATTTACTAACTAACCTTCCTGCCAAGTCAACCATGTTAATTTTGCTGACTGTTTTGGAAGGGAACTGCTCATCAAGTAATGCCTGAATAAATCAAATAAGGTCAATTATGAAGCAGTAAAGTCAATCATGCCGAATAAAAATTCTTTGAAAGCTGACATCTTACTTACGCTGTGCCTGATACATCATTACAAACAGACTATATTTTCAATGTAAAATACTCTGCTAAAAATAGCAGTATTAGTATTCACAATAGAAGTTCAGATAAAAGACAATGTGTCATCTCTAGCTCGGAATATTTTGCACTGAACAGACTGAACTACCAAACTTAAAATCTTCAGCCAATCAACTTAAGTCAAACCTTAAGACTATTCATACCAATCTCAGACATATTTTCACTGATTAATATAATTCACACTTGCAATATCACAGAAAGTGCAGTAAACATCCATGCTATAAAGAATAAAGGCAGTTTACCTGATGTTCAAAATGGCATTACATAAATGTCATACACACAACAATATAGTGCTACCAGTACAATCAAACCAATGAATTAATATTTGCAAATAAAAATATGTAAAGCTGAAAGATTTTAATTAAACTTACAGATGTGAAGTAAATCGTAAATATGGCGTGACTTCGACTACTCTTTTCATGAATTCTTGTAGCAGCGACGGTCCTGCAAAAAAAAATTCACTAAGCTTAGACAAATAAACAATTCACAACTACCATTCACAACTTTATTAAAAATGACAGGCGACAAATGACATTTGGACAGCTAAACTAAATAATTCTAAAAAAAGGAACATTCACACACAAACAGTACAATACTCTGTTACCCCCTCAACCCGTACATACATGCGTGCTGCCCGACACATAGGCAAATGTCAATTACACTTAACAGTACACAATAGAAGTCATTGGATTTGATATTAAGTAGATCTGACAAACTAAATCATTCAGGAATACGAAAGCCTGATAACAGTAAAAAGTCTGATAAGACAAACATAAAAATTGAGTCAACAACACCACAGCCATGAATAGTTTCTCTCAAGTGAAAAGACTGAGAAAAAGATGAAGTCACTGTGGCTTACCTGCTGTTGTTTCCCTTGGCAATCAACGCCTGAATACCACGGTCGTCTTTGACGTGATGCCGTGTCAAACCTAATGACAACAACATGTTGCCGCTATCACAGTAGTTAATAAATTATCATGCATGTCGTTACAAAGTAACCACGCAAAATCAAATTTGCTTTGAATTTACACACTCTCTCTCTCTCTCTCTCTCTCTCTCTCTCTCTCTCTCTCTCTCTCTCAACAAACTTATTTTTATATTCATTTAAACATTCATATCTACATCTATTCATATATACCTACTTATCTGTATATTGTGTGCTCTGTTCAGTAGACAGAATAGGTGAAGTACACACATGTACAAACACACACACACACACACTTCATTGTTTTCATTCACTCATTTACTGAGTTCATTGGCATCAGCATGTACAGTACACGTACATTTACAAAACACACCAGATAACTGATCATTAGATTACCGGTAAGCCGGTACCTATCAATATTTAGTCTCTCCATCTGACCTGTATGCAATACATCACGAAAAATGCTGCTTCTGGGGAAAATTCCTCGCAGAAAGTTTTAAATAATCTTCATTTTAACTACAGAAATGGATTTGCACTGAAGTACAAATCTTACCAGTCACAGATTTCATATCCCAAATATAATTTACACGATGAATGTGCTAAACAAGTTATGTACTAACACAGCAACATACAGATAAACAACTGCTATAGAAGCAATTCCAACATCCATATATAATAACTCACAGAAACAACATTGGTCATGATTTAACACAGCAAAACTGTATTGCACCACCACCCACCCTCCACATAAGGTCCACTGATGGGATGCTCTCGAATTCTAAGGTGTTGTCGAACCGCATCTTTTGAGGGAGAGGACGATACTAGGAGATCACAGACTTTCTCTTTGTAAATTTCCATGTAGCTAAAGTTATGGAAAAAAGTTCAAGAAAATATAAAGTAAGCTGCATGATAAAGCAATATGGAATTTACACATACTACCAAATTCATGATCTCTGGAGCAACATTCAACTCAAATTGTTTGGTATAATCTGTCCCATTAACACTCTTTTCATTCATAAACATAAGTTAAATATATAATATTTACATAGACAAATATATAATTAATCAGTGAAATCAAAATATAATAGACCTTAGGAAACTCAGGGTCTCTTAAGTCTCAACCCAATTCTAAATATAGTAGACATTTGATATTATGGAGAATTCTCTCAGATCTCTTGAAATCCAATTAATACTAGGAAGCATTATAATACATGGTATGTGATGAAAGAATTCAGAAAGTACCGGTAACTGTGCTGCTGAATTATAATACTAATAATATTACTATTGTCATTAATAATAATAATAATAATAATAATAATAATAATAATAAGAAGAAGAATAATAGTAATAATAATAAGAATAATAATAATAAGAATAAGAATAATAATAGTAGAGTAGTAGTAGTAGTAGTAGTAGTAGTAGTAGTAGTAGTAGTAGTAGTAGTAGTAGTAGTAGTAGTAGTAGTAGTAGTAGTAGTAGTAGTAGTAGTAGTAGTAGTAGTAGTAGTAGTAGTAGTAGTAGTAGTAGTAGTAACAATAAGGTGCTATCCGAAGATCATGAACAGTCATTATCCAGAAAGCGGACAATAGAACATCGCATGTGTCTGTGGTAACGCTAACATTCCGCGGGTACACGCACCTGCAGGCAGCCGATTCTGGCGCCACCTATCCTGAGTGGATCAACGACAGAACGACCTACCGCCTGGTGGACTATTTCACAGGAGTTTCGGACGTGGAAGGTGGTGGCCTATTTCAAAGATCCATCGATGTGAGACATTCCATGCGTCTGCGTGGTGCGTGATGTGCGAATGACTCCACATCCTGGTTCATCACTTATTTATCCAAAAGATACAGCGTCACACCAACCAGCAGGTGGCTGGACTCCTGAATGTACGGCTTAATGGTCTCTGGTGGAATATGATCTTAATCTCATATGCTCTTAAGCAGCGTTGGTGCGTTACGTGGTGCTGGTGGTGGTGGGCAGCTAGACCTATAAAGTCCAGTCGGCGATTGGGCGTTCAATACCACGAACCATGGGTCGCAAAGCCTGGTGCCAAAATGACACTAAGCTCAATATGCAATCTTTTGAGTGCAAATTCAAGGTAAATGCGCCTTTCATAATAGCAGCTATCTACAGACCAGGTTGAGTCGAGTAGCGGAGTGCTTCTTGAATAGTCGGCGTTCAAGTGCGGAATCATCCTCACTGGAGATTTAAATATCCACTTGGAGAATGGCGCCGATGATGATAGATCTAAGCTCGACCAACTGTTGAGTCGGTTCAATATCGACAGTATGTAACCAGTCCGACACATGTGCTGGGAGAATTCTTGATGCAGTAGTAGCTTCTCCTGAGATAGCCGCAAGACAGTAGTTACGAGTCTGGTCTCTCCGACCATATGCTGGTGCATTGGTCAATAGTAGTGAATACAAGAAGATCAATTGTAGGAATTGGAGAAGTTTTCGATCTAGACAAGTTCAGGACCTTGCTAATGGCATCTCCTATCAGTAGATAACCCACAAATCGACACTGGGAGCTTCAGCACTCGCTGATCTCTATTATGATGTCACCACATATTAGATTGCGGAAAGACAGTTAGGATCAAGTCACACTGCCCCTTCTATGACCAAGACTGTCATGCGGCGTCGCTTAAGCGGCGTCGATATGAGAAGGCGTACCACCGCCAAGAAGGATCGGATCAAGAAAATGAAGCCCGCTCAGCTTGGCGTGATGCTCTTCAAAAGCCGTCGACTCGTCAGGATAAAGGTAGACAAACAACTCCGAGATAGGACACTAGACAGATTTGGAAAACATTGATAAGATCCTTTAAACATGAGTTTCTCTGCTGAAATTTCATGTTTATCTTGAAAGAAGACAAATAGTATCAGAGAAAGAACAAAGTCAGCTGGTTCGGCGATTTAGTTACTCAAGCTGTGGCGCAATTTACTAAGTTTTCGGCTCCTGATCGAAGAAGTGAAGAAACTGGTATTATCGTCTCCGAATAAACAATGTCCCAGCGACCCAATACCGACCTGGTTGGTGAAAAATTGATATCCTGGCTCCTTTCTTAGTCAACTGTTTTCAACTTCCCTATTGAATGCTGAATTCCTAAGACTTGGAAGCATGGACTAGTGTATCCAAGGCTGAAACAACCAGAATCTGATTAAATCAGGATATCTCTTCACAGGTTCCAAGAAGACACGCGATGCTGACATGAATGTTACATATACTGGTACAGGCAGGCAGTGAAGGTCAAGGAGTATAAAGCCATAAGATCATTGCTTCATGCACCAGAATATGTTACAGTCTAATGGTAGAGTCGCATTACCATTACCATATCACATTTCGTCTTCAGCAGTACAGTAAAACAAGGAGCTATAAGGGACTGATGTTGGCACTTCATGATGAACCCTGCAAATTCATGCAATCATCATCGTTGAACTTTCACAGTGCAGTTCAGTAATGTTTGGTCGATGGTCAAAAGGGAAAGGATCGAAAGAAGGGTTGCAAGCATCCTGAGATGGCATCGCCAAGATGTTGTCACGGCGCCCCGATTGACTTAAATGCAGAGAAACTTGACTGAATCAACACAGAAAATGTACCAGACACATCAATCCTGACACAACACAAGTCAATCCAACACAGTACCACCAGGATCTTATGAAGAGCTCTGCAAGCCTCTATAATGGGATCGAGTGGTCAACAGTGTATGAAACACTCCAGTTGACTCAATACAAAGTGTAGAATTAATTAGAGATGCTCAGCAAACAGTGACTCCATGTAGAAATGACAAAGGTCTGAACAACTATAGTAGAAGTAAACATCTGCCATCACAAGGGATTTAAACAATTTCCCATGTGGTAAAGATGTCAGTAAATTCCAAAAGCAATGACAATAGCATACCTGACATTGACAGTGTATGAGGCTTTGCTTCCATCTTCTCCATCAGTTTTGTCACGTATGTAATTGAAGAGACCCTAAGAGAAGACCAGCAATATCTCTAATGAGAACCAAGTCAAGTCAGGTGCTAAAGAAACTCCATCTCATTCACTTATTCACTCATTCATGCAGTAAATCAGTATTTATGGAAGTCATGGACAATCAGTAATTATATATGGAAATCCAAAGTCCTTACAGAATGACAAATTTGGCAAATTAATTTGGGTAAGCTTATATAGCAGTATTAAAAGACACTGTTTGTGGCATAATTTCTGGCACACACTTGAAAAAAAGTTTGAAACAGATTTTGAAAATGTATTTTAAAACAAAACTAAGTGCAATTCATATATTGCAAGTTCTATGTTGCATGCCATACCTGACAAATTCTTGGGATAAGACCAAGGTCATTCTGAATTAGAAATGAAAACAATATACATTCAGCTGCTGTTAAAAGTGTTCACAGTTTAAAAGAAACAGAAAAAATACTTGAATAAAAGCAGACAATGATAAATCCTGAGATTCAACACAGAACTCTGATCTTAACCCTTAAACTTCCAGAACCAAGTATGCTCGGCTCCAATTGCACATAGGTCCAAAGTATGATGGCGGTTTCACATGTTTAAGGGTTAATAGGAACTTATTGGTGAACTCAGAACACAATAGAAATTATCACATACTGCACATCAAAAAACATTATTTGAACTCACAGAATTCACATTTACAGCTGTCAAAATGAAATTTATTCAAACACAATGCTCTTCTGCATATAAAAACCAGTTCACCTTATTACACACCAATGCCTACACTTGGAAATGAAAGTTTTACTTCTACTTTACTTTTACAGTTTTACTATTACCTATTTTACTGTCTACACTTACCTCAGCAGTTGAAAAATAAAATACAGGCCTTTGAAATGTGGTGCTGTTGAAGAATCTTGAAAATTAGATAAGACCAAGAATTAGAATAACAATAAATGAAGCTGGTGTTAAAAGAAAATTTAAAGAAAAGAGAAAAACTCCTGACAGAAATTATAAACAGGAAAACTCAGAATGCTGGATCTTAACATAAACTTCCAGAACCGGGGTTCAAGCACAGAACAAGCAAAAGTCCTATTAGAGGCAGATATGAGGGAAACAGGGAACAGAGGAAGACCTAGAAAGAAGAGACTGGCTCAAAAACATTATTTGCGTTCAGGAACACATACAGCTGTCAAAAGAAATTTATTTAGACAAAAGCTCTTTGCATATGAAGACAGAGTTCAAGTGGAAACAACTCATGACCGTCAAGTTTTCAGATATGAAGAAGTTTACATGATGATGATGATGACACTTACCTCATTACCCATCATTGTATAGGTCTTTCCTGATCCAGTCTGGCCATAGGCAAATAGACAGGCATTGTATCCACAGAAAGTCGAAGACAAAACCTCCATTCCCAGATCATTGTAGATCTGCCAACATGTGAAAACAAGCATACACTAAACATTTTCTAATAGAAAAGAATCTAACCGGTAAAACACATATCAACCACAAAAGTTGTGGACCGTTTTCTTACTAACTTGGCACACATTAATTCTTTAGTAGCCAAGGGTGTTGTAGCCTGCAACAACCCACAGTAAAGTGCCTACCACAGGGCTTCTTTGAAATTCATTTATATGCATATATAAATCTATTTTGCATATATTTGCATATAGGCAAAAATACAATCACTGACAATTTTTCTTGAACATGGACCTTGGTCAAGGTCATATTTCCAATGAAAGTTGATGTTGTCCAATTTTAACTTCAGAAAGTCAAATTTGCAAATTCTATGCAATTAACCTAATAATGACCAATAGGGGTATCCAATGTTTAACAACAACATCCGGTTGCTCCGCCCACTGGTGGGCAGAAGCCATTGGCATCTATTAATAGACGTCAATGGCCATTGACGTCTATTAATAGACGCCAATGGCCATTGACGTCTATTAATAGACGCCAATGGCAGCAGCAGATTTCTTGCCCACCAGCAAGATCAGTGACCACAAAGAGTGTTCTGGATACTCTTATATGAGTATTTTCATAAACATAAAGTGTTTTTCATATTTATTTTGAATGAGACATTTTCCCATCTACTTCTTCATACACATTTGAGGTTTCAGCTATTACACAGCTTGTAAGAAGGCAACTAGACTGATTTGAACCCATGTTCCTATGTTTTCATTACAAAAACCAATCAATACACTATGCTCCGTCACTTTCTGTACTTAAAGATATAACATACGAGTCTGCAAAATTGAGCACATCATGTCCCATGTATGTTATATCCAATACCATCCAATATGGTAGCTCATCACACGGGGCTGTATATTGAGGATGCATTATAACTGAGTCCGTTATATCGAGGTTCTATTGTATAATGCAAAATAATGAAAGTCCTTTTTCAACAGCAGGTAAAGTTTCTCTTTTCTTAACACACTCTGCCTAATTGTCCTCTCCAGAAATAACCACAAGACATACAGATGGAAGCAGAATTTTCTAAATGCAGAACGGTCAAGTGGCGTGAAAAGTACTGGCACTTTCATATGAAGACCCAGAGAATACTTGCAAGAATGCAAGTATGCAGTTGATATTATCCTGCTGAAGGAGAATCTGAGGAATGCCTTTCTGGAATAATTTTCAAATAAATGCAATGGTGGTATGTGGCCCAAAAATTTGCAAACACTTAAGAAGAGTCAACCCAAAGATAATCAACCTGGCATGCATTCACTGAGACAGACAGACAGACAGACAGACAGACAGACAGAGACAGATGTACCTGGATCAAGGGTAAGGGACACTTTCAAAGTCTTCAACTTTAATGAGACCAAAAACGTATACCCGGTATTCAAAAGCCCTGGTATTCAGATTTTGTTTAATGAGGAAGTTCAGACTTGTAAGCCAGTGAACTAAATGGTATTACGGCACCATAAACAAATAAATTACACCAATTATGCAATTATCCAGTGCTATTTTCTGCTGGAATGTGCTAAAATGATGTTCCAGAAGCTTTTTCTCCACAATTAACAATTTTCAACATTTAAATTAATCTGATAATTTCTGTGGTTTTTCAAGTTTTAACAGACTCAAAAACCAATTCACTAAAATCCATGTTTAACTGAAGTTTTGGTCAAGGTGAACTATATAACTGTGGCACTCACTACCAGACTATGTTGCAAACTCTGACTCTCTCGGACTTTTCCTAAGTAATCTTAAGACTGACCACCTATTCACCATCGGGTATATGCAGTATTGTAAAGCACTCTTGTCTTTGGCCATTTTGCCATGCTTACTGCACTATACAAATTGCATAATAATAACAAATAATAATAATAATAATAATAATAATAATAATAATAATAATAATAATAATAATAATAATAATAATAATAATAGCGCTATATAAATTAAAAATATACAAAATATTATGCAAACAGGTGATATAGTGCACTCATTTCTAAAAAAAGGTTTGTATTTATCTAATCCTGCAAGTGAAACATTAAAGTTCCAACAAAAGTACCGGTAATGCTCACTACATCACTTCTCTGATAACCTCAGATATAACTTCTGACCCTTACACACTAATCCCAAAATGATAATACTTCAGACTGCTTTATCTGATAGCCAAGCAAAATTCACCACAAACTTATCAACAGAATGCTGACACAGCAGTGGTGATCAAATAAATGAGGTAAAACAATTCTTTGAAATATAAAAGTCCCAAGTGTATATAAAGGAAATGCCCAATTGGGAATGAAATGCCACAAGCATTCCCACATTCATTGGGCAGGCAGACTGCATGCCCAAAGCAAGTTTCCATACAAACATCACTGAACAGTTGAATTAATTACATTTAATGGCAACTCTTGCATGCAACAAGGCAAGTCTAGAACCAGAGGAAGTCCAATTCACTTCAACAAATCACACCAACGGATCCACAAACATTTCCAAAACCTCAATCAATCAACTTCTATAGCATCATTTCAATTTCCAGTCAACTCAAATGTACAGCAATCAGGAAGCATGCCCTGTCAGTCCATGGGTCAATATTCATTAATAACCAACCTGATATAACAATATTTTTCACTCACTCCAAGTACACTTACAAAACTTACAATACAAGAAAGGTTCAAAATCATCAAAATCCAATAATTTAAACATTGAAAACAATTAATCATACTCTTTATCAAGAAAGTAAATAGAGGAACAGGAAAAGATCTGAAGCTGGACTTTTCTTCATTTTCAATCAAGAAGATCACTTTAAAATGTGAACTTTTGCAACAAATTCAATCATTCTACTTTCTAGGACTCTCTCCCATTAATGAGAGCCTGATAGGTCAAGCAAAGGTCATGCTTTCAACAAATAATTAATCGGTGCCTATCAGTGGATTATTATTACTTCTAAATATTCACATTCTGCTTGATAATGAGAACTTTCAAATCAAATCAAACTAGCAACAAACTGAAGGCCATAGATAAAAACATCGCATCACAGCAAAAATGTGACATAAAGTAACAAAGTAAAACATTGCATTTAACATTATTGACAGACAATTGCATTGGACATACTCGTAAAGATAAGTTCTGGCACCTTTTCTCTGTAGAAAAAGCACTGGCATTATGCAACCCAATGCTGTACAACTACAATTCACATAACCATCATTGTCATCTTCATCATCATCATCATCATCATCATCATCATCATCATCATCATCTTCATCATCTTCTTCTTCTTCATCATCATCATCATCATCATCATAATGACCAGCAGCAATACCAAGCTACTTTTACTCATCCTTTGTTTCAGCTAGTAAGCAAACTGATCTTAGCAAACTCCAAGCAAGCTCCTCTCCAGCATGGGAATAGCAGCACTGACAAGGGCCATCAAATCCAAGTGTTTGCTCACATGGTTGGTTTTCATTTCTCCCTTTGTTCTTCTCACAGAGGATGGTTTACTCTTTGTCTCTGTCTCTGTCTTTCTCTGACTCATCCTATATTTCCTGGTTTTTTGGTGTTTGACCAGTAGTCATTTGTCTAACATTGTCTGTGTCATCAGTATTAATTTGAGTCACGTCAAAACAAATACACCACGAATTCATATTTCAGCTCAAAACAAACTCATGGCCACCTAGCGAGAACGTGTTAAACTATTCTTGGAACACCCAGTTATATCATACTGTGCAACAGTTGTACGCACATCAACAGGTTTTCTTACATAATGATTAATCTAAATTCAGCACACAACACAATACAACAATTGTTTGACCATCAAATACTGCAGGAAAACAAATACAATAAGGTAAGTGCCATGAATAATGGAAATATTATGACCCCCAGAATGAGATGAAAAAAGAACTGTTACCACAGCAGCAAATGAAGCATTTGTGTCATTCAGCATGCATTGCACAATATGGAATGCTATAAAAGTGTCTATTACGGAATATTGCATTTGGCATAAGTACAGGGTGGTTTATACAGGGTGGTGCCAAAAACCCGGACTAGTCACATTTAGGTTTGGCATTTAATATAGTCCGGTTTTTTGCACCACCCTGTAGATGGTCGCTCCATTGTCAAATTCAGTTAAGTCAGTTCGATTGTCGGGTTCAGATAATAGTGGATAGGTAATGAGAAAAGGCAAGTTTTTAGTCTTGATAGAAAATGCCACACGTAGAAATATAAGATTTTCAAACAATTAATACAGGGTCTTGAAGATAGGTTTCTGGACTCTTTTTACCAAGAATCAACAAGATCATTCCATCTCTTTGTCCATTCAAAAGTGACAGCAGAGCACAGGAGATCATAGAATTCAAATTAGTAGTTTCTTTATTCAGATGATATACCGGTAGTTACTGGCTAAATAAGTGGCACTCCCCATTAGAATGAAAGCAGTTTTCATAAATCTTACACCCAAGGGGGCCAAAACTGGGTTTACAAAACAGATACCAGAGTGCAAAACATAGCCACATCAGCCACTAGACAATGGCATGGTAACTAAGCAACCCTTCTAATTTAATCATCATCATCATCATCATCATCATCATCATCATCATCATCATCATCATCATCATCATCATCATCATCATCATCATCATCACCATCATCACCATCATCATCACCATCATCGTTTCTGTCTCTCGACAGGTCCAGGTATCCAGTTTTCCCACGCCAATCATTGCTTTCTAATTTAATATCAATGTAGATTTAATAGCAAATTAGTCAAATGAAGGATCAACATCAATGAGGTCAACTGCTGACAACAATGACCTTGAACTATGTCAGTACGGCCTACAGCAGTCAGCATTATACTTCAAATTGGATTTTGTTGTCCTTTACTGGAATTAATAATACTAAAAATAGTATTACTCTTATATGAAACCGTCCACTAAGACTCGCCAGATGGCTGGCGTCTCTGAGCAGGAAGGGTGGGGTGGACAATCTAGAAGAAAAACCCTAATATATCTAAGCAAACAGGATATTGAACTGCATCCAATAGAAACAAGGCCAGGAACTGAGCGTACACCGTGTGCAAGGCAATTAAATACCTATTAAACAGTCTTGCACTGTGTGTACACTGTGTGTACACCGCCAGCATAATGTAATTACCGCTAAATCTGTGTTGAAATAAAATGCCGGCGGCCATGTTGGATAACAACTGTCATTGTCAGTTCTCTTGACAGTCAAGCACTAAGTGACTCATGTCACTCATCAGCATCACCTGCCAGCAGCAGGCGTGTGAGTGGGGTAGTAATTACTACCCTCATCCCTTTTGCATCATACCGAGGGGCTTCAAATCCGTTTGGATATTCACTAAAACTTGCACTTAATTAGACAACTACAGATGGCCATAAGAACAGACAAATAAGGGCAGGAACCGGACAAAATCATGTATATTATTACAGTGTGACATGCTGAAAAACTAAGGATTATTTTGCATAAAATCAAGTTGATAAGTTGATAACTGAAGGCAGTGGGAAAGTTGCAGTCCAGAACTCCTCAGGTAGAAGTGTAACAAAGATGAATGGAAACATTATTGTAAGACCAATGGCACAATACAGGTATATTAAAACAAGTTTCCTATACTGAAAATTGAAATCAGAATTCACATAAAACATTGGCTGTGAGTTGCTGATAAATAATAACAACAATTATCAAAAATCATAAAAACACTAACTCTTGATAAGAGGGCAACTAGTCAAAATTTGCAAAATTCGCATGATTTTACAAATTTCAAGTGCTGCAATTCAAAATTCCAAGCTAATAAAAATGTCATCAGCCATGAATATCTCTGAAAGTTTATATGTTGTCTTTCAAAGAGCTTAAATGCAACATCTGAACCCATACAAGTGCACCTCTTAAACAACTAACAGAAGCTGAGACATGATTTTTCAAATGGTAGATCAGTAGAAGAGCTAAAAATCTAGTAGTAAATCTAATAGTTGCTGCAATTTTGCAGTTGCAAGTAAAAACAAATAGTCAGTGTTTTATACAGGCCTGTTAGGTGGGAGATCCCCCCAAATTCTCAACATCCTCCCAATCCCAGCACTTACACAAATTTTGCATTGAACTGTGTGTCTTCTCCAGCCAAGTCAATTTCCCCAGGCCGAAATTTTCCCCCAAAAGGTCTGGAGTCTGGATAAAACACTCAAAATAGTGACAGGGATTGGAGTGGTTCTGGATCAGTAGGATCTAACCTATGTGATTTAGTATGGTTTCAGCAGATTCAAACAGTGAAGTGCCTAGGAAAGACTATCACTCACTCAACAGCCGCGGTTTAAGTAAACTACTACAAAGCAAAAGCCAGGAAGCTCTACAGTCTACAGTCTATACAGCATGGCCAGGACCATCTTCTGAGATGCGATGAGTCACGATTGCAACAGATCCCCTAGAAAGATTTATGCTGAGAAAGGAACAGTGCAAAACAGAATGAGCATTATCTTCCACAGAAGAAATCACCCTACCATCTCAGGCTAGATCCAAGCTTACTTAGACTGATCATAAACAGTGATCTAAAACTTCATTTAAGACTACAGTTATTCATCAGTTGCAAGATGCTACAGTAGGACTTCATTATAACAGGCTCAGTTAAAACATAGGCAGTTATAATGCAGCTCAATGTACGGTCCTGTGTAATGCGATACCGTTTTGGATGGTAATGGATAGAACATACCTCAGATATAACATACTAAATTTGACAGACCCGCTAAGTACATTATAATGAAGTTCTACTGTATACATACTGGTATCTGCAGCTGAGATCACACTTGTTTAAATTAAATAAATCTTTTTAAAAAGTAATTTAAGTATTGCTTTCATAATGCTGAACTAGGCATCAGCTGAAAGGGTGCCATACAAACCAGAGCAATCGTCCAATCTGGATCACAGTATTGAACCCAGATTGACTACTCATCTAATGCTCACTCTCTACCAAATGAGCCATTGAAGCTTTAAGGTACAATGGAATCTCTGAGTTGTGTTAGTTGCATTAACTGCATATGCCACTGCCAAATTCTCTTGTGAACAAAAACCTGTAACCCTTGAACAGTTAATGAACGTTACAAAGGCAGACCTGCCTTAACCCCTTAACCATGTATTTAACTGTAACTCAATGTAAAATGGATGGATATATCCGGGATCCCCAGTTAAGGGGTTAAAAAGGCTGTGCACCTCTGGCTTCAGTGTGCACAGAAGCAGTGAATAACAAAGCAGTGTAATTTTTTTTATCGTGGCACAAACTTGCTTTATTGGAATACTTGCTCTAATCAGTACTTTCACTCTGAGTCCAAAACAGCAACAACTAATTATTTTACTACATTTTTTATCTCTAAGCAAATTGAAATACAAATAATTCTCCACAAACCATATTCACATAATCAATTATAAACATCTGTCTCAAGATTCTTTTTGAGTACAATTTTTTCACTGCAAAACCATTGGTTGCAAAATTCAATCTTCCTGTCTGCCTTATCATATATTCCTTAATATAAAGATATCAGCATTTCAGATTTTCAGTTAATATCAGGACATGACCTTGAAGTTGCCAGGCAAATTATTTACCACAGAGTTGGGTTTTATGCTGGAGAAATATTCATCTAATGAAATAACTGGCTACCAAAACAACCAGTAAAATTACTAATCTATCAACATTATATCCCTGTTCCCAGCCAAAGATTTGTTTCTGCACAATTGCAGCACACAGGCCACAGCTAGACCACAAATGAATAATTCCAGTTGAAGTAAATCTCTCCTCAGCCACAGGCATTTATGCAACACAGACACAAATCTACATCTATCCAAACAATAATTTTCATCAACGCCCCCTAGCGCCGCATTGCATCTATCTGGCAGCCGTGTAAAGTTTAACCACAAGGGCAGACTAAAGGCAATCACCGTGCCTCCTCTGGCCACCTAATCGGCCAGAAGCGCTTCCAGTTACGGGCAGCGAAGACGGGAAGCCCGGATGCCAAACTTAGCTCCATGATTCAGAACAACAATATATGTACTGTAGATCAGAATAAATGTAAGCAAACCAATGCTGAATGATGGAGTCAATAATCAACTTAGCAAAGGCCATACTTCAATCAGTTGGTAGCTACAGGTTCAGTGTGTCAATCAACCAATCAATTGTTCAATCAATCAGTTTCTGTAGTGCCATCAATCAACCTCTGTAAATGTTTCACAATAAACACAGAAGCCTCAACACCTCTCCATTTTTCTTAGTAGGAAGAGAATGGGGGAATTTTCCTCCCCACTGTCCAACTACATGCCCCAACAGAGGTGGCTACTGCTATTCCAGTAAAGATTGTTCCCTCATGTACCCCGGCACCCTCACACACAAACACACACACATTCCCCCACTGCTCCAGGTCACAAATGTAGTAAAAATGTAGTAAAATAATTAGTTGTTGCTGTTGTGGAATCACAGTGAAGTACTGAGTAGCGCACTGTCATTACAGTATAAACAACAGGGTATCAATTTTTAACCAAAATGTACAGTGTGCAACAGGATGAGGATTGTTGAAAATGTGACTTCTGCATACGTACTATATGGACGGCCCCTAATGTCGTTTCAACCGGCTCACCATTTTCGTGGCATTTCGAACGCTCTAGAATAAAATTGGGATAGTATATACTGAATATTCTAGTACGGTTTCATGCAATGAAGATGGGGACAGAAGAAAGTGTCGACATAATTCGTTTCATCACTCTTCTGAATTTTTGCAAATATCTAGGAATAGTACTATAGGAATATTCCAAGTGCAGGCTAATGTCAAACAGGGTATCAATTTTTAACCAAAATGTACGGTGTGCAACAGGATGAGGATTGTTGAAAATGTGACTTCTGCATACGTACTATATGGACGGCCCCTAATGTCGTTTTCAAACGGCTCACCATTTTTCGTGGCATTTGAACGCTCTAGAATAAAATTGGGATAGTATATACTGAATATTCTAGTACGGTTTCATGCAATGAAGATGGGGACAGAAGAAAGTGTCGACATAATTCGTTTCATCACTCTTCTGAATTTTTGCAAATATATAGGAATAGTACTATAGGAATATTCCAAGTGCAGGCTAATGTCAAACAGGGTATCAATTTTTAACCAAAATGTACGGTGTGCAACAGGATGAGGATTGTTGAAAATGTGACTTCTGCATACGTACTATATGGACGGCCCCTAATGTCGTTTCAACCGGCTCACCATTTTCGTGGCATTTCGAACGCTCTAGAATAAAATTGGGATAGTATATACTGAATATTCTAGTACGGTTTCATGCAATGAAGATGGGGACAGAAGAAAGTGTCGACATAATTCGTTTCATCACTCTTCTGAATTTTTGCAAATATATAGGAATAGTACTATAGGAATATTCCATCTGCAGGCTTATGTCAAACAGGGTATCAATTTTTAACCAAAATGTACGGTGTGCAACAGGATGAGGATTGTTGAAAATGTGACTTTTGCATACGTACTATATGGACGGCCCCTAATGTCGTTTTAAACGGCTCACATTTTACGTGGCATTTCGAACGCTTTAGAATAAAACTGGGATAGTATATACTGAATATTCTAGTACGGTTTCATGCAATGAAGATGGGGACAGAAGAAAGTGTCGACATAATTCGTTTCATCACTCTTCTGAATTTTTGCAAATATATAGGAATAGTACTATAGGAATATTCCATCTGCAGGCTTATGTCAAACAGGGTATCAATTTTCAACAAAATAAACGGTGAGCAACAGGAGGGTTGTTGAAAATGTGACTTTTTGCAATGACTATATGGACGGCCCCTAATGTAGTTTCATCCGGCTCACATTTTTCGTGGCATTTCAAACGCTTTAGAATAAAATTGGGATAGAATATACTGATTATTCTAGTACGGGTTGAGGCAATGAAGATGGGACACAAGAAAATGTCGATATAATGCGTTTCATCACTCTTCTGAATTTTTGCATATCTATAGCCAACTGTAGTGATAGTCCTTACAGTACTAGCATATCAACATCAACAAACTAAACAACGACATCAGAAGCTTCAGTGGTTTCAGGGCTTTTGCAATTAATTTGAAGCCGGCAAGCAAGTTTTCTTCCTCAGATAATCTGATGAACACAAGAAACTCCAATTCAAAATAAATATAGAAATCAAGTGAGAAACTTCAACAGTTGGCCAAAAGGAATGCCAGTTTCTTGATAATATTCAGTGGATGGAGACTGTTGGCAAGATGAAGTAATGCAGAGGTACAACAGAAAAGTAACATTACTGAAATATATCAGTCAATGAAACAGTCCAAAATTAAGTTACACTTAACAGCAAAACCAAAGCTCCAAGAGAAGAAATACAATACAATATAATACAAGATTGCTTTATTAAATTAACCTTTGAGAAATGCAAGGTCAAAACATAATAATAATAATAATAATAATAATAATAATAATAATAATAATAATAATAATAATAAAATGCCAAACTGCTAACAATGAGGCAATGTAATGCACAATTTATATAGCACCCATTTATATAAAATACCCAGAGGCACAAAACCAATGGTTCTGGAACACTAGACCTTTAGAATCAGAAATAGTGCATTGTGATGTTTCAATGTTGCATTCTTCAAGGTAACATCACAATTCACAGTGCACATTACCTCACAACTAAGCATATTAACATTTCAGAGAACATTACATGAAAAAATAACCAACAGTTCAGTTTTCAGATAAAAATCAGTTGCATTCTTTAAATAGGACAATGGCAAGAATGATTCCATAACCTTGACTGCAGCTGTAGTGAAATCATATAAAAAAACTAATGCCCTTTACTTATGAAGTCAGTTAAACAGTGGCAGATTAAGTGTAGGTATGAACACTCCAACAGCACGTAGTATATAGGGTCAATGACATTCAAGGTTCATTAGTAGAGTGTTTGATAGTGCTTCATAAATTGCCAACCAGAGGCCCAACCGCCAAGATACCCAGCAAACATCAAGTATACCTCTTAAAATCACTGATAAGTTCTGACAAGTGCATAGTGACGAACTTAATGACATTTCTTGGTCCCAACCCAAAGGTATCTTTTAAGGTTAATTCTCGAATAGTGAAACCTGGTTTTACTGAAGGTAAGCACAAATACCGATAACGATAGTCAAATGTGCTGTGTCCTCAATACTTTCACTGTGTGGTTCTCACACAGGGCAGACCCTACTGAATCACTTTAAACCTTGATATTATTATTACAATTACAATTACAATTACTACTACTACTACTACTACTACTACTACTACTACTACTACTACTACTACTACTACTACTACTACTACTACTACTATTATTATTATTATTATTATTATTATTCTCAAGCAGATCGATTTCTTCCATTGTGGAATTTATCATTTTCACCAATTTTTCCTCCAATCTGTCAGACATTTGTCAAAAGTTTACACCACAAACTTATCAACAACTAAGGGTTTATCATGAACTTTGCCATGAACCAACTTGAATCAGTGCATTTTAAAGTCAACTTGTGCAAATGTTAGGTTCTCCTTCACGTTGCATACCTAGCTTTCAATGCATTCAACAGTCCAATCGACACTATGCCAAGTATGCAGAAACTCACTCCAACCGCTCTTTAGTGAATTTACAATGTTTGGTCTCCCGTCAGGAATTAACTATACCATCTGAAATTCAATCAGTTTGTAATGGACCCAAAGCTGAGATGAACATAAGCACAGAAGAGCTATTCGTTAACGAATACATGTACCGGGTATTTGTAGCAGTGATAGGCAGGGATGCATTTGCTCTGTAGAAATATCATGGTTACTGGCAATTAATCCAGTTTCTTCATTGTTGAGCAGCATACAATGATTTTTTGATCAGTCAGTCCACTCATACACATAAAACCAAATTCCACAAGCAAATTTAGTTATTCTGATATGACTTTACACAGACCAGTGCAAGAGTTTTAAGAGCAAATGTGCTGTGCAACTGACTAGCAATGTCACTAGATACTTTATAAATGCCTCAATCATTTCGTCACACATATGTCACTCTAGAACCAAAATAATCATGCAGAAATGCACAAGCATCAATGCAAACTCAAGACAGCCTGTGACAAAACAGATCTCAAATTAACTTACACATGGAAATCGAGTTATTATAATCCCCACTGTTCTTACTATTGACAAACATTGTTAACCAACTATGGGCTTCATATTTATCAACAGTTATGTCTCTGTCCCTCTGGCTCAAGAAGTGAAGCCTCATTCAAAATCTGAACAATGCAATTTTTCCTCACACTGGTTGTGTTCACAACTTTACAACTCATTGGCATCATAAGAATGTCACTGGCTTCAATATTTTAATAGTGGTTTCAGTCAATTTTAATTTTCTGAATTTTCAATAAATACAGAGTTTTGAAAGATAGCAATGTGCCTCTAATCCAACATGCTCAGTACCCATTACTCAGTGCTTATCTATCTCATCACCTGAAGACAAATAATGAAGTACTTCTGATAATAAATGAATAAGCAACAGCAGGTGGTACCTGAAAATTCCAGTCCCAATAAAGAAATTCTTATTGAAGCAAAAAATACACAAACACACGTCAGAACTGCATCGGAAGACATCCCTAAAAGGCCTGAGAACAGTTACTGTTGCTTTACAGTATAACGTCATTAAAAGAAAGAATTTGGTTTTAAAGGACTTTGGAAGCAAAAAAATGTACCAGGACTGTTGAAGGTCCATTTTAATGCATATAATGATAAAGATAGGTACCCACAGCCCACACCCACACCCACACACACAGAATAAGCAGTTAGTAAGCTTATTTAATCCGGAGAATGATGACTCACCACTTCTTGTGTGGCAAAGTTTGGTGAAACGGGATTGACTGACCAGTAGATGCGATCAAAGATAAAAGTCTTCACCCAACTCCTACTGTCGGCCAGTTTAAAGTTCTGGTTTTCCAGCTAGGAAAAACAAAAACAATAAACACTAAAACAACAATTGTCATACTTAACATTCATAAAAAATTATGTGTGTGCGTGTGTGTGTGTGTTTTACCATAACTAAAATTCTGAAAATTGCTGTCAGTAAAAAGAAATATTAGAGAGCAATGATTCTTACATTATTGTGCCCTACAATTCTTTGCTTATTCAATTACTGATGACAATTGTCACATCTTGATTGCTCTGTCCTGATTAAACTCAAATGATTTGCAGTGACTGTCATATAAAGGTCCATATTTATTAGGAATTTAAGCCTATTAGTTAATTATATGAACAACATTGTGGATGTGCTAAAAATCACAAAATCTTTTGTCAGTATACAGTGATGCATCAGATAATGACTCTTTCATTCAGTTTTCATCTAAGTTGAAAGTGCGTGCATGTGAAAAACATAATTAAATTGTCACTCTGCCAACTTTGCTTATCACTTAGAATATCACAGAGACATAGACCAATTTGTCAATTAAAGACTTCTATAGTGCCATTTTAATAATGCACTTTGAATCAGCTGAAGTTCACTCCAATGTGAGATCACAATACTTGAGGATCTGAGTCAAGAAATCAGTCTGATTTTCAGGTTCCAGTATGGAGGACAGGAAGCAAAAGTATACTACAGAATAAGATTATACTTTCTGACAAATGCAACAGCAGTATATATATAAACCTGAATGCATGCTTGATCTGGCCTACACAATTTCATCAATATCTGCAGGCAATTTCCTGTAAAATTAAATCCTTTCCAAATTATGTGTCATTAGAAACAAAAGGATCAAACATTTGCAAGCATTCTGTAGTTTCAGAATGAATTACCACCATAGTGAAGTCATATCGTTGAAGGCCATTTTGTGGCAGTCTTCTTTATCCTCATCAAGTAAATGTAATGCAATGCAGCATTTACTTATATAGTGCCTCTTAAATTTCTACACCGAGGCACTCAATCGCAATCCTCAATCCTCATCACTCTTACACTATCAATATTGGAATCAGTGATAGCAGCAAACTGATTATCAACCGTAGACGTCTGTGCTTGAAAAAAAGAAACGATTCAGTCCAAAGGGGGTGGTTCTTGAGGACAACCTAGGAAAGGTTGCATGGATGACAGTACGCAATGGACTGGAATGACAGTGGGGCAAGTATCAGGGTGACAAACAACAGAATGGAGTTGAGACAGATCATCTGTGTCCTAACATCGACAGCTTAATATACAAGACAAGAGTTCAATAAAACCGTTGACTGAATTTCTATAACCACTTCACCTTGCACAACATATATGGATACATGCGTTTTCTGTGTGTCTCTGGGCGTATGCCTTATGAGTTTGCATGTATCTTAACAAGAACTATACGCTGATCAACGTGCTTCTTCACACGAAGCCTTTCTAAACAATGGCTGCAATTATAATGAAAGTCTGCCAAGCAAGAACTGATGAAGATCATTGTTGTCATCATTGAAACATAGTAAGTACTGAATTGCATGCACTTAATGCAATACAATACAATCATCACCTTCTCTGGACATATTTAAGAAGCGACTGAAGACTTGGCTGTTCGAGATGAGTTATTCTGTTAAATCCTGACCTATATTATTCTAGTACTTTGTAATGTGTTCAAGTAGTCCTCCTAGGATGATTTACCACATAAATCCTAACTTTCAATAAATAAATAAATAAATAAATGCAATAGACAATCAAGTTCTGTTATTACACACACACGCCACACTCATATATATATATATATATATATATATATATATATATATATATATATATATATATATATATATATGGTGTACAATGCAGTGTATATAACAAAATAATTCAAGCCTGACTGTATACAATGACTTTCACTATTGCACTGGGCTACAAGATGGGGCCGGCCCCGGACCTTGTTGCCCACAGGGGCCCAGCAGTCACAGTTCAGCATTACTACTCAATTTTTAATTATAAAACACTGTCCAGCTTCGATAAATTTCATTTGACAAACTTACAGGGGTGGCGCTGGGTTTTGTTGGCTGGGTGGGTCTAATGCAATCTACACAACTATGACCCGGCTCAGACTGCCCCCCCCCCCCAATCAAAACTTCTCTGTGGATTTGCACGATTTGCTCGGGTGTCCCTGCCCGAGGCTGGGTGGGTCCAGACCCGCGGACCCACCCCCTTAGCGCCGCCCCTGCAAACTTATTGAGGGGCGGGAAGTTAGCAGAGTGGTAACAACGTTGGACGATGGAGCAGATTCGAGACCCGCAGTTGTACACCATATGAGTGATAATACATTTCACTCATATGATGTACACCTGTTGTATAGTTTGCACTGCATGAAATGCATACACAATTACACATACAGATAAAAGAATCTACCTTGACATTATTAACTTGGAGATTCTGCCCCGAAACTTTCACAGCCTCTTGACTTCCGTTTGCAACCTCTCTGGAAAATCAAAACAGGAGCTAAATAAGCATTCCTTTATCATCATCATCATCATCATCATCATCATCATCATCATCATCATCATCATCATCATCATCATCATCATCATCATCATCATCATCATCATCATCATCATCATCATCATCATCATCATCATCATCATCATCATCATCATCATCATCATCATCATCATCATCATCATCATCATCATCATCATCATCATCATCATCATCATCATCATCATCATCATCATCATCATCATCATCATCATCATCATCATCATCATCATCATCATCATCATCATCATCATCATCATCATCATCATAATCAAAGCTTTACTGACTGCATTTATTACAACATAAAATCATAATCATTCAACAACAATACATACATATATATATATATATATATATATATATATATATCAGTATATAGAATAACATGGAATAGATAACAGTAGGCCTAATGATGATTTCTGATTTCTGCTAAACACATGAGGTCAGAATTAATTATACTAGATAATTCTGCACTTAACACTCATTGGTTCTGCTGGCTAATAATGGGCCAAAGGGCAAGCCACTCCTAAAGAAGTGAAACAGCTCTTTACCCTGAACTAAAGACCCTCAGCAAACGCCAGTAATTGGTGTCCAATGTACAATATTAAGTCATTCTAAAGATCAGTCAATGGCAGGGTGGAGCAGATTCAAATCGTGATTTAAATCAGCATAAAAATCAACATTAAAATCACTCAATAATGCTAGCAAACAGTGGTTATATTAAGCCAGTGGTTCTTAACGTTTTTATGATTGTGTACCGCTTAAACAAGGTCATGTGGTCAGCAACATATTGAAAAAAATTATAAAATGTAACAAACATCTGTCACATATTGTGCACATGCCAGAAAGTGTGAGCTTTCATCAGAATTTCCAATTTAGTACAAAAATTTCTACAGTATTCATATAGAGTAAATTGTAGCAAGTCTTTAAAGCAGACTTTATTTCCGGATCATCCCCCCCCCCACCCGTTAAGGTTAAGAACCACTGCATTTAAGCCAATAGGTCACTTCTAACTGCAGATGACTATAGCATATGAGGCATATAGAACTGAAGCTGTTGTAAATACCAGCTTAGCAGTAGGATGCAGAGGGGCGGGCCCATGGGGCGTTGGGTGACTGGGTCAGGGCCCCCCCCGAGGTGCCGATCAGATCCGGGTGCTTGTCAAACATTTTTTGGCCTAGGGGAACACCCACCACTCTCAGCACGCCACTACAGCATAGGCAGACAGGTGTGGTGTAGGCATTGAAGAAAATCTGATGGTAGCATTTAATTAAAAATAACAGTGTGCAATCAGATCACTACAATCTGCAACAAGTACAATGTACTGAGTCAAAAAAACATGCAAATGCAAGCCACTGTATATGCAATGTTGTAACAAGTGAAAGCTCAAAGCAAATGCTCGAGGTGTCCTCCTCTGGCACAAAGGCATTCACGCAGACGTTTGCGCTGTTCACCGATAGCATCATCGATGAAGCTTTGTCCCAACTTGTTCAATCATTCCTTCAGTTCATTTAGACATTGAGAATTTGATTGGTAGACCCTCTGCTGCATTCCTCCATGAGCTCTCACTTGATACAACTTACCATTTAATTCTTTTATTAAATTCAGAACATTTTGTGAATTATTAAATTCAGAACATTTTGTGAACAATTAAGAACATTAGGGGTGTTTTACATGACAGTTTTTGCCATTTTCCCCGCTTATTTTAGCTTTACTAGGTAAGGGTGCTACATTTTTAAGGAATAGTAAATAACATATACATAAGATCTTGGCCCCATCTATTTCTGAGTCAAATAATGAAAACATTTAGAAAACTGGCTCACATTTGAATAACATAACAACAATAATAATAGCAATAACTGGAATTAGAATTAGCAATATATGTAACAGTCATAAGCAATGTAGAAAGATGCAAAGAAGCTATTATGAAAGAAACAGCAGATCATGAATTTCATTTGGGTACTGCAGATTATCTGAGCTTATAAAACATCAACTATAATGACAGTGAGTGGTTGTCAAGCAACAAGTTTAATCACCAAATAATGTTTTATCAAGTTCATACCTAGACCTTAAACATAACTGAAAATTCACACGAAACCCTGAAATATGCCCATCATATTTACTGATTGTAAATCGCTCTTGCCTATGGCCTTAGTCATGTTATAGCATTGGACAAATTAGCTGATTAATAATAATAATTATTATTATTCTTGTTACACATATAATTGGGCAACTTGAACACCAAAAATGCATATGCATTTCTCGTAGACATTTTTGAAAATACATCCAGAATATGTTGTCTCAAAATCAACTGCTTGGGAGGTTACTTTTAAAATTGTAATCATCAGTAACAGTCATGACTGCTGCTAACACTTTATCAGTTCAAAGTGCACTAGATTAACCCAAACAATGTTTTAATGTGTCTGCAAAATGTCAATGGTCTTGTGACATCAAACAATCCCCCCCCTAAGTTATTACATAATTAGCGTCTGGTGGATCAGTGTGAGGCTGCGCTAGGAAACTGGAAAGGCGTTGGAGTTGGACTGGCGCAATCCATTTCAAATATCAAAATATCCTACAACAACGGTTCACGGCTTACAAGTGTCACGTGACACAACTAAACCCACAGCCTCAACAGCCTGATACATTCATAGCTAGAAACAGGATCCAGCAGCAGAAGCAACAACAGTAGCAGAGCCGGCCTGTTGGCTGCGGTCTCTGTAGTTTACCATACCACTGTAAATTAGCATCAGAGTTCCCACATGCAGGCTGATGTAGCCCCAACTCCTTTATTCAACCCAGCGGCGTTACCCAAAAGTGGGGTTGGACGATGACCTGCTAAGAAAAGAAAAACCGGGTCTAATTCAATACAGACTGGCTCTAAATATCTAAACTAGGCACTAGGGGTGTTCCTTCAACCCATCATGGAACTGGAAGGGTCTCATATATAGTGTGTTCCGAGTATATAAGTAAGTTAAGTCAAATCTAGTAGATTTAAATTATATAACGCTTCGGGAAGTAGTACAGCAGTAGCTGCTTAATATTCTTAAGTGTTTAGCCTTTCTTAAGATTGCTATGGGAAAGGTGAATGATCAGCCAGGCAATGGTTAAAAAATCCGAAGATATCTCTGGTACAACCACTCGTCCGCTTTTCCAAACATAGAACTGTAACCGGAGAATCGACGGACGAAGTAATTACCTCTCGGACTGCGGTCTTATTCGTACGGCCACGAGAACCTTCGACATGGCCAGTGTTAAGAACCTCTGTGGTCCCAGCGGAGAAGACCTCGTTCAGAGCACTACATCTTTCGTCGATTTCACCCGATCATCGTCGGGCCAACGTCGTAAGTCGAGACCGCCGACGAATAGCACGGATATCGATGCGTCTTTTGAACGATTTAAACGATTATTCTGAAGAAAATAACAAACTTTTCAAGCTTTTAACCGCTAACTGCTCAGAAGCCTAAGAGCAACGGACATAACACACTGATCAAGTGTTCTGCTATCAACCACGGCGTTCTGGCCGGCGGCGCTGGTTCTCCAGTCTTCTGTGTTGAATTGTGACCGGCTGCGTGCGTGGAACCAGCCTATGAAAGAGAGAAAACATGCTGCAGATACTTTAGCTGATTTATATGAACGAATGATATCGCTTCCACGCAGTGGTGGCTCCACATAGGGCCCGTGCCCCCTATTGTGTCTGGCCCTCTGTTGGGACCCTATACTTTGTTGGGACCCTATACTTAATACTACATACCTAACAACAAAGAGTTAGAAGTTGGCCACCCCAACGCCCCCCCCCACTTGCCAAAACCTGGAGCTGCCACTGCTTCCAGGGTATAGTATATGTTATAAGATTGATAAATCAGCTTAATTAATGCCGACACTTTCTGTTGCAGAACAAGCTGTGTAAAGAAAGGATCTATTCATGGGCCGCTACCATATCTATTACACTATTCAAATTGATAATTTATAGTGAATAAAACTGACAAAGCAGGAGAAAGCTCTGATATAATATCAATAAAACATTACATAACATTTGCCATTTACATGTAACATCCATTGTGATACATACTGTGCATGGAAAACATGAAAGTTGATCAGAATTAGATAACCACTCACCATAGCACACATTTTGACAGCACAATCCACAAAACATTAAACTTCCAGTAAGTATTACAAAGAAAGACAACAAAAATAGGATAATAAATCAGAGAAAATTAATATCATTTAAACAGTAACAGCTCCACAAATTTGACATTTTGATGACTAGATTAAACAATTTTTTAAAGCATAATAAATATCTTATGCATCATAGTTAAGTGTCAAACAGATATCAAGATTAAAAATGACTACACATAAATGAGATCATTAAGAAACAGAAAGACTATATAAAGTTTTAATTCAGGCATCTGTTCAAAAATATAAAAATAAGATCTGAAACATTTTGATAAAACAGGAATCCAGAATTACCAACAGAGAACCACATTCATGACAATATAAAAATTCTTGCTCCTCTCTTTAAGAGACAAGACAACACCAGCGTAAAAAAGACACAAGATGCCAAAGACTGAATTTTAAAAGAGAATCCCTTAAAAATCAAGTGCAATATATTGATTCAAAGCCCTTAAAACAACTGGAATGGAATAAACGAAGCATTATAATATAATACAATATATAATATAATATAACAAGGTTTAAAGTGGTTCAGTAGGGACTGCCCTGTGTGAAACTGCCCTGTGTGAGAACCACTGTGAATAGACGTTGAATAGACATACAGCAAAATCGCATCAGTTATTCGGATTATGACCAAATTAACTATTCAAAATTAACATAAGATTAAACTTTAAAAGAAATAATCAATAATAATAGAAATCGATTTGAAAATGACATGTATCGGTAACAAGGATGGGAATTCTTGCAACAGAATTCCTATGTTAAGTCAGTTAACCAGCACAATGTAAATTTTCTTGTTGCTCTAAATGACATGAAACATGCCAACCACAATCACAATCAAAACTTTATATAGTCAATTCCTTAGCTAATAACAGCTCTGTTTATTGTCACACATAACAAGAACATGTGACATAGTAGAGTTTGACTGCGTGCACGTCTATTCAGAAATAAGGAAACTGCACTTCAAAAAAATGGTAATAAAATTTACCTCTGCAAACCAAGGACACCTCAAATTCCTGTATTGAATACAAAAAAGTTACATCAATATTCAGGTTCATGGCTATAATTATATCAGAAGCCAGCGTGTTTCCACTAATGGACAAAAATCAGCTCAACACTACGACTCCTCATTGAATGGAACTTTTTCCTTTCCTTCGAGTTGTCTTTGTGGCGTCCTCATTACGACGAAGGACATTCGTGTATTCGGTAGTTTCTTGTCTGCCCGGAGACAGATTCTTAAGAGCCGCATCTGGAGATTTGTCCGTCTTCTTATATTTCGCATCCTCTTCAGCCTAAATTCACAACAGGCATCCACTAAGATTGACAAAATCATGCTATTAGAGCAGGGTTATTCAAATGGCGGCCCGTGGGTTAAATCCGACCCGCCAAAGGGCGTGAAATGGCCTGCAAAGATACAGAAACAATAGATAACTTTTTCTAACACCAACAAAGTATATTTTTAGATGTCCTTGTTTTCACATGACCTGTTTTCTAATATTTATGAAATATTTTTTTCAAAAACACCTGGCCCCTTGGGTATAACTCATAGAAAATGGTCCTTTATAAAATGTAATTGAATACCCCAGTATTATTACGGTAGAATGTTTACTGATGACTCAAATATTTACATTTTAAGTACGAGATATTTCAATGTTTACAGGGTGGTGCAAAAAAACCAGACTAGTCACTTTTAGGTTTGCATTTAATACAGTCCGGTTTTTTTGCGCCACCCTGTATATACCGGGATAGGTCTCCTTAATGCCGATGCACATCTGATAAGTTATTTTTAATTCCATTTCACAGTACTTGTGACTAAAATATATATAATTGTAATAGCAAAAATCTCAAGGCTAATTAACCAAAATTCTCCATTATATTTATACAGGTAGGATTTGCAAATCTTACCTGAGGATTAGCGCAGCAACAGACGATGAAAACTAAAGCAACAAAAGTGCAGACGATAACAAAGACAACGAATAGCCAAGGTCTTTCTTCAAACGAGTCCATGAGAATCTGACCAACATGTCGCTACAGGAAAAGAATTGCACAACAAAGCAAACTTGTCATTAAAATAGTCAAAATTGTAACCCATATCAACTAAAAATATCTGTAGTGAATGGGCCAGTTTTGCCATGCTTATTGCGCTATATAAATTGTCTAGCTAATAATAATAATAATAATAATATTGAATACACAAAACATGCATAATTGAATAACGTCATATATTTATAGAAGAGAAACCTGTGCAGCGACTCATTGCTAACATCCAACTGGCCAGTGTGTGCTCAGCCTTCAGTGCCCATTGAGCCTCGTGAGCCATATATTTAAGAAGATCAGCCACTCTCTTATTATCAGTCGCCCAAAGATCAGCCACTCTCTTATTATCAGTTACGATGAAGTTATCAAACAGAATATCAGTTGACATCGACCACAGTTCCAACCCTAAAGCACCCTGCAAATGACCAGCATAACAGCAAATCAGCTGGAAAAAAATCAACTCAATTCCATATACATTAGAACTTCGTTATAACAGACTTGGTTATAACGTATCATCGGTTATAACATACTGCAATGCACGGTCCCGTGTGTTGAGCTATTGTATTTGGATAGCATTGGATATAGCGTGCCTTGGATATTACGTACTAAATTTTACAGACCTGCTAAGTACAGGGTGGCGCAAAAAAACCGGACTAGCCACATTTAGGTTTGCATTTAATATAGTCCAGTCTTTTTTGTGTCACCCTGTATTTTAGAACAAAGTTCTACTGTACACTGCATCTAGGTTAAAAGCTTAGTATAAATGGTACTTAGGAAGAAAATGACAATTCTAATAAGTTCAACAGCTCTGTACAGCAGCTTCAGTTATATTTAACCCTATAGTGAACAATGTTAACTGCAGGCAACATAGTGAACATAGGGTTAACCAGGCAACATGGAGCAATATAGGGTTAATCAATCTTCAACTGCTAACTTACAATGGCCGACATCCCAAAAGGATTTCTATCTTCGTAGTAGTTCGGATTTGGAATCATCCTCGGACTCCATTTACCCTAAAAAGATTTTTAAAATCCGATCAGAGATAACACTAGACAAAATGAGATTTGTCAACATGAGAAATAAGATTTGTGTTCATTCTCCGCATAAATAAATGCAAAAACTCAAAGTCAGGGGAGGATTTTCTTAAAACCTGTGAAGGAATAGCACAGTCTCTCTCACCCTGTATTTAGAATTTCGTATCAAAGGAGGCGACCATCGTCCTTTATATCTTGGATTCTTCATCTTTGGAGAAATCCATTCCCCACAACCAGGCGCCAAATCACATTTTGGATTGTCTATTAGCACAAATACAACAGAAAGAAATAGAACAAAATACACAGCAACAGCCACGCAGGTTCCATAGCATTATTTGAAATTGAGGTCAGTCTGAAAGTCTTATGTAATGAACCATCATCACAATCATTACCACAATCATCATCACAATCATCATCACATCATCATCATCATCATCATCATCATCATCATCATCATCATCATCATCATCCAGATTTTCCATTGGTATTTTTAAAATATTAATAATAACTAAACCCTGCACAATCATTTTAAAGATTCAAGAATTGAATAGCATAGAGTGTTGGTTTCCACTTGTAATTTGAAATTCTTACTTATTTTTGGAGGTTCCCATTCACCATCCAGGTCTACATCCCTGTTAATTTGATGATAAAATACCCAATTAAAACCAAAACACTTAATTCATTATTATTATTATTATTATTATTATTATTATTATTATTATTATTACACTTGACAATTTCTTAAGCACAGTAACATAGCTAGCTGGCTAAAGTCAAAGACGCTGTACAGAATTACACATAATCACAAACCGAATAAATTTTCTCAAATTTTAATTCCTTAAGTTGCTGTGATAGAAAGAAAACATCAAAATAGTAGCATGCTGCTGATGCAAACTGTCAAAATGTTAAATGCTTGTTCTGAGTTTTAAATCAGGATTTATCATGACATAAAAAATTCCTAATTGAGAACGATTTGTTCCTAATCAATTTCAAATGACTCTGCTAAATAATAATTTACCAGTCACTAGGCTTCTTAGCCTTTGGGTCTGGGATGAATTCTGGCTCGTCATCCAACCATCCCTCAGGCTTCAGCGAATGGACATCAGGGATCATTTCCCGATCATCCCTTTTGAAAACAAGTGCAAGAGGTCAAGTACATGAAATAACAAAGTATTTATAACAAATAACGAAAAGCAAAGTCACAGATAATGCATTCAAACGTCGAAAGAAGATGCTTATAATAAATGCAAACGTGCAGAATTTGCCAGAAAATTTTGATTGTCTAGGTTACTCAATGGACATTCTGTCACTGATAGCTAAAAAAATTGATGTAGGCTTATTGTTTTATGGCTTAATGATGGCCGCCGGCCGGAGGAAACTGTCTAATCTTCCAGTTTTATGCAGAATTTGAAAGACATTTGTGATTATCCAGGTTAATTAATAGAGAATTTCATAGGATATTTTGGGTGCATATTATACATAGGTATTAACATTTTTACATTAGGATAACTCTATAAACTAAGGGTGCGTATTATGCATAGGTGCGTACTATACCCGAGATAATACGGTAAATCAAAACAAATGGCAGCTGGTGAACACAATCCTTAGAAAAAGACCTTAAAATCATCAACATACCAGTCTTTGGGCTTAACAGCATTTGGATCTGCAATTCTACAATTCGACACAAAGAAGCCGAGTTATAACATTTTTCCCTGACCAGCATCTGCGCTTGTATTCAAGAAACTTAGTGGTAAAGGCATTTCAGAAGACCTCTGCAGTCAAGGCTGTTTTTATTAAAACAAGGGGCCATGACTCTTTTCACCGTCTACACATCTACAAAACTTCTACTAGTTTATAGTTGCAATTGCTATGCTAACTGTGCATGTCCTGTTTGAGATTCTCGAGTGAATAAACCACTGAGCAGCCCACTGTAATCAAAGTCTGAGCATGAATCACAATAGCTGAGAGGAGACATCGACTCAATCCAAACAAACGACTCGCTAGATTTCAACACAGATTCAAAAATAAACGTAAAACAGGAATATGGCACCAATTAGCAATGCATACAGAAATTTCAATCAAATTTCAGAATGGCAACAATATGACAACAATTCCTAATGAACGTCAGTAAATTCAATGCCTACTTTTCACGGTCATCCCAGTCGGCAGGCTGAGCGTCATTGACGTCAACAACTGACTTCGGGGGATTAACAGGAGGACTACACAGAAAAACCACAAAATCACCAATAAAATTTCAGTAGAAAATAAAGTAAAAAATATAGCAAGACATCTTTTTGCAAGACAGAAAACTTGATCAAAGTTCTTGATTAACCCCTGACCCCTAATCTGAAAAAACATATAATTCAGTAGAGCAAGAGATATTAGTTTAGCCTTGTGATTCAAATTTGTGATCATTTTGATAATAATGAGATAAAACAAACTAGTAGATAAAACAGTAGCTTTGTAGATTATAGAGTTTTTCTTTTATAATCAATTCATACTTAAAATTCTTACCTCATGTCGTACAGAAGATTTCCCCGATTAACCATCATCTGGTCAACATAGACTTGGAAAGAATTGTCCGCATTCAAGACTAAAACAGAACAAGACATAAAATACCTGCTTCAGACAATTATATAATTATTTGACCATTGAATTTTTGTCTCAGCAGCAAAGTACCGTAATAGTCTGAAGTTAGAAAAAAGCTAAATACAACACTGTAGAGGCACAGACAAACAAGACAAACAAGTTATAGAGTTTCAATGTCTACTTTCTCCACTGCTTTAGACCACAAAATTCTTTCAGTCATCCAACAATCACAGTCTTGAACACTCCGTACAGCCGATATGCATTGTCATTTATCATTGTCACAAAGACAATTAATTATCAATTAACCCCTTAACTGGGGATCCCGGATATATATGTCCATTTTACATTGAGTTACAGTTAAATACACAGTTAAGGGGTTAATCAGAGGAGTAAAACAACAGCTACCATACTTACCAAGAGTAAACAGATGTGTCTTTCTGTCATTGAAATACTCTTTCAGATCTGCAGTTGGCCTTTTAGCATGTTTTTCCTAAATTAAAGAAAAGTCAAACATAACTTTTAAAATAAGTCATAACATAACGTAATCATAACTTTTATCTTGGAAATTAAGCTTGCCAACTCACAGTACACAGTCCATACAACTCACTGGAACACTCTTAACTCGATCACAGGTAGGCTTGATCCGTGTTATCTTTCAGAAACCTACCTTCGTCCGTTGTCATGGCAATTATAGCAAAAGAATCCATCAGAAAGGATGTCATACAAATGTTTTCTTAACACAACATTACTTAATGTATATTTTCAATGAATGAAAAATAAAATGACAATATACACTAAATGCAATAAAAAATAAATTCATTGTATGTATGTATGTATAAGTACATATGTATATTGGACTATTTATATAGCGCCATAAGAATAGCAGAGCCAAAGACAAAGGTACTTTACAAAGGGTATATGTGTGTAATTGTGTAAAGGCAATAAATTCGTCGCTGAAAAACCAAGAAAAATATAATATAAATTTTAATCCTTACAGCCACCACAACCACCATCACCACCACCACCACCAGTCACTTGAAAAACATTAATCCAATTAATTATAAAACTGCAGTTCTTCTTCTATGCAATGTTTCAAAAATTAGAAGACAATATGAGAAACTGGACATGCAACTCTGAACTAGCATAAACTATCCACATCTCCATGAAATAATGTTAAAAAGAACCAAAGGTATTTCCACTAACCTCATACACACCAGTCAGTGGGTTTCTGTGTTTGATGATAAAATGAACCTAAATCCATATACATCACTAAGTTAAAACTTTTAAAACATAAAAAAGACAAAACTACTATTAAAAACATAGACTCTAAACATCCAAAAATGATACTACCATTCAAAAACATAAACTCCTAAACACCTAAAGACATTACTACCATTAAAGTTATCAATGGACAAGAGACCATTGTCCAGATGCTAGGCCAGCATTCAACCAGCAACCAATCATCCATATTCAATCAAACAACTTCCATCAAATTTCAATGGGAAGGTCAAGGTGACCTGACTCGTGGAAGCTGTCCTGCGGAAAGATTGGCCAGCCAAGAATCGCAGCATAACCATAGAGCATTGTACAATAACATCTAGGATTTCACTTCATGGTCTAAAGCTCGATGTAGAAGACAGCACAGAAACCAGTTCAAACCAGTAACAGAGATCACTGTGCTGGTAGTAATATCATTTTGCTCATGCAATGACGTATATACCATACCTTGTAATCATTTCCACACTTGTCTGGACCAAACATTATCATAAAAGGCGTCATGTCGTTGAAGTCGTGCTACAATGCAAAACAATTAATGCAAATAAATTCATTTTCAGATTAAAATTGTGATTTAATATCCAAAAAACATATCTACGTTACAATTTCAAACCTCTTCCCCAAATATGTAAGAGTCAGACAAATTCAGTTCTCTGTAAACTTCCTCATTTACTGAAAAACCATTTATATTAATAGCACTAGAACATCAGAAATTACGATTAGGTGCTGATCATAATTCAGAATGCCAAGGTTTTATCTGGAAGTCATGCATTTGATTGAGACAATGGGCCATTCGATTTGATTTTTCAGCTCAAGCAGAAAATTATACAAATATGGAGAAAAGCTTGCCCTCAGTAAAATCAATCGTGAATTTATAACGAAAGACATGGCAATGTGGTTTTTTGCTTCTATGACTTGCAAACAGCAGTGACATTCACGTTTGAAAAACTTCGGTCAATTTCTAAAAAATCAATATTAAATCTGAGATCTGAGGCGTAAAATTCAGTAACCAGGTCATAGGTCACACGAGGGTCTGGTTTCAATGTGTCTGTCAAAAAGTAATAATCCAGTTGAGGCTAAACAAGCGTTAAGTGAGTCCATGCATTGGCATCAAATGAGCACTGTGAGTGCTTCATCATTACTCATAAAAATGAGTAATGATGAAGCACTCACAGTGCTCATTTGATGCCAATGCATGGACTCACTAACGCTTGAGTGCTTCATTATTACTTTTAATTTATTACTGGCTGTTGGCCTCCAATTATTTATTTAATAAGAAATCGTTCGTTGTGAAAATTACCAAATCCAGATTGTTGCTATGGGTCAAGAGCTTGATATAAGCTCCTCCACAATCCATTCCATTCTGAAACTTCACTTCGTACCTAATACACAGAGTGTCACATGAAGATATAACCAACAACAGACACGGTCACAAAACACTATTCTGAAGTTTTAGATTTACCTTGGTCATCCTGAACCCATATGCAAAGCTAGATCAGAGCTCTTCCAGCTGATACAGAAGGAATGTAACTTTAGATATAACTTTCTCTTAACGTATTTAACTTATTCAAGTCAAAGGAGTCCAATGTAATGTAACAAAATATGTCTATGGAAGTCTTTTCACTGATCACTCATTGTGATCTACTTGATTACTATGGATGAGGAAATGTTGCTAGGCCTTTCAGAAAGAGTGCCACAGAGTCTACAGTTGCAAGCATTTGTAAAGACAAAGACCGTATTGGTCAAAACAATATATCACAAAATTCACAAAGAAAATGTGATATCATCCAATAATATGTGTTTGCGATACTCAGGTACTGGAAAGAAAATTACAGTAGACACTTTAAGTGACAACATTTTACCATTTCTAGGTTTTTTATATGTCTTATTTAATAATAATAATAATAATAATAATAATAATAATAATAATAATAATAATAATAAATAATAATAATTATTAATTAATAATAATAATAATGGTTTATTTCAAACAAAACACTATACCAATTACCTACATAAGTACCGTACATCAATTCTCTCACATCAAGCATTCATTAGAGCACACAGAAAATAGAGCAAAGAGAATAAATTACTCCAATGATATAAATCATTATGATCATTGTAAACCTTGCATAAGAAGAAGATGCTAAAACAAAGTAGCAACTAACTGTACTACTAATGGTACAATGTCAAATATGAAAGGTCGCTCCAGAAAGACCGAGATAGCATGATGCTTGGCCTTTGACTGCAAATATAATGAACCAAAGTCAAATAGAAACAACATATAAGCAGAAAATGAAAAATAATTTATTAACCCCTTAACCGTGTATTTAACTGTAACTCAATGTAAAATGGACGGATATATCCGGGATCCCCAGTTAATGGGTTAAAACGAGGTGACAAGCATAAATACAGCCAATGCTGAAAACCACTGTATCAGTAAACATAAACTGTACCCCAGGGTATTCAAACGGTGGTCTGAAATATTTTTGAACATCTTGTTTTCAACTTACATGTTTCCTATTACATATAAATTATAGTTTTTAGCTTAATTCCTGCATCCATCCCTCAGGCACCAGTCATTAAAAATGTCGCTCTTCATGAAATTTAGTTGAATATCCCTGCCTCATGTAATGAAACTTTAAGCTACAGAAACTCTTACGTGCCATTATACACATACAAGATTATGCATACCAGCTGATTATGAAACATTAAATTCAACATACAGTGTATTTGAATGACCATCACATAAGCACACCACAAGATGCATGCAGTCAATGTCTCGTTCTAAACATTCTAGATTGATCAAAATTATTTTGTCAAGCTTTAAAACTGCAAGAAACAGCTCCTTGATTATTCAAAGCAAAAGAAATGGTACTGGTACTGTACTTTATTTATGTTAGAACAAGATTTCCATATACTGTGTGTTTATTTATGTTAGAACAAGATTTATATATACTGTGTATATATATATATATATATATATATATATATATATATATATCCTAAAACAGCATAAAATTACTGACCTTCAGTACTAATCCAAGGTCACCGATAAGTCCAACGTCCTTCGGCTGTTCAAGAAGCCACTTGCCTTTCAAGAGAAATAAATAAAATCATAGTTTCTTACTTACTTCAGTCCGCATAACTAATATGCTATGAAGCTGAAATATCAGCATTACTAGCCCAAAGGGTTAATAATTATGTTATCTTGTTATCTCACGTAAGCACAAACTAGAGATAAATAATTCCCCCCTCCCAATGAAAAATTAAGCAATGCCAGATTACAATTAAAGAAAAATACTTTTGACGCTATGTCTGAAATACTAGACATAATATGAAATTTAAAATGTACATCCTGTTGATCATGCAAGCACCAATGCAGTGCTGTGTACCTTCATATTTTGCAATCGAATCGTCCGTGAAGTCTTTTCTTGCTTCTGATATTATCCACCTACCAAAAAACAAATGGTCATCTCATCATGAATTAAAAACAGAAAATATCAACTACTGTATTTTTACTTGTATAACGTGCGCCTATAATTATAAGCATCAGTTCAGTCGTGCAGAATCACCTTTGCTTGAAATCTGTCTCGGACGGAAAAGCGTCTGCAAAGTAACTGCTGCCTTTGACAACAGGAGCCAGATATGAATGCTAAAAGCAATCAGAAACATAGATGTTAAAACAAAATCTATGCAGTAAATATTTATACATTTTAGGAAATATATTCTGTATCAGTTTGATTCTAGATCATTCGAAATGCCACAAAAATTGTGAGCCAAATGAGCCGACATTATACAAAGTCTTTTCGGAAACCTATTCTGTCAAAACTCATTCGAGAGATAGGAAGGGTTATAAGATAGCTGGTTTCTTGTAACACAGGTTTAATAGATCACAAAAATATTATAAAAATGAAACCCTGTTTGACACCGTTCCGAAAGAACTGTGCCATAGCCATTCCCGCACTGCGGATAGCCGTTTCCGCACTGCGGAGATCCATCCACGCACTACGGCGATTACGTTTATAGGCCTATAGGCAAGTAGTATCTTCAACCCCAATATTCTGATGAAATTCAACAGACTCTAACAGAGGTAGTAGTAGTAGTAGTAGTAGTAGTAGTAGTAGTAGTAGTAGTAGTAGTAGTAGTAGTAGTGCTCTATGCTTACGGCGCAGTGCTCCGTTTTATATGGCGCAGTGCTCCCTTTTTCTTAGCAGTGGCTCATATAGTG
Source organism: Metaphire vulgaris (assembly GCA_018105865.1). Taxonomy (NCBI): domain Eukaryota; kingdom Metazoa; phylum Annelida; class Clitellata; order Crassiclitellata; family Megascolecidae; genus Metaphire; species Metaphire vulgaris. Next base: position 10,703,682 of record CM030870.1, on the reverse strand, counting down.
TCCTAAAAGACTTCCAATCTGAATTATTATTATTATTATTATTATTATTATTATTATTATTATTATTAGTAGTAGTAGTAGTAGTAGTAGTAGTAGTAGTAGTAGTAGTAGTAGTAGTAGTAGTAGTAGTGCTCTATGCTTACGGCGCAGTGCTCCGTTCTTTACGGCGCAGTGCTCTCTTTTTTCTTAACAGTGGCTCATACTGTCCTCTCTCTCTCTCTCTCTCTCTCTCTCTCTCTCTCTCTCTCTCTCTCTGATGAAATTCAACAGAGTCTAACAGAGGGGTCATAGGGGTCATCCACATTTACGCCTTAGTAGAGTACTATTGCTATAGATATGCAAAAATTAAGAAGAGTGACGAAACGAATTCAATCCACAGTTTCTTGTGTCCCCATCTCCATTGCGTCAAACCGTACTAGAGTAGGAAATATATTCTGTATCAGTTTGATTCTAGATCATTCGAAATGCCACAAAAATTGTGAGCCAAATGAGCCGACATTATACAAAGTCTTTCGGAAACCTATTCTCTGTCAAAAACTCATTCGAGAGATAGGAAGGGTTATAAGATAGCTGGTTTCTTGTAACACAGGTTTAATAGATCACAAAAATATTATAAAAATGAAACCCTGTTTGACACCGTTCCGAAAGAACTGTGCCATAGCCATTCCCGCACTGCGGATAGCCGTTTCCGCACTGCGGAGATCCATCCACGCACTACGGCGATTACGTTTATAGGCCTATAGGCAAGTAGTATCTTCAACCCCAATATTCTGATGAAATTCAACAGACTCTAACAGTAGTAGTAGTAGTAGTAGTAGTAGTAGTAGTAGTAGTAGTAGTAGTAGTAGTAAAAATCTAATCGATTGGCGCAGTGCTCCGTTTTATTTGGCGCAGTGCTACTTTTCTTAGCAGTGGCTCATATAGTGTCCTAAAGACTTCTACTAATCTACTCCTATTATTATTAGTTATTATTATTACTTATAATATTATTATTTAGTATTACTGAAATCGTTTAGTAGTAGTAGTAGTAGTAGTAGTAGTAGTAGTAGTAGTAGTAGTAGTAGCACTAGTAGTGCTAGAGCACTACGGCGCAGTGCTCCGTTCTTTACGGCGCAGTGCTCTCTTTTTCTTAACAGTGGCTACTGGCTACTACTACTAAGTGGCTCTCTCTCTCTCTCTCTCTCTCTCTCTCTCTCTCTCTCTGATGATCTTCAACTCGAGAGAGTCTAACAACAACAGGTCATCAGAGGGGTCATCCACATTTACGCCTTAGTAGTAGAGTACTATTGCTATAGATATGCAAAAATTAAGAAGAGTGACGAAACGAATTCAATCCACAGTTTCTTGTGTCCCCATCTCCATTGCGTCAAACCGTACTAGAGTAGGAAATATATTCTGTATCAGTTTGATTCTAGATCATTCGAAATGCCACAAAAAATTGTGAGCCAAATGAGCCGACATTATACAAAGTCTTTCGGAAACCTATTCTCTGTCAAAAACTCATTCGAGAGATAGGAAGGGTTATAAGATAGCTGGTTTCTTGTAACACAGGTTTAATAGATCACAAAAATATTATAAAAATGAAACCCTGTTTGACACCGTTCCGAAAGAACTGTGCCATAGCCATTCCCGCACTGCGGATAGCCGTTTCCGCACTGCGGAGATCCATCCACGCACTACGGCGATTACGTTTATAGGCCTATAGGCAAGTAGTATCTTCAACCCCAATATTCTGATGAAATTCAACAGACTCTAACAGAGTAGTAGTAGTAGTAGTAGTAGTAGTAGTAGTAGTAGTAGTAGTAGTATGTAAAAATCTAATCGATTTCAAGAAATTCTCTTCTGACGCAGTGCTCATTTTTTATATGGCGCAGTGCTCCTTTTTCTTAGCAGTGGCTCATATAGTGTCCTAAAAGACTACTCCAATCTACAAGTTATTATTATTATTATTATTATTATTATTATTATTTATTACTAAATAGTTTAGTAGTAGTAGTAGTAGTAGTGGTAGTAGTAGTAGTAGTAGTAGTAGGGAGCACTGCTCTATGCTTACGGCGCAGTGCTCCGTTCTTTACGGCGCAGTGCTCTCTTTTTTCTTAACAGTGGCTCATACTGTCCTCTCTCTCTCTCTCTCTCTCTCTCTCTCTCTCTCTCTCTCTCTCTCTCTTCTGATGAAATTCAACAGAGTCTAACAGAGGGGTCATAGGGGTCATCCACATTTACGCCTTAGTAGAGTACTATTGCTATAGATATGCAAAAATTAAGAAGAGTGACGAAACGAATTCAATCCACAGTTTCTTGTGTCCCCATCTCCATTGCGTCAAACCGTACTAGAGTAGGAAATATATTCTGTATCAGTTTGATTCTAGATCATTCGAAATGCCACAAAAAATTGTGAGCCAAATGAGCCGACATTATACAAAGTCTTTCGGAAACCTATTCTCTGTCATAAAACTCATTTCGAGAGATAGGAAGGGTTATAAGATAGCTGGTTTCTTGTAACACAGGTTTAATAGATCACAAAAATATTATAAAAATGAAACCCTGTTTGACACCGTTCCGAAAGAACTGTGCCATAGCCATTCCCGCACTGCGGATAGCCGTTTCCGCACTGCGGAGATCCATCCACGCACTACGGCGATTACGTTTATAGGCCTATAGGCAAACAGTATCTTCAACCCCAATATTCTGATGAAATTCAACAGACTCTAACAGAGAGTAGTCATCCACAGTAGTAGTAGTAGTAGTAGTAGTAGTAGTAGTAGTAGTAGTAGTAGTGCAAGAAATTTTCTGACAAGTTCTCGTTTTATATGGCGCAGTGCTCCCTTTTTCTTAGCAGTGGCTCATATAGTGTCCTAAAAGACTTCCAATCTGAATTATTATTATTATTATTATTATTATTATTATTAGTAGTAGTAGTAGTAGTAGTAGTAGTAGTAGTAGTAGTAGTAGTAGTAGTTAATGTAGTAGCACTGCTCTATGCTTACGGAGCAGTGCTCATAGTTCTTTACGGCGCAGTGCTCTCTTTTTCTTAACACTGGCTACTACTACTCTCTCTCTCTCTCTCTCTCTCTCTCTCTCTCTCTCTGATGAAATATCTTCAGAGTCTAACTGAGAAATTCAACAGGGTCATAGAGGGTCATCCACATTTACGCCCTTAGTACTAGTACTATTGCTATAGATATGCAAAAATTAAGAAGAGTGACGAAACGAATTCAATCCACAGTTTCTTGTGTCCCCATCTCCATTGCGTCAAACCGTACTAGAGTAGGAAATATATTCTGTATCAGTTTGATTCTAGATCATTCGAAATGCCACAAAAAATTGTGAGCCAAATGAGCCGACATTATACAAAGTCTTTCAGAAACCTATTCTCTGTCAAAAACTCATTCATTCGAGAGATAGGAAGGGTTATAAGATAGCTGGTTTCTTGTAACACAGGTTTAATAGATCACAAAAATATTATAAAAATGAAACCCTGTTTGACACCGTTCCGAAAGAACTGTGCCATAGCCATTCCCGCACTGCGGATAGCCGTTTCCGCACTGCGGAGATCCATCCACGCACTACGGCGATTACGTTTATAGGCCTATAGGCAAGTAGTATCTTCAACCCCAATATTCTGATGAAATTCAACAGACTCTAACAGAGAGTCATCCACAGTAGTAGTAGTAGTAGTAGTAGTAGTAGTAGTAAGTAGTAGTGATTTCAAGAAATTCTCTGACAAAGTGCACATTTTATATGGCGCAGTACTACTACCTTTTTCTTAGCAGTGGCTCATATAGTGTCCTAAAGACTTCCAATCTGAATTATTATTATTATTATTATTATTACTACTATTATTATTATTATTTAGTAGTCGTTTAGTAGTAGTAGTAGTAGTAGTAGTAGTAGTAGTAGTAGTAGCACTATGTAGTGCGTATGAGCAGTGCAGTGCTTCTTTACGGCGCAGTGCTCTTTTTTACTTAACAGTGGCTACTACTGGCTACTACTCTCTCTCTCTCTCTCTCTCTCTCTCTCTCTCTCTCTCTCTGATGAAATTCAACGAGAGTCTGAAACAGACAGGTCATAGGGGTCATCCACATTTACGCCTTAGTAGTACTAGTACTATTGCTATAGATATGCAAAAATTAAGAAGAGTGACGAAACGAATTCAATCCACAGTTTCTTGTGTCCCCATCTCCATTGCGTCAAACCGTACTAGAGTAGGAAATATATTCTGTATCAGTTTGATTCTAGATCATTCGAAATGCCACAAAAAATTGTGAGCCAAATGAGCCGACATTATACAAAGTCTTTCGGAAACCTATTCTCTGTCAAAAACTCATTCGAGAGATAGGAAGGGTTATAAGATAGCTGGTTTCTTGTAACACAGGTTTAATAGATCACAAAAATATTATAAAAATGAAACCCTGTTTGACACCGTTCCGAAAGAACTGTGCCATAGCCATTCCCGCACTGCGGATAGCCGTTTCCGCACTGCGGAGATCCATCCACGCACTACGGCGATTACGTTTATAGGCCTATAGGCAAAGTAGTATCTTCAACCCCAATATTCTGATGAAATTCAACAGACTCTAACAGAGTAGTCATCCACATTTAGTAGTAGTAGTAGTAGTAGTAGTAGTAGTAATAGTAGTCAAGAAATTCTCTGACAAATTCTACATTTTACGGCGCAGTGCTCCGTTTTATGGCGCAGTGCTCCTTTTTCTTAGCAGCAGGCTCTACTAGTGTCCTAAAAGACTTCCAATCTGAATTATTATTATTATTATTATTATTATTATTATTAGTATTATTTCAGACTGAAGTAGTTTAGTAGTAGTAGCCACTGTTAGTAAAAGTAGTAGTAGTAGTGCTCTATGCTTACGGCGCAGTGCTCCGTTCTTTACGGCG
>CM030870.1:10666289-10693789 GCA_018105865.1 Metaphire vulgaris | reverse complement strand
CTCATTCGAGAGATAGGAAGGGTTATAAGATAGCTGGTTTCTTGTAACACAGGTTTAATAGATCACAAAAATATTATAAAAATGAAACCCTGTTTGACACCGTTCCGAAAGAACTGTGCCATAGCCATTCCCGCACTGCGGATAGCCGTTTCCGCACTGCGGAGATCCATCCACGCACTACGGCGATTACGTTTATAGGCCTATAGGCAAGTAGTATCTTCAACCCCAATATTCTGATGAAATTCAACAGACTCTAACAGAGTAGTAGTATCCACAGTAGTAGTTGAATAGTAGTAGTAGTAGTAGTAGTAGATTTCAAGAAGTGCTCTGACAAATTCCACGGCGCAGTGCTCCGTTTTATATGGCGCAGTGCTCCCTTTTTCTTAGCAGTGGCTCATATAGTGTCCTAAAAGACTTCCAATCTGAATTATTATTATTATTATTATTATTAGTAGTAGTAGTAGTAGTAGTAGTAGTAGTAGTAGTAGTAGTAGTAGTAGTAGTAGTAGAGCACTAGTGCTCTGCTGCTACGGCGCAGTGCTCCGTTCTTTACGGCGCAGTGCTCTCTTTTTTCTTAACAGTGGCTCATACTGTCTCTCTCTCTCTCTCTCTCTCTCTCTCTCTCTCTCTCTCTCTCTCTGATGAAATTCAACAGAGTCTAACAGAGGGGTCATAGGGGTCATCCACATTTACGCCTTAGTAGAGTACTATTGCTATAGATATGCAAAAATTAAGAAGAGTGACGAAACGAATTCAATCCACAGTTTCTTGTGTCCCCATCTCCATTGCGTCAAACCGTACTAGAGTAGGAAATATATTCTGTATCAGTTTGATTCTAGATCATTCGAAATGCCACAAAAAATTGTGAGCCAAATGAGCCGACATTATACAAAGTCTTTCGGAAACCTATTCTCTGTCAAAAACTCATTCGAGAGATAGGAAGGGTTATAAGATAGCTGGTTTCTTGTAACACAGGTTTAATAGATCACAAAAATATTATAAAAATGAAACCCTGTTTGACACCGTTCCGAAAGAACTGTGCCATAGCCATTCCCGCACTGCGGATAGCCGTTTCCGCACTGCGGAGATCCATCCACGCACTACGGCGATTACGTTTATAGGCCTATAGGCAAGTAGTATCTTCAACCCCAATATTCTGATGAAATTCAACAGACTCTAACAGAGTAGTAGTAGTAGTAGTAGTAGTAGTAGTAGTAGTAGTAGTAGTAGTAGTAGTAGTAGTAGTAGTAGTAGTAGTAGTGCTCTATGCTTACGGCGCAGTGCTCCGTTTTATATGGCGCAGTGCTCCCTTTTTCTTAGCAGTGGCTCATATAGTGTCCTAAAAGACTTCCAATCTGAATTATTATTATTATTATTATTATTATTATTATTATTATTAGTATTAGTAGTAGTAGTAGTAGTAGTAGTAGTAGTAGTAGTAGTAGTAGTAGTAGCCAGTGTTAATGTAAAAGGAGCAGTGCTCTATGAGCACTATGCGCAGTGCTCCGTTCTTTACGGCGCAGTGCTCTCTTTTTTCTTAACAGTGGCTCATACTGTCCTCCTCTCTCTCTCTCTCTCTCTCTCTCTCTCTCTGATGAAATTCGATATTCTGAGAGTCTAACAGAGGGGTCATAGGGTCATCCACATTTACGCCTTAGTACTACTATTGCTATAGCAGGCTAAAAATATGCAAAAATTAAGAAGAGTGATGAAACGAATTCAATCCACAGTTTCTTGTGTCCCCATCTCCATTGCGTCAAACCGTACTAGAGTAGGAAATATATTCTGTATCAGTTTGATTCTAGATCATTCGAAATGCCACAAAAAATTGTGAGCCAAATGAGCCGACATTATACAAAGTCTTTCGGAAACCTATTCTCTGTCAAAAACTCATTCGAGAGATAGGAAGGGTTATAAGATAGCTGGTTTCTTGTAACACAGGTTTAATAGATCACAAAAATATTATAAAAATGAAACCCTGTTTGACACCGTTCCGAAAGAACTGTGCCATAGCCATTCCCGCACTGCGGATAGCCGTTTCCGCACTGCGGAGATCCATCCACGCACTACGGCGATTACGTTTATAGGCCTATAGGCAAATAGTATCTTCAACCCCAATATTCTGATGAAATTCAACAGAATCTAACAGAGGGTCATGCACATTTAGTAGTAGTAGTAGTAGTAGTAGTAGATAGTAAAAGTAGTAGATTTCAAGAAATTCTCTGACAAACGGCGCAGTGCTCCGTTTTATATGGCGCAGTGCTCCCTTTTTCTTAGCAGTGGCTCATATAGTGTCCTAAAAGACTTCCAATCTGAATTATTATTATTATTATTATTATTATTATTAGTAGTAGTAGTAGTAGTAGTAGTAGTAGTAGTAGTAGTAGTAGTAGTAGTGCTCTATGCTTACGGCGCAGTGCTCCGTTCTTTACGGCGCAGTGCTCTCTTTTTTCTTAACAGTGGCTCAGTGGCTCCCTCTCTCTCTCTCTCTCTCTCTCTCTCTCTCTCTCTCTCTGATGAAATTCAACAGAGTCTAACAGAGGGGTCATAGGGGTCATCCACATTTACGCCTTAGTAGAGTACTATTGCTATAGATATGCAAAAATTAAGAAGAGTGACGAAACGAATTCAATCCACAGTTTCTTGTGTCCCCATCTCCATTGCGTCAAACCGTACTAGAGTAGGAAATATATTCTGTATCAGTTTGATTCTAGATCATTCGAAATGCCACAAAAAATTGTGAGCCAAATGAGCCGACATTATACAAAGTCTTTCGGAAACCTATTCTCTGTCAAAAACTCATTCGAGAGATAGGAAGGGTTATAAGATAGCTGGTTTCTTGTAACACAGGTTTAATAGATCACAAAAATATTATAAAAATGAAACCCTGTTTGACACCGTTCCGAAAGAACTGTGCCATAGCCATTCCCGCACTGCGGATAGCCGTTTCCGCACTGCGGAGATCCATCCACGCACTACGGCGATTACGTTTATAGGCCTATAGGCAAGTAGTATCTTCAACCCCAATATTCTGATGAAATTCAACAGACTCTAACAGAGTAGTAGTAGTAGTAGTAGTAGTAGTAGTAGTAGTAGTAGTAGTAGTAGTAGTAGTAGTGCTCTATGCTTACGGCGCAGTGCTCCGTTTTATATGGCGCAGTGCTCCCTTTTTCTTAGCAGTGGCTCATATAGTGTCCTAAAAGACTTCCAATCTGAATTATTATTATTATTTTATTATTATTATTATTATTAGTTAGTAGTAGTAGTAGTAGTAGTAGTAGTAGTAGTAGTAGTAGTAGTAGTAGTGCTCTATGCTTACGGCGCAGTGCTCCGTTCTTTACGGCGCAGTGCTCTCTTTTTTCTTAACAGTGGCTCATACTGTCCTCTCTCTCTCTCTCTCTCTCTCTCTCTCTCTCTCTCTGATGAAATTCAACAGAGTCTAACAGAGGGGTCATAGGGGTCATCCACATTTACGCCTTAGTAGAGTACTATTGCTATAGATATGCAAAAATTAAGAAGAGTGACGAAACGAATTCAATCCACAGTTTCTTGTGTCCCCATCTCCATTGCGTCAAACCGTACTAGAGTAGGAAATATATTCTGTATCAGTTTGATTCTAGATCATTCGAAATGCCACAAAAAATTGTGAGCCAAATGAGCCGACATTATACAAAGTCTTTCGGAAACCTATTCTCTGTCAAAAACTCATTCGAGAGATAGGAAGGGTTATAAGATAGCTGGTTTCTTGTAACACAGGTTTAATAGATCACAAAAATATTATAAAAATGAAACCCTGTTTGACACCGTTCCGAAAGAACTGTGCCATAGCCATTCCCGCACTGCGGATAGCCGTTTCCGCACTGCGGAGATCCATCCACGCACTACGGCGATTACGTTTATAGGCCTATAGGCAAACAGTATCTTCAACCCCAATATTCTGATGAAATTCAACAGACTCTAACAGAGAGGTCAGTAGTAGTAGTAGTAGTAGTAGTAGTAGTAGTAGTAGTAGTAAAAATCTGCTCTATTTCGCAGTGCTCCGTTTTATATGGCGCAGTGCTCCTTTTTCTTAGCAGTGGCTCATATAGTGTCCTAAAAGACTTCCAATCTGAATTATTATTATTATTATTATTATTATTATTATTATTATTATTAGTAGTAGTAGTAGTAGTAGTAGTAGTAGTAGTAGTAGTAGTAGTAGTAGTAGTAGTTTAGGACAGTGCTCTGTTAATGAAAAAGGGCGCAGTGCTCCGTTCTTTACGGCGCAGTGCTCTCTTTTTCTTAACAGTGGCTCACTACTACTACTCTCTGGCATCTCTCTCTCTCTCTCTCTCTCTCTCTCTCTCTCTCTCTCTGATGAAATTCAACAGAGTCTAACAGAGGGTCATAGGGTCATCCACATTTACGCCTTAGTAGAGTATTACTATTGCTATAGATATGCAAAAATTAAGAAGAGTGATGAAACGAATTCAATCCACATTTTCTTGTGTCCCCATCTCCATTGCGTCAAACCGTACTAGAGTAGGAAATATATTCTGTATCAGTTTGATTCTAGATCATTCGAAATGCCACAAAAAATTGTGAGCCAAATGAGCCGACATTATACAAAGTCTTTCGGAAACCTATTCTCTGTCAAAAACTCATTCGAGAGATAGGAAGGGTTATAAGATAGCTGGTTTCTTGTAACACAGGTTTAATAGATCACAAAAATATTATAAAAATGAAACCCTGTTTGACACCGTTCCGAAAGAACTGTGCCATAGCCATTCCCGCACTGCGGATAGCCGTTTCCGCACTGCGGAGATCCATCCACGCACTACGGCGATTACGTTTATAGGCCTATAGGCAAACAGTATCTTCAACCCCAATATTCTGATGAAATTCAACAGACTCTAACAGAGTAGTCAGTAGTAGTAGTAGTAGTAGTAGTAGTAGTAGTAGTAGTAAAAATCTAATGATTTCAAGCGCAGTGCTCTGTTTTATATGGCGCAGTGCTCCTTTTTTCTTAGCAGTGGCTCATATAGTGTCCTAAAAAAGACAATCTGAACTACTAATTCTATTATTATTAACTAGTATTATTATTATTATTATTATTAATAGTAGTAGTAGTAGTAGTAGTAGTAGTAGTAGTAGTAGTAGTAGTAGTAGGAGTAGTGCTCTATGCTTATAAAGGGAGGCGCAGTGCTCCGTTCTTTACGGCGCAGTGCTCTCTTTTTTAACACTTACTACTACTGGCTCTACTACTACTCTACTCTCTCTCTCTCTCTCTCTCTCTCTCTCTCTCTCTCTCTATTCTGATGAAATTCAACAGAGTCTAACAGAGGGGTCATAGGGTCATCCACATTTACGCCTTTAGTAGAGTACTATTGCTATAGATATGCAAAAATTAAGAAGAGTGATGAAACGAATTCAATCCACAGTTTCTTGTGTCCCCATCTCCATTGCGTCAAACCGTACTAGAGTAGGAAATATATTCTGTATCAGTTTGATTCTAGATCATTCGAAATGCCACAAAAATTGTGAGCCAAATGAGCCGACATTATACAAAGTCTTTCGGAAACCTATTCTCTGTCAAAAACTCATTCGAGAGATAGGAAGGGTTATAAGATAGCTGGTTTCTTGTAACACAGGTTTAATAGATCACAAAAATATTATAAAAATGAAACCCTGTTTGACACCGTTCCGAAAGAACTGTGCCATAGCCATTCCGCACTGCGGATAGCCGTTTCCGCACTGCGGAGATCCATCCACGCACTACGGCGATTACGTTTATAGGCCTATAGGCAAGTAGTATCTTCAACCCCAATATTCTGATGAAATTCAACAGACTCTAACAGAGTAGTAGTAGTAGTAGTAGTAGTAGTAGTAGTAGTAGTAGTAGTAGTAGTAGTAGTGTAGTGCTCTATTACGGCGCAGTGCTCCGTTTTATATGGCGCAGTGCTCCCTTTTTCTTAGCAGTGGCTCATATAGTGTCCTAAAAGACTTCCAATCTGAATTATTATTATTATTATTATTATTATTATTATTATTATTAGTAGTAGTAGTAATAATATTTAGACTGAAGTAGTAGTAGTAGTAGTAGTAGTAGTAGTAGTAGTAGTAGTGCTCTATGCTTACGGCGCAGTGCTCCGTTCTTTACGGCGCAGTGCTCTCTTTTTTCTTAACAGTGGCTCATACTGTCCTCTCTCTCTCTCTCTCTCTCTCTCTCTCTCTCTGATGAAATTCAACAGAGTCTAACAGAGGGGTCATAGGGGTCATCCACATTTACGCCTTAGTAGAGTACTATTGCTATAGTAGGCTATAGATATGCAAAAATTAAGAAGAGTGACGAAACGAATTCAATCCACAGTTTCTTGTGTCCCCATCTCCATTGCGTCAAACCGTACTAGAGTAGGAAATATATTCTGTATCAGTTTGATTCTAGATCATTCGAAATGCCACAAAAAATTGTGAGCCAAATGAGCCGACATTATACAAAGTCTTTCGGAAACCTATTCTCTGTCAAAAACTCATTCGAGAGATAGGAAGGGTTATAAGATAGCTGGTTTCTTGTAACACAGGTTTAATAGATCACAAAATATTATAAAATGAAACCCTGTTTGACTCCCCACTGCGGATAGCCATTTCCGCACTGCGAAGATCCATCCATGCACTGCGGCGGTTAGGTCTATAGGCCTATAGGCAAACAGTATCTTCAATCCCGATATTCTGATAAAATTCAACAGAATCCAACAGAGAGGTCATCCACATTTACGCCTGTTGAATAGAGGCCCTAGATATGTAAAAATCTAATCGATTTCAAGAAATTCTCTGACAGGGCCACATTAGTAATAATAGTAGTACTACTTACTACTACTAGTGTAGTACTATTACTACTACTATCTTTCTACTACTACTACTACTACTACTTTACTAGTACAAGTACTACTCCTTTTCTTACTAATGGCTAATAATATTTCAGAAGAAATCGTCTGACAGTAGGCCAGTCTTTAATGGAAAATCTATGCGTAGTATAAAGGGAGCACTATGTAAAGATAGAGTTTAGTACAACTGTTTCTATTTTATTAGGTACTACTACTACTACTATTACTATTGAGTACTGTTCTACTACTACTAGCTAAACTGCTCTTTCTTAAGAGTGGCTCAGTCCCTGCACTCTCTCTCTCTCTCTCTCTCTCTCTCTCTCTCTCTCTCTCAACCTCTCTCTCTCTGATGAAATTCAACAGACTCTAACAGAGAGGGTCAGGGGTCATCCACATTTACGCCTTAGTACTACTATTGCTATAGATAGGCTAAAAATATAAAAAGAGTGACAGAGTGATGAAACGAATTCAATCCACATTTTCTTGTGTCCCCATCTCCATTGCGTCAAACCGTACTAGAGTAGGAAATATATTCTGTATCAGTTTGATTCTAGATCATTCGAAATGCCACAAAAATGGTCAGCCATTTGAGCCGACATTATATACAAAGTCTTTCAGAAATCTATTCTCATATCAAAAACTCATTCGAGAGATAGGAAGGGTTATAAGATAGCTGGTTTCTTGTATCACAGGTTTAATAGATCACAAAAATATTATAAAAATGAAAGAAGTACGCTACGCTATTACCATCCCGCACTGCAGATTGCCATTTCCGCACTGCAGAGAGCCCTCCGCACACTTTCCTTCCTTCCTTCGTTCCTTGCTTCCTTCCTTCCTTCCTTCGTTCCTTCCTACCTTCCTTCCTTCGTTCCTTCCTTCGTTCCTTCTTTCCTTCCTTCGTTCCTTCGTTCCTTCCTTCCTTCGTTCCTTCCTTCCTTCCCTCCTACTAGGTACATTTCGGTCCTAATCGGTACGTTTCGGTCCTATTCGGTACGTTTCGGTCCTAATCGGTGCGTTTCGGTCCTATTCGGTACGTTTCGGTCCTATTCGGTCCTATTCGGTCCTATTAGGTACGTTTCGGTCCTAATCGGTGCGTTTCGGTCCTATTCGGTCCTATTAGGTACGTTTCGGTCCTAATCGGTGCGTTTCGGTCCTATTCGGTACGTTTCGGTCCTATTAGGTACGTTGCGGTCCTAATCGGTGCGTTTCGGTACTATTAGGTACGTTTCGGTCCTAATCGGTACGTTTCGGCACTATTCGATACGTTTCGGTCCTATTCGGTCCTATTAGGTACGTTTCGGTCCTAATCGGTGCGTTTCGGTCCTATTCGGTCCTATTAGGTACGTTTCGGTCCTAATCGGTACGTTTCGGTCCTATTCGGTACGTTTCGGTCCTATTCGGTCCTATTAGGTACGTTGCGGTACTAATCGGTACGTTTCGGCCCTATTCGGTACGTTTCGGTCCTATTTGGTCCTACTAGGTACGTTTCGGTCCTAATCGGTGCGTTTCGGTCCTATTCGGTCCTATTAGGTACGTTTCGGTCCTAATCGGTACGTTTCGGTCCTATTCGGTACGTTTCGGTCCTATTCGGTCCTATTTGGTACGTTTCGGTCCTAATCGGTACGTTTCGGTCCTAATCGGTACGTTTCGGCCCTATTCGGTACGTTTCGGTCCTATTCGGTCCTATTAGGTACGTTTCGGTCCTAATCGGTACGTTTCGGCACTTTTCGGTACGTTTCGGTCCTATTCGGTCCTATTAGGTACGTTTCGGTCCTAATCGGTGCGTTTCGGTCCTATTCGGTCCTATTAGGTACGTTTCGGTCCTACTCGGTACGTTTCGGTCCTATTCGGTACGTTTCGGTCCTAATCGGTACGTTTGGGTCCTATTCGGTGCGTTTCGGTCATATTCGGTACGTTTCGGTCCTATTAGGTACGTTGCGGTCCTAATCGGTGCGTTTCGGTACTATTAGGTACGTTTCGGTCCTAATCGGTACGTTTCGGCACTATTCGATACGTTTCGGTCCTATTCGGTCCTAATAGGTACGTTTCGGTCCTAATCGGTGCGTTTCGGTCCTATTCGGTCCTATTAGGTACGTTTCGGTCCTAATCGGTACGTTTCGGTCCTATTCGGTACGTTTCGGTCCTATTCGGTCCTATTAGGTACGTTGCGGTACTAATCGGTACGTTTCGGCCCTATTCGGTACGTTTCGGTCCTATTTGGTCCTACTAGGTACGTTTCGGTCCTAATCGGTGCGTTTCGGTCCTATTCGGTCCTATTAGGTACGTTTCGGTCCTAATCGGTACGTTTCGGTCCTATTCGGTCCTATTTGGTACGTTTCGGTCCTAATCGGTACGTTTCGGTCCTAATCGGTACGTTTCGGCCCTATTCGGTACGTTTCGGTCCTATTCGGTCCTATTAGGTACGTTTCGGTCCTAATCGGTACGTTTCGGCACTTTTCGGTCCTATTCGGTCCTATTCGGTCCTATTAGGTACGTTTCGGTCCTAATCGGTGCGTTTCGGTCCTATTCGGTCCTATTAGGTACGTTTCGGTCCTACTCGGTACGTTTCGGTCCTATTCGGTACGTTTCGGTCCTAATCGGTACGTTTGGGTCCTATTCGGTGCGTTTCGGTCCTATTCGGTACGTTTCGGTCCTATTAGGTACGTTGCGGTCCTAATCGGTGCGTTTCGGTACTATTAGGTACGTTTCGGTCCTAATCGGTACGTTTCGGCACTATTCGATACGTTTCGGTCCTATTCGGTCCTATTAGGTACGTTTCGGTCCTAATCGGTGCGTTTCGGTCCTATTCGGTCCTATTAGGTACGTTTCGGTCCTAATCGGTACGTTTCGGTCCTATTCGGTACGTTTCGGTCCTATTCGGTCCTATTAGGTACGTTGCGGTACTAATCGGTACGTTTCGGCCCTATTCGGTACGTTTCGGTCCTATTTGGTCCTATTAGGTACGTTTCGGGCCTAATCGGTGCGTTTCGATCCTACTCGGTCCTATTAGGTACGTTTCGGTCCTATTCGGTACGTTTCGGTCCTATTCGGTCCTATTTGGTACGTTTCGGTCCTAATCGGTACGTTTCGGTCCTAATCGGTACGTTTCGGTCCTAATCGGTACGTTTCGGCCCTATTCGGTACGTTTCGGTCCTATTCGGTCCCATTAGGTACGTTTCGGTCCTATTCGGTACGTTTCGGTCCTATTCGGTCCTATTAGGTACGTTTCGGTCCTACTCGGTACGTTTCGGTCCTATTCGGTACGTTTCGGTCCTATTCGGTCCTATTCGGTACGTTTCGGTCCTAATCGGTCCTATTCGATACGTTTCGGTCCTATTCGGTCCTATTAGGTACTTTTCGGTCCTAATCGGTACGTTTCGGCCCTATTCGGTACGTTTCGGTCCTATTCGGTCCTATTAGGTACGTTGCGGTCCTAATCGGTGCGTTTCGGTCCTATTAGGTACGTTTCGGACCTAATCGGTACGTTTCGGCCCCATTTGGTACGTTTCGGTTCTATTCGGTCCTATTAGGTACGTTTCGGGCCTAATCGGTGCGTTTCGGTCCTATTCGGTCCTATTAGGTACGTTTCGGTCCTAATCGGTACGTTTCGATCCTATTCGGTACGTTTCGGTCCTATTCGGTCCTAATAGGTACGTTTCGGTCCTAATCGGTACGGTTCGGTCCTATTCGGTACGTTTCGGTCCTATTCGGTCCTATTAGGTACGTTTCGGTCCTAATCGGTACGTTTCGGCACTTTTCGGTACGTTTCGGTCCTATTAGGTACGTTTCGGGCCTAATCGGTGCGTTTCGGTCCTATTCGGTCCTATTAGGTACGTTTCGGTCCTAATCGGTCCTATTCGGTCCTATTCGGTCCTATTCGGTACGTTTCGGTCCTAATCCTTACGTTTCGGCACTTTTCGGTACGTTTCGGTCCTATTCGGTCCTATTAGGTACGTTTCGGTCCTAATCGGTGCGTTTCGGTCCTATTCGGTCCTATTAGGTACGTTTCGGTCCTAGTCGGTACGTTTCGGTCCTAATCGGTACGTTTCGGTCCTATTAGGTACGTTTCGGGCCTAATCGGTGCGTTTCGGTCCTATTCGGTCCTATTAGGTACGTTTCGGTCCTAATCGGTCCTATTCGGTCCTATTCGGTCCTATTCGGTACGTTTCGGTCCTAATCGGTACGTTTCGGCACTTTTCGGTACGTTTCGGTCCTATTCGGTCCTATTAGGTACGTTTCGGTCCTAATCGGTGCGTTTCGGTCCTATTCGGTCCTATTCGGTACGTTTCGGTCCTAGTCGGTACGTTTACTTTTCGGTACGTTTCGGTCCTAATCGGTACGTTTCGGGCCTATTCGGTCGGTTTCGGTCCTATTCGGTCCTATTAGGTACGTTTCGGTCCTAACGTTTCGGCCCTTTTCGGTCCTATTCGGTCCTATTAGGTACGTTTCGGTGCGTTTCGGTCCTATTCGGTCCTATTAGGTACGTTTCGGTCCTAATCGGTCCTACGTTTCGGTCCTAATCGGTCCTAATCGGTACGTTTCGGCACTTTTCGGTACGTTTCGGTCCTATTCGGTCCTATTAGGTACGTTGCGGTCCTAATCGGTGCGTTTCGGTCCTATTAGGTACGTTTCGGACCTAATCGGTACGTTTCGGCCCCATTTGGTACGTTTCGGTTCTATTCGGTCCTATTAGGTACGTTTCGGGCCTAATCGGTGCGTTTCGGTCCTATTCGGTCCTATTAGGTACGTTTCGGTCCTAATCGGTACGTTTCGATCCTATTCGGTACGTTTCGGTCCTATTCGGTCCTAATAGGTACGTTTCGGTCCTAATCGGTACGGTTCGGTCCTATTCGGTACGTTTCGGTCCTATTCGGTCCTATTAGGTACGTTTCGGTCCTAATCGGTACGTTTCGGCACTTTTCGGTACGTTTCGGTCCTATTAGGTACGTTTCGGGCCTAATCGGTGCGTTTCGGTCCTATTCGGTCCTATTAGGTACGTTTCGGTCCTAATCGGTCCTATTCGGTCCTATTCGGTACGTTTCGGTCCTAATCGGTACGTTTCGGCACTTTTCGGTACGTTTCGGTCCTATTCGGTCCTATTAGGTACGTTTCGGTCCTAATCGGTGCGTTTCGGTCCTATTCGGTACGTTTCGGTCCTATTCGGTCCTATTAGGTACGTTGCGGTCCTAATCGGTGCGTTTCGGTACTATTAGGTACGTTTCTGTCCTAATCGGTACGTTTCGGCACTATTCGATACGTTTCGGTCCTATTCGGTCCTATTAGGTACGTTTCGGTCCTAATCGGTGCGTTTCGGTCCTATTCGGTCCTATTAGGTACGTTTCGGTCCTAATCGGTACGTTTCGGTCCTATTCGGTACGTTTCGGTCCTATTCGGTCCTATTAGGTACGTTGCGGTACTAATCGGTACGTGTCGGCCCTATTCGGTACGTTTCGGTCCTATTCGGTCCTACTAGGTACGTTTCGGTCCTAATCGGTGCGTTTCGGTCCTATTCGGTCCTATTAGGTACGTTTCGGTCCTAATCGGTACGTTTCGGCCCTATTCGGTACGTTTCGGTCCTATTCGGTCCTATTAGGTACGTTTCGGTCCTAATCGGTACGTTTCGGCACTTTTCGGTACGTTTCGGTCCTATTCGGTCCTATTAGGTACGTTTCGGTCCTAGTCGGTGCGTTTCGGTCCTATTCGGTCCTATTAGGTACGTTTCGGTCCTACTCGGTACGTTGCGATCCTAATTGGTGCGTTTCGGCCCTATTCGGTACGTTTCGGTCCTATTCGGTCCTATTAGGTACGTTGCGGTCCTAATCGGTGCGTTTCGGTCCTATTAGGTACGTTTCGGTCCTAATCGGTACGTTTCGGCCCTATTCGGTACGTTTCGGTCCTATTCGGTCCTAGTAGGTACGTTTCGGTCCTAATCGGTACGTTTCGGTCCTATTCGGTACGTTTCGTTCCTATTCGGTCCTATTAGGTACGTTTCGGTCCTAATCGGTACGTTTCGGTCCTAATCGGTACGTTTCGGTCCTAATCGGTATGCCCCGAAAAATGGTGAGCCATTTGAAACGATACTAAACAAAGTCTTTCAGAAATCTGTTCTCTGTCAAATGTCTAAAAAATCGAAGGAGAGATATGAAGGGGTTTAAGAGAGCTGGTTTCTTGTATGACAAGTTCTTTAGACCATAGACCACAAAAATATTGTATAATTGATACCCTGTTTGACATATGACAAAGCAAGGATTAGCGCTACAGTAGGCTATAGATATGCAAAATTCAGAAGAGTGAGGAAACAAATTAAAACAACACCTTCGTGTGTCCCCAGCTTAGCAGAGTCAAACTGTACTAGAATTGTCGATATATTCTGCCTCAATTTTACTCTAGAGCATTCGAAATGCCCCGAAAACTGGTGAGCCATTTGAAACGACACTATACAAAGTCTTTCAGAAATCAGTTCTCTGTCAAATGTCTAAAAAATCAATCGAGACATATGATGACGCTTAAGAGAACTGGTTTCTTTTATGACAGGTATTATAGACCACAGAAATATTATAAAATTGATACCCTGTTTGTGCCACAGTAGCTATAGATATGCAAAAATTCAGAAGAGTGACTCTCTCTCTGCCTCTTTCTTTCTCTCTCTCTCTCTCTCTCTCTCTCTCTCTCTCTCTCTCTCTCTCTCTCTCTCTCTCTCTCTCTCTCTCTCTCTCTCTCTCTCTCTCTCTCTCTCTCTCTCTCTCTCTCTCTCTCTCTTCTTCTCTCTCTCTCTCTCTCTCTCTCTCTCTCTCTCTCTCTCTCTCTCTCTCTCTCTCTCTCTCTCTCTCTTCTCTCTCTCAAGAAGAGTGATGAAACGAATTCAATCCACAATTTCTTGTGTCCCCATCTCCATTGCGTCAAACCGTAGAAGAGTAGGAAATATATTCTGTGTCACTTTGATTTGAGATCATTTGAAATGCCACGAAAAATGGTCAGCCAATTGAGTTTATACAAAGTCTGTCAGAAATCTATTCTCTGTCATTTGCCTAAAAAGTCGATCGAGAGATAGGAAGGGTTTTCAGATAGCTGGTTTCTTGTATCATAGGTTTAATAGACCACAAAAGTATTATAAAATTGAAACCCTGTCTGACACCATTCCGAAAGAACGGAGAACTGCGCCATAGCGATCCCCGCACTGCGGATAGCCATTTCCGCACTGCGGAGATCCATCCACGCACTGCGGCGGTTAGGTCTATAGGCCTAAAGGCAAACAGTATCGTCAACCCCGATATTCTGATGAAATTCAACAGACTCTAACAGAGGGGTCATCCACGTTATAAATATTATAAAATTGAGACCTTGTGTAACACCGTTCCGAAAGAACGGAGAACTGCGCCAAAGCCATCCCCGCACTGCGTAGAGCCATTTCCGCACTTCGGACATCATCCACGCACTGCGGCTGTTAGGTCTATAAGCCTAAAGGCAAGCAGTATTTTCAACTCCGAAATTCTGATGAAATTCAACAAACTCTAACAGAGAGGACATCAACATTTACGCCTTTGTAGTACTTGTTAAGGAAAAAAGGAGCACTGCGCCGTATAAAAGGGAGCACGACGCGGTAACCATAGATCACTACTACTACTGCTACTATTACTAGCACTACTACTACTACTACTACTACCACTACTACTACTACTACTACTACTACTAAGTGGCATCCCCGCACTACGGATAGCCATTTCCACATTGTCGAGACCCATCCACGAACTGCGGAGGACATCAACATTTACGCCTTTGTAGTACTTGTTAAGGAAAAAAGGAGCACTGTATAAAAGGGAGCACGACGCGGTAAGCATAGATCACTACTACTACTGATACTATTACTAGCACTACTACTACTACTACTACTACTAAGTAGCATCCCCGCACTGCGGATAGCCATTTCCACACTGTTAAGACCCATCCACGAACTGCGGCGATAGGCCTATAGGCAAGCAACCTCAATATTCAACTTCGAGCTTCAACGTCGATAACAGAGGGGTCATCCACATTTGCACCTTAATAGTACTATTGCCATAGTAGGCTACAGATATGCAAAAATTAAGCAGAGTGATGAAACAAATTCAATACACATTTTCTTGTGTCCCATCTCCATTGCACCAAACCGTACTAGAGTATTACCGGTAAATATATTCTGTATCACATTGATTCTAGATCATTCGAAATGCCACGATAAATGGTCAGCCATTTGAGCCGACATTATACAAAGTCTTTCAGAAATCTATTCTCTGTCATATCCCAAAAAAGTCAATCGAGAGATAGGAAGGGTCTTAAGATAGCTGGTTTCTTGTATCACAGGTTTAATAGACCACTAAAATTATTATAAAATTGAAACACTGTTTGACACCGTTCCGAAAGAATGGAGAACTGCGCCATAGCCATCCCCGCACTGCGGATTGCCATTTCCGCACTGCGGAGATCCATCCATGCACTGCGGCGGTTAGGTCTATAGGCCTATAAGCAAACATTATCTTCAACCCCGACATTCTGATAAAATTCAACAGACTCTAACAGAGGGGTCATCCACATTTACGCCTTAGTAGATCATTAGTAGATACTTAGTAGATACTATTGCTATAGTAGGCCATAGATATGCAAAAATTAAGAAGAATGATGAAACGAATTCAATACACATTTTCTTGTGTCCCCATCTCCATTGCGTCAAACCATACTAGAGTAGGAAATATATTCTTGTATCACTTTGATTCTAGATCATTCGAAATGCCACGAAAAATGGTCAGCCATTTGAGCCGACATTATACAAAGTCTGTCAGAAATCTATTAAAATTAAAATTATTAAAATAATTTTTTAAATATATTTTTATGTCGTTGGATACCACTCGTCGAGACCTTTCCAACGGTATAAGTCTTTCTAATATAAACCGTCTGGAAGGGGTTCAGGTGGCGTACCACGGTTTTACCTACAAAGTCTATCAGAAATCTATTAAAATTAAAATTATTAAAATAATTTTTTAAATATATTTTTATGTCGTTGAATACTACTCGTCGAGACCTTTCCGACGGTATAAGTCTTTCTAATATAAACCGTCTGGAAGGGGTTCAGGTGGCGTACCACGGTTTTACCTTTAAATAGTATTTAAATAGCATTTAAATAGTATTTAAATAGTATTGACTATTTCAATAGTCACAACACTATATATACATATACAAGAAATAACCACAAATTCAATGAAAATATATGCACCTGATCTTAATAATTCTCGGTGGAACTTACCGGTTGTTCATAATCATCATCAAAGTGACACAGTGCAGTTAAAGGTAAAAGACAGAGGCAACGGAGGACGAAAAGAGAAATATGACCGACAATTTCTGTCGATATCATGATCTTTAAAATAAATTAAAACAAAAATCTGTATAAACATTAAATAAACACAGAAATTAAAATCCAATCGATGTGTTGCCGCTGCCAACTAATAAAACCGTTGAACCGACTCCTGAAATTTCGAGGAGATTCTGCTTTCAATAATATAATATAATAATATAACGAGGTTTAAAGTGGTTCAGTAGGGACTGCCCTGTGCGAGAACCGCTTCGTATGAAGACTCCGCCGAACAGACAGCCTCTTCAGTCTTCACCTCACCACTCTGCATTATTTTTAGCCCTGTGGTATTTTCTACAACAACGGCTGATGCTACAGGCCTGCATTTATGATGGCGCTATATATTTGATTGATAGTTATTTGATAAAATGGAGGGATACGGAATTACACAGCAGTTGATTTATGTAAAGAATTTGTACTGTGACTTTAATTCGCCTATTTCTTCATTTTGCTGATATTTTTGCATATTTAAACACCTGCATAATAATAGTCCCCCCGTCGGTTTCTGTCATACAGAGAATCAATTTTATATTATTCTTGTTGTCTATGAAACCTGTGAATCAAGAACCAGTTATTTTACGACACGATTTATCTTGCCATCTTCTTTGTAGCCATTTCATTCGATGCTTGGTCGAAATTTCTTTTGTTGATGTGCCTAGTTCTCGTGCTCTCAGTATTTTCTACAATAACGGCTCACGCCACATTATCAGGGCGTAGCGACGGGGGTATATGGGTATATAACCCCCCCCCCAAAAAAAAAATCAGGCTAACTTGAACTTTTTAATGTGTTTTTAGAATTTCAACGTTTTCTAAAGTTTCATACCCCCTACCAATCACATTATAGCCATAGGCGGATTTTATTAAAGGCTAGGGTAAACTTAAGCCTATACCCGACTAATCCCACCAAAACAAAACAAAATTGTTTTTCCATCAACAACAGGTCTGTCGCGTCCTGAATGGCACGCGTGCTGGGTGGCACCCCCAGCTGACCCCCATGTTACTCTACCCAAATATTAAACTGTAAATCCGCCTATGATTATAGCCCCAAATCAAATTCATGGCTACGCCTTTGTACATTATCCGTGACATTTCTGCTTTTCTATAGGCCTAGCTATGTTCGGCGTACTCGTACCGTCTCTATAGTTAACCCCTTAACCGTGTATTTAACTGTAACTCAATGTAAAATGGACGGATATATCCGGGATCCCCAGTTAAGGGGTTAAGCTACTTCGTTCGTGAGTGCATTTTCCGCGACATTAATAGGCTTATAATGGCTAAGTTCGATCTTCGACAAGCTATAAACCCTTCAGCACTGCAGGAGAGCTAGCAGCCTCTGCAATGCGGAATTAAAGGCTATACCTGGCTGTCTAATCATCCGTGTTGCTTTCCGACGTCTTCTTTTACATCACCTGTCCATCTCTTAGACTGTCTTCCTGCGCTTCTATTTCCAACAATATGGCTCTCTCTTTCTCTTTCTATTTCTCTTTCTCTCTCTCTCTCTCTCTCTCTCTCTCTCTCTCTCTCTCTCTCTCTCTCTCTCTCTCTCTCTCGAGGGCAGTCTTTCTTCTCGCATTCTTGTCACGTGCAGAAACAACTGTAGGCCTACTCTTCATTTCTTCTATCGCTCAGTATTCAGTAAGCGCGATAACCCCTAATGCAGTGGCGGTTCCAGGAATTCTTGGTGGAGGGGGTGACAATTTTTGGGGAAGTTGGTGGTGGGGATGCAAAGTGAAGAAGAAAAACAAGAAAAAGAGAAAATGTCATTGTTAGTAGTGTTTTGCTCACTAAATGTTAAGAAACCTTACAAAAAGGCCGACAAGCAAGAACAAGATCATTAACAGTATTTTCCACTATTTTTTATAATCACCGGAAAATAGATTGACAAACAAAAAAGGTCATCCGGAACCCCGATGGGGGATGCATCCCCAGTAATCAACACGGTGGAACTGCCACTGCCTACATGGCGAATAAAGTAAACTAGTGCCTTTAGGCTGTAGGCAAATTCAAGTGCAACTTTTCCAGTTTATTTACTGTTTTTAGCGATGATTTTGCGACAATAATCGACGTTTCCCTCACTCCAGCATCGACCACAGACGATAAAGCGGTCATTGTCCACCGCACGATTCTGCTTTAACCCCTTAACTGTGTATTTAAATGTAACTCAATGTAAAATGGACAGATATATCCGGGATTCCCAGTTAAGGGGTTAAAGCCGCAAGGGCATTCGCTGTCCGTCGTTTTCGTTCTCTCTCTCTATAGTTACTAAATAATAATTATGCATTGGCCTACATGTGCGTTGAGCTTTGTGTATAGGCCTAAGGACTCGAAACCTTCCTTGTGCCGGTCGCGGACTTTCGCCCAGCAGCCCTGGTAGGCCTAGCCTACCTGTGCCTACCTGTTATCAGCAACCTTCCTTGTGCTAATGCTAGAATTTGCTAAAGAAAATTGAATTAAGTTTACTTTAAGTCAAAGCGTTTTAAGGAAACTTTATCGCTGCACTAAACTCAGAAAATTGTCATTTAAGCCTACCACTGCGCATTTTCAATTTATCACTGCACACTTTGTGTATATCACACGTACTGCACGTTATAAGAGGCCCTGCTTTAATATGTCAGCTGCCATAATTATGAATAGATAACATTAGAGGAAACAGTGGTCCTCGACGTTTCTATCAAGGCCAGTGTTCTATTTGTTGGGATTGTGGAGGTTTAGGCCTAACGTCCTTCTGGTTGGGGTCAACCACACTCGAAGGTTGGAAATTTTCGTTTTAATCGTCTTATCCCCTCCCCCATTGGATAAAGATGATTCAGTGGTGGAAGTAGTCCCAGTCTCAGAATTTTTTCAAAGCAACCATTGATTGATCCATATACCCTGGTAAAAGTCTACTGAGTTCAGGAAATGTTCTCCTTTGTTACAACTGGACGGGTCTTGAAAAAGGCAAAATGACCGACTTTACGTTCACTACTTGTTATTGCCTCTACAAATAGGCCTAGTACCGTCGACTGCTTTCACTATATGCCTTTAGAAACTACTACACACGAAAGCAGAAAGCAAACGACTTTTAAAAAAAAAATACTAGCATAGGCCTATAGGCCTATAAGCGTTACGCTGCTAAGTTTTGGTCACATAATGCCGTGCAAAATTCAGAGGACCTATTGTGGACAAATAAATTTAATGGGATCTCAAACCGCGTTTATATTAGCCGAGCCGGACAATATAATCAACCCACGCTCCCCCGCCTCCGCCCCCCACTCGCCGGCATCGGTAGCTAACAATAGTGCAGGCCTAATCGAACGGTGTCAACATGCAGGCATTGCGAAAAGGTATAACGTTGCATGAACTAAAATGACGCATTCAGTCTACGAAGAAGAGCGTCTTGGTCTCGTTTCCGGATCATTTCTTCTGGGCGCCTTCGAGAAACTTGTCCCTCGTCTTGATAAGAGTTCTGTCGTTCAGTTTCATCCAAGCTCCGATCACGAACGACTCGATGTTCACTTCGTTGCTGCCGCGAAGGATGCGGAAGTAGCCGTCCTCGCCCCAATCCTCACCCCAAGAATTCGCACACAGCTACGGTCGAACAACGACTGAATTATTCTTCAAAATGCACTGCACAAGTCATGACCACTTGTATTGGAAAGTTCAAACAATGAGACATTCTAGAATCACACCCGCAATAATAATAATAATAATAATAATAATAATAATAATAATAATAATAATAATAATAATAATAATAATAATAATAAAACCAATAACAAATCTTAACAATAACAATACCCCCACTGCTGTATTTAATAATAATAATAACTGCTCCAGGTCATAATAATAATAACTGCACAGGGCCCGGCGGTCTAATAATAATAATAATAATTAATAAAATGAATAATAACACTAAGAATGGTTAAAATGTCAGTTAATAATAATAATAATAATAATAATAATGTATGACCTGTATGCAAGGGCCCTCGGCCATTTAACTGAAGGCAAAGGGCCTGTCCAGACATTGCCTAATTAAATGCAAAAATAATAATTAAATTATAAATATAAATGAAAGAGTGAAAACTCCAAGAGCGATTCGACTTATTCCGATGGCAATCTTCGCCGAAATAGCAAATGAGGAAAATATAATATTTACCCAGTATTTTATGGGTTTTCCTGTTGAATAATCCGTTCCCCAACTGAAAAAAGCACTGAGATGAGTAATATGGAGTATAGGTCTAAAGCTTAAAAACAGTGGTTTTATTATTATTATTACTTATTATCCTAAACCAGATATTAAAATCATCATTATTATTATTATTATTATTATTATTATTACCGCTTATTATTATTATCTTAGGTGATCTATTATTATTATTAAAATTACAGAGATATATGAAAAGTAACATCGATTACAGTAGGCTATAGAAATGCAACAGTGGCGTCGCCAGGAATTTTGGTTGGGAGGAGGCAAAGGGGCTAGCGTGTCAGATTTCTTACCCACCGCGCTGTCCGAAAAATTGAGCCCCTTCACAGAAATCTTTCTCACCGGATTTGTAAAAATCGCGAAAATCTGGTAGGTGGTCTGGGACAAGGTTAGGGAAAATATTGCCCCCAGGAATTTTTGGTTGCAAAAGGGGCTAGCGTGTCAGCGACGCTAGTGACTCACCGGAAGAACAGCGACAAGATGAGACTTTTTGAAAACAAGAACGATTGAGATTGAAGCCTCTAATCTATTCGACTCTACTCGTTGATTAATAATTACCCGAGAATTCGTACGGAGTGAAAGTCAGTTTTAAGCGGGTTGAGTTTCTTAGGATTCGTCGTTTCGGCGATGTGTTGGTAAACTCCGGATTTGTAAAGGTAGAAATCATCCTTAACTTCGATCACGGCTGCAGAAGAAAACAACAACTCTCAAAGCTGACACAGCCAGCGCTTTCCAGGGGCGTAGCCAGGAATTTGTTTGGGGGGTATAATGTGATCGGGGGCGGGTATGAATCTGAAAAAACTTTGAAAATCTTAAAAAACACATTTAAAATGTTAAGGTAGTCTGATTTTGGGGGGTATATATACCGAAATATCCCCCGTCGCTACGCTCCTAGCGCTTTCACAAGTCACTATCGTTAGAAATGCCGTGTTATTTATATCGAAACAACTTAAAGAAGTTTGTAAGACAGCTACTGTGTGTATAAACCGGTGAAAAGCAGATCTGAAAAGGCAGGAATCGAAGCGGAAGCATATAGACCGATGTAAATGTGAACCGAACCAGCAACGAACAGTGACAATTAATGGCAGCGATGTTCCTGCCGATGAATTAAGTGTTTAATCTACTCACATTTAGGCCTAAAACTCTTCTTAGGTGCAAAATAATATCACCAATATTATACAACCACAACGCAATCATCTGCTCCTAAAAAGCGGCGATGAACTTTTGTTCCTTTTTTGTTCGTCAGACATTTTCACGTTGAAAATGCGCAAAATAGGCCTACACATAAATGGTGCCGATAACACAGGGCAACAACAAATTTTTTTTGTCTGGTGCCTTAGAAGTTATATATGTTTCTTGGTATATTTAGTGCGCTGATTCCAAATATGGTATCAGATTTTCTCTATCAGCTCTAGTTTTTGAGATATGGCATATTATTATTATTATTATTATTATTATTATTATTATTATTATTATTATTATTATTATTATTATTATTATTATTATTATTATTATTATTATCATCATCATCATCATCATCATCATCATCACCACCACCATCATCATTGCTACTTCTATTTCATTAGCACATGATTGGCAGGTGACTGATGGCAGAAGACTGATAGGTTATGGGTGATTGACAGCTGTCAGATTGAGAGATCACAGAGTGGCAAAAGATG
Organism: Metaphire vulgaris; assembly: GCA_018105865.1. Taxonomy (NCBI): domain Eukaryota; kingdom Metazoa; phylum Annelida; class Clitellata; order Crassiclitellata; family Megascolecidae; genus Metaphire; species Metaphire vulgaris. Next base: position 10,671,679 of record CM030870.1, on the reverse strand, counting down.
ACAGATGATTGACAGCTGTCAGATTAAGAGATGATGGACAGGTGAAAAATGACAGCTGATTGATCAAATCTATAGGGAATGTTAGAGCGATATGCCTATAGCATCAGGGGCTATAATTGAAATATATTAATAATATTTTCAAAAATCTTGATTAGCAGGTGCTCTTCACTTCTCTGTCAAGAGTGCTAGTCATTCACACGTCTGCCAATACCATTCTCTGTAGATTAAAAATGTCCTTTAAAATGTCCAATTTACGCGTTAGAGAATACCACAGGCAAAATTTTAAATGCCAAGCACTTATGATCTACAAGAGATAGTGCCCTAAGTTTTTGAAAAAACTTGCTTAGCTGGTGCCCTTCACTTCTCTGAAAAAGTTCTAGCCATTCACACGTCTGCCAATACCAATCTCTGTAGTTTAAAAATGTCCTTTAAAATGTCCAATTTACGCATTAGAGAATACCACAGGCAAAATTCTGAATGCCAAGCACTTTTGATATAAAACTACAGAGAATAATTATTGAAAAAGACTTGATTGAATGGCTAGCACTTTGATTTAGCCATCCACCCAAGGACTACTAGTAGTCCCTAAAATGTCCAATTTACGGATTAGAGAATCCCAAGGGGTACCCCCTACCCCAACCCCTAGCCCTATGGGTACCACTAATTTTAGGGTTCCCCTACCCCTAGCCACACCTCTCAGGGGTATCCATTCTCCTATCCCTAGGGGTACCCATTCCCTAGCCCTAATGGGTACCACTACCCCCTAGGGTTCCCAGGCAAACCCTAGCCATTGATCTACTAGAGGTACCCATTCTCCTATCCCTAGGGGTACCCCTACCCTTAAGTTTATTCGAATGCCTCTGGGCAGAATTTTACTAAAAGTATAAGAAGTGTCTATGTTAAAATTTCATGCTTTTATCCACAAAATGAACAATCATACGGCTTATCAACTGTACTATTATGACTTCATTTGAATGGCTATTATTATTATTATTATTATTATTATTATTATTATTATTATTATTATTATTATTATTATGTTAATTATTATTATTATTATTATGTTAATTATTATTATGTTAATTATTATTATGTTAATTATTATTATTATTATTATTAGAATTTTTGTGCTGATGACCTTGTTTTGCTTGTCGAACTTATCAGACTTTTCACATGAAAAATATATCTCTCTAGTTGTTATTTACGTTTTATGAGACTTCGCCGCGGACCGCTTGTGGTCCGCGGACCACGGGTTGAGAACCACTGACATAGGCTACAGTACATGCGAAATTGGTCTGATTAGACCAGGGCGTCTGTAGGAGTATCGCAACTGCCCCGGAGTGGCCTGGAACGAGAAAAACTTTGGGGTGCTAGATTTTAAAATATTGAACCAGCAACTCGAAACTGGCAATTAGTTTAGACCCGATCAGGAACACAGCTCCTCTCTCATGGTTAAGCTAATGGCTGCCTACCGAGCACTTTACCTTTAACTAGTAACTAGTTACGTTACTAGCTAGGACTAGCACTTATGACAAAATGCTTCCGGACCACTATTCAGTGAAAGACAATTACAGGACAGTACTGTAGATTACAGTTTAGGGGGAAATCCCCAAGTTTTAACCCTCCGCCCAATTTTTTAAATCTTGGCTGGGGATGGAAATCCCCCCCCGAAAGTGTGGAGACTCAGACCTTGTCCCCCAAACATTTCAAAATCCTCCTCCCCAATGTCAAGGTGGCTAGAAGAAACACGGCGCGACAGAGACCACCGAGGAGGACACATTGACATTGACTCGACATCAAACGAGAGACGAAAAGGCAGACTCGATTGACAGCTCTCCTTTTGGACGCAAAACCTTTTAACAGACGCCGACAGAGTAGGTTCAAAAGAGTTCCGACCGACAGTAGCCGAGCATCTTTTTAAGAGGCATCATCATCATCATCACCGTGTCATAAATACCCTCCACTTCAAACGCAGGAACGCGGCACAATCAAGCATGCACACCCTCCCCTCCCTCCCCTCCCTCCTCCCGCCGTTGACGCACACAACAATAGACCGTTTAAGCTGCGTTCATTAAAACGTCCATTCGCCCACCTACCCACCTACCTACCAACCTACCATCTAAGCTGAACACAAGGATTCGTCTGTGTGGGTATTGCCAAGATATAGGCCTAATAATATTCTTCTAACGATGTGCATGAAATTGTGCGCACAACACTGTGCGAGGTGTGTGTGGAGCAGTGACGCCATCTACCAGCGTTTGATTTTGATTTAACCCCTTAACTGGGGACCCCGGATATATCCGTTCATTTTACATTGAGTTACAGTTAAATACTCAGTTAAGGGGTTAAATTGGAAAATGTGCTGGAGAAGTTTCTAGTCTTACTCAATATAATAATAGGCTAACTTGATATATTCTAGATTACAACTGTGTGCATTCATCTGGTTGGAATAAATTTTTTGACTTGGAGATTCCACTGTTGTCCCTAGAAGTAGGCCTACTTCTGATCGCAACCTTGGTGTGATATTTGACTCTTCCCTCTCTTTCACTGGTCACATAAATTCAGTCTGCGAAATTTCTCATTATCACATTCGGGACATCTATCGCATCAGATATCTCCTCGCTCATTCAATTACAAAATGCATTGGCATACACTATCTAGTCGCCTAGATTATTGCAATTGGAATGCGAGAAATTGTTTTACTAGAAATTAGACAAATTCTATGCGAATTAGACCTAGTTTTCTAGTACAAGGCCTCTCACCACACTACAGTAAAACCCAGACCACGCCGAAATGCCCTCAGCGTTTAAATGCCCTCCGCGTTCAAATGCACACCTTTTGGCACTAACACACATTTTTGCATTGAACTTCCCCTCCAGCAGTCACTTTCCCCTCCTCCTCCAAAGGCCTGGAGACTGGATAAAAACACTGATTCATCTTGTGCTGAGCTAGCGAATTTTTGAACGAACCGAAGTACAGCTTGAGCTTTTTAAAACTGCGTAATCAGTGTTTATCCAGACTCCAGGCCTTTTGGGGAAAAATTGAGGTTTTTTTTTTTTTTGGGGGGGGGAGAAGAGGAATCGACTTGGTTGGAGGCAGAGACGTCATTTCACTGTTTATCGGGGGGGACACTTTGGACCTGACCAAGTTTGCGAAAAAAGAGTTGACGACCTTTTTTTGCTTGTCAGGTCATTTATTACGATTACTTACTTTAGATTACTTGACGTCAAATCAAGCACTCCTTTAGGGGCTGCTAACCTTTTTTGCTTCAATTGGTATGTAAAAACTAAATAACACAAACGTTGACGAAAAAAAATGTTTTCCCCTAAAAATCAGGGGGGCAAATGCCCCCCTGCCCCCCAAATGACGTCCCTGGTTGGAGGGAAAAAGACACAGTTCAATGCAAAATTTGTGTAAGTGTTGGGATTTTGGGGGGAGAATTTTGAGGGGTTTTTTTTTTGGGGGGGGAAGGATTCTCCCCTCCTAACAGGCCTGTATAAAACACTGTGCGTAATAATAAATAAATAATAATTATGCACTTCTATAGCACCATTTCTAATACCCGAGGGTATCAATCGATGGTAGCAAAAGACTAGGTTATTCCAGAGATCAGTCAGAGGGAAATACGTCATTTACTATAGGCCCTACAGTGCCTATTCTCGAAAGCGCTATTGAAATACACCAGATCTTAGTTAATTATGCCCGCTTACAGTAATTTCCAGCAATATACAGCAATAGTGACTGTACAACCGTAAGTGATCGTCAAAATTGAGAACTTGCCTTGAACCGGACCATTATCCATAAGTTCTTTCATTATCGCTTTCTCCTTTTGTAAAACAAGTAAAGGTACCAAACATTCAAAGCTATAACTGATGTTGCCATGTTAAGGCAATAATTTCATTACCGTTTCAACGGTAGACCATAATTATGCACAGTCAAGTAATCGCTTCTTTTGCAAAGCCTAAGTATTATAATTTTCACAAACGGGCGTAACCTTAAAGCTTAGTGGCGGCTCCACCGGGGGGGCAGGGGGGGCGTGCCCCCCTATTGAGTGCCTGGCCCCCCAGTGGCCCCCCCAGTTGGGATCCTATACGTAAGGCTACATACATTAAACAACAAATGGTTGGCCCCCCATGATTAGAAGTTGCCACCCCAACGGCCCCCCCACTTGCCAAATCCTAGAGCCGCCACTGAGCTTAGGCCCTATATCAACCGCACGCAGAACCACAGATTAACCAAATGGAACAAATTCTTTTATGTCGACCCTATCAATCAATCAATCAATCAATCAATCAATCAATCAATCAATCAATCAATCAATCCAATCGATCGATCGATCAATCAATTAGTTTATTAGTATCAAAATCAAGACCAAAGATAATTAATATGCGCTATTACTATTCAATATCTGAAGAAAGGCTATAAAGACAAATGCAAATATGTTTCATATTTCGATATTAGGTCATAGATTGCTATATTAAAATTAGCATGAAACAATAATTAGGACACTGAAAGGGAGAAGCAGAGGAAGAGCAGCAATCTCAGTGCTTCTGACGTGCTCTCCTAATCGAGTGCTATAATCGTCTGCAGAAATATTATTATTATTATTATTATTATTATTATTATTATTATTATTATTATTATTATTATTATTATTATTATTATTATTATTATTATTATTATTATTATTATTATTATTATTATTATTATTATTATTATTATTATTATTATTATTATTATTATTATTATTATTATTATTATTATTATTATTATTATTATTATTATTATTATTATTATTATTATTATTATTATTATTATTATTATTATTATTATTATTATTATTATTATTATTATTATTATTATTATTATTATTATTATTATTATTATTATTATTATTATTATTATTATTATTAAGCGCTATGGAATACTTACGTTGACTGGCAGACGATATGGAGGCGATGCTTGGAAGACGGTCATCGGGCTTCTGTCCGAGGGGCAGGTGGAGCTCTTCAGAGACAGGTAGGAGCGCGGAACGGAACAGGTGCTTTTCCGAATTGTAGTTCCGCTTGCAAACGGGTAGCAAGTCAAATCCACGATACTTCCAAGAAAATATATTTGAACGCGATTAATTATTAACCCCTTAACTGGGTAACTATTTGCAACTCAATGTAAAATGGACGAGCGTTACTCGGGGCACCCAGTTAAGGGGTTAATAGCGACGATCAGTGGAGAAGGAGGCGCCCTTTATCTGACCCCATCTAGGACCCCATCTTCCTTAATTAAGGGGGACCCAGCACCAGAGCAATCCCGTGCGTCTCGATGGGCAATTGATTTGGTTTGACGTTCTGGGGGGGGGGGGGGGGGGGGTGGGGTTCTCAGTGATTGGAAAG
>CM030870.1:10633789-10658789 GCA_018105865.1 Metaphire vulgaris | reverse complement strand
TTTTCTTCAGATCTCTATTATTTACTGCATTCACCCGGGCCATTCAATGATCAAGAGAGCATGAAAAGAAACAAAAAAATTAACGAAAACACTGGAAAACAAAAAAACCACGTACACTAAAAATCACGTATATATACTACCATCGTCATCATCATCATCACCGCCACTGGATTAGTCTCAAAAGGCAATCCAAAGAGTCTTTAAGTACAAGAAAACAGTAATCAGTGATTTCATATCTTCACTGAAAAAAGCTACACAAGCTCGTTCTGATAAGATAAGCACACGTTAAGGATACAGATTTATATTTATCTTCCATTAAAATGTATATTTAGACAATAGTTTCTGTTTAGATAAGGCAAACCCGACTACCAGCTGCATAGTACACATAAAATTCATGATTAAAAAACTGGGAAAACAAAAATTATAAACATTAAAATTAATTCTCCAGTAACGGTTGCAGTGTCCTGGAATAAATGACTAAAGTAGTCCAACGCGCACAGAAATGCACGATAGACAACCGAATAGGTGCAGAGAATGTAGTAGTATTATGAGCGTTTACTACAAATCTCTCTCTTAAGTCCACGTCAATAAGGCAGCTTTGTACCGGGTAACTAAGCGCCCAAGCGTGTAAAACTGCACCAGCGGCGGTTCCAGGATTTCTTGATGTGGGGGGGGGAAGTGAAATGAATTCATAGAAAGTAGGTTGGGGATAAAAAGAAAAAGAGAAGGGAAAAAATCAATAAACTTTGCCGAAAAAGGCTGACAATCCCTAATTTCAGTACACTTTTACCTAAAAATAGGTCGACAAGCAAAAAAGGTCATCTGCACGCTTTTCCCCATAGTTTTACCAGACTTTTACCCCAAAAATAGGTTTCACAAGCAAAAAAGTCCGGAAGTCGGGTGGGGGCGGGGGATGCATCCCCACTCATCCCCCACGTGGAACCGCCGCTGATTTGCACCGTACGTTGAATTGCAGCCAAAATATTTGTTAAAATTGTGACACACACACAAATAGCAGAAATTCATGAATGCAATGATACAATTTCCTCAAAGACTATTTAATAGAAAAATATATCATACACCGATGGATGGGTGTAACAAATAAGCCAATATATTTCCAATTCCTTGAAATGTTTGCATCACTTTAACTACGCAGGTGCTCTAAATGGAAATTAAAAGCATTTCAGACCATCCACTTTATTCAAATATAGGTAAAGTACTCTTGAAAAACTGAGATAATGACTATTCTGAATGAAAGGAATAACTATTACTACTATTTGTCGCCAAAGCAAATATAAAGCAAATATTTAGTCCAGCGGTGATAGAATTTACTGACTGGTCGACAGAATGTTAAATAAAAGTTCACCCAAAATGCGCAAATCAATTGTGGTAAAAATCATCTGAGCCCAACAATATACGATAATATTATCAAAATGCTTCAATTATCACAATTTTGAATAAATATTATAATTTCGAAGGCTACACAACATATCTTAAACGTAACTCAGCATTTTATTCAGCATGTCAAATAGAAGGCATACAAGCGACAAATAGTGAAAAGTCTCAGATGAAGAAGAATCAGATCAACGAGTACGTTGAATAGCGAAGAACAGATCTCAAGACAAAAGTTGGCAAAAATCAAAAAAAATTCTGGATAAAATCCAGACGAAAAGCGCTCAAACGATGGCAATGATCGACGTGAAGCAAACGCCCGAGAACGCATTCGTTCAAACGTTTCACGGCCGCCCCGAATGATCAGAAGCTTATTCCACCCCTTTCCATGTTGAACCCGATGTGGCTCTGGTTATAGACAAGCGCGGAGAGGCTGGCGTACGACTCAATCAGGATGGGACCTTCCTCGACCCTCAGCGCCTCGGAGATTCCGTCGTGCTTGCGCACCTCGCCGACCGCACCGACGACCGAATCGGTCAGGTCACCGACATTGAAGGTGGCCGTCTCCTTTTCTTTCTCGTTGTATATCAGCAGATGGTGTGTGATGGTCATGTACCCGAGATCTTCGCAAAACGGATTCCATTTCTGCGCAAATGTCGGCTCGCCTTTATTCCAGTGAATACGCAGGCCGCCGTGCTGTCTGGGGCTACAACAGACACGTTTTATATAGCTCATTAATTATTAATCTAGTAATGTGACAGTTACAAAAACAAGCAAAGCAAATGAAAATAGATATCATGTACCTTCATCGATACTTTCACTGAAAATATTTATTTATACACACATACACACAGTCTGACACAAACATTGCCAGTTTAGGCTGGCCAATAACATAATATTTATTTCTAGGCCAGCCTAAAATGGCAGTCCAAATCCAGAACAGTTTTCAACATTTCGTGTCTCAAATGCAAGGATTTGATCATGAAGCCCAGCCAGTTGCATTAATAGCAACGCAAATAGAATGAAGTGTAAAAGATATTAAACAACAAAACACAACACATGACAGCATGCTATGATGATGTCATGTGTCATCATCATCATCATAATCATAATCATCATCATCATCATCATCATCATCATCATCATCATCATCATCATCATCATCATCATCATCCTGAACTTCACAACAACTGACAAGATCTTTGCAGATGACGTACTAGTTTCATATCAGAATAACAAACATCTGCATGTCATGCAAAGAAACCAAAATATCCCGAAGCGCACACGACAAGACGGTCATCCCTAAGGATAACCTACGGCATGACAGAGGATGGAGGATACGTCAGGTCCCCAACTTGCAGATGGCTGATGCTTCTAAGAAAGACCCTCTTGAACTTTCCGACAGCCAGGGCAATGAAGTCATACTTGACGATGACCAGCGAGTTTGTCGTCAAAAGAATCAACTTCTCTTTCTCTAAATCCCAGTGATCAATCCTAAATCAAAACAACACAGAAAAACATAACTCAGACATTTAGCTGCTGTGCAATCATTCTGTCTATAAATAAAACAGAAGACAAATAATAGCAAAGATATCCATATTCTAGTGGTATACAAACTTTTCTTACAAAGTGCCAAATTCTGCACTGAAAATGTCACTGCAAGTGTACAGTACCGGTAATCATGATCAAGTCATAGTTAAGCATTTACAATTTACGTGCAGTGACAATTTCATCTAAATGGCCATGTTTCAAAAATCCTTCCTGCATATATGCCATTGTATAATGTATTTGCATACAAATATTTCTAATTATTATGGACATTATGTACCCATGTGCCTCAATCATTTCACGTACAGGAAAAAGAAATATTAAAAATGACTTTTACTGTTTGCAGCCTCGTTATAGTAACAGCAAATGAACCGTGATGTTTGAGCTGACACGTTGAAGCTCCAAATGTGACAGTTCTTTACGCAGAACTGGTTCAAGAAGCACGAGATGCACCGATGCATGAAATAAGCACAGATGCAACACTTGTCTGGCCAAAAAACTAGCGGCTGAAAAATGGAGTGGAAGTGGAAAAGAGCTCTGCTCTCCACTTTCCCTCATTTCCACCTATCTTGCCTACAGAGCCTCTCATCAACACAGCTTATGCTGTTCTGAATGGCAAACCAGAAAGCAATAATCTGTTTCATCAAAGTATAGTCGTTGACCGAACATCCTAACCTCAACACATCCATCAACTGATTCTATGTCCGTACTCAATGGGTTAATATGCTGTGCAGGCAAAGACACTTATAACCATGTCCTTGTGTGAAATGCACATGATAAACGGTATCATCAACAGAGAGAATCTGAAGAGATACTTAAAATACCATCACAGGCCAATGTATGTGGACAGCAGATCTGCTTCTTGTTGACCTAAGTTACATTTACAATTACCTGTACTTATTTACTAAGTTATATTTACAATTACAATAAAGTATTACTACTGTAATTATTCTAACCACAGATGAAGTAAACAACTAAGTCTTGCCTTTCCATTATGTTCTGATGGGCAAAATAAACAAGTATTCCAATAATGCTACTTCTCCCTTATGCAAACCATAAAATGTGGTCAAACACACACAATTTTGCTCCTCACAAATGTCAAACTTCTCAAGTCATACCATTTTTCTCATCCACTGTTAACAAACAACTTTACCGGTATATGTGTCTCACCTCACCTAAAGATACTGTTGCATAAACCGCACATGATTGTACAACAAGGATTAACAAATATCATACCTAATTAAATTTCTGCTGACATAAGACCACTCCAATAAAATATAGAAAGCAGAAAATGATTCAAATAGCAAACTTTAGTCATAACCGCTTGTCACAAGAATAAATATTATTAAAGTAAATAATTAAGCCTAAATGTATTGCAGTTGCAACAAGCAAAAATCCACTTTTGAAACAAAATTAAGAAAATGCAAACTTATTTCTAATACAATGCCTAATTAATATTAATAAAACGCATAAAATGCAAAATGGACAGAAATTATAAAATAAACTTGCTTACTCAGTAAGTAACCAGAATCCTTTAACTTCACCGTCGAGGTCGTTCAGTACAGACACTTTACAAGCCGCAACTGCTGCTTCAATAATGCCAGACTGTAAAAATCGTAAACAACAGATGCTTACAAGATACAGTAGCAATTAAATTACTGTACAGTGCACCAATACTATTCTACTCACATCAAATCAAATATTACATTACACATCGGTTGTCTTGATATCCAGCAAACAGATCCTTACAAAATACAGTACTCACCTCACCTAAAGATACTGCTGCATAGTGACACAGGTCAAATGTGACATAAACCGCACGTGACTGTACGACAAAAAATATACCGAATATCCTTTAATGACCACCAACAACGCCACAGAAATGTTAGTTCAGAACAGCAGCTTCAATTCTGTCTTCTTTCCAATGAAATAATGCTCGGCTATCAAAAAGCTCGAGTCTTGTAATGTGCTTCAAGGGAAACACATCAGACTTTCTAGTTACTGCCTCCACTTGAGATACATTACATTAATCCAATATCCAGGCCTCTTCTGACTTCTCAAGGCATTAAAAAAAACTAAAAATGTATCCATGCATCAACAGTCTGCATCAAATAAGATAAATATCTGAAGGAACATTTACATAACATAACATGACATATAACATAACATAACATAACATGACTAACACATAATTATACAAGCCTATACAATCTTTCCGGCAGCAACCTCGTTTTGAGTATCAGAATATATCTGTTTAAAGCCATCAATTTATTTTCTTCAATGCCTGATACAGTTATTTTAGTTTCTATAACTCTTCAAAAGCTTAACCACTGGATTAGCTTCCCAACTCCAGAAAACTGACAATTCAAGTAGTTTCTCCATCACAAAAATCTTGGCATCAATACAACCTCCTTCTAAACTTCTCTTCATATATTTACAATTCTCCAAGACCAGTTATACTCAGATTCTGGATCTGCAACACTTTGACCTTATCTCGACCAAAAAACTACTTTTATGATGAGCAAATTCATGAAAAAAGTAAGGTAAAGGCAACCCATAGAATCACAATGCTTGTAAGGGCTAGTGCTGATCCCCAGTTTCATGGCCACCAACCTGTAGATTGCTAATCCATTCATTGGCTAAAAGTTAGTTAGTTAATATGCCAACTTATATAGCGCTATAGTCACAGCAGGCCAAGATCAAGAGCGCTTTACAGATTGCACTTAAATGAGATGTTAAAAAGTGGTCAGTCTTTTCCGATAAACCCTCAGTTTACCTTCATAATGTTGAAACGGCAGATCATTTACAGCTGCCATCTAGTGAGTTAAGGCTGAGTCAACTTTAGGGTTCCTGAGAACGTCAAACTCACTTCCATCGGGTCTCCAGCCTAGCGTTGTTACCGCTGTTCTGTCGTCCCACCACAGTTCACCCCAAATTTGACTCCTTACTCCACTCCCTCCTTAAAAATCATATCAGTACACCAACAGAACGAAAATGCATTTGCTCTGCTAAACCCAGGATGCACAAATTTCCTACGTCTCATCAATCTTCAAATCTCTGCACCGGATCACAAATCACTAACCACCGCCAATAAAAAAAAACAATGTTTACCTAAGAAGAAAGCACTGAATAAATTAAAATGGAAGGTACATTACCATCAGTTACATATAATTGTTATTTCAGTTAAATACCGCAACAGTTTTCCGGATAACGGGAAAGAACCCAGTTTTCACGTGAAGTTGTCAAGTTATTTATCGCTTCTGCTAGTTAAAAAAACGATTGCAAATGCTATAAAACTATAAATGCGCTAGATAAATCTTCCTTCAGCCCAGATGGACTGGAGGTGTGGCCGGCGTTTCCTCACCCTGTAGGCGAAAAGATTCTTGGCCGCGTAGTCCGACGTGATGAGGGTGGGACTGAGGGACGCCCTGCTCTGGGTGCTGCGGACGCTCTGACGACTGATCACCGAGGCGCTGAAAGGCCGATCGCGACGGAGGTTCGTCGATCCGTCGCGAAACTCGACCTCGTCGAACGACGACGGAGGCCGAACGACCGTCTCGGCACTTATCTCAAGGACGACGACCTCGTCGCCCGGTCGTTTGTCCGTCGGCGAAGCGTCTCTGAGCGTAGATGCGTCGCCGCCGATGCTTTTGCTTCCTTCGTCCACCGTCAACGACGCCATTATGACGATCTTCTCCAATTTACAGTATTTACTTCAAAGTTTCCCAAATATCTCGCCAAGCTGTGTTTCCACTTTAGCGTTTTGAAAAACGGATACGGGGCTACTAGGCCTAGTGCATGGCGTAACGTACCTGTTCGACTTTAAGAAAATATTGTTTCGATCGACTTTATAGCTATTTGACAAAGAATTGATTTTTGATATCGCCAGGAGCCAAGGCTCCACTTGATGGAACATTAGCGATTTCCGAATCTTCTATAATCTTCTGATATTTTAGTACATATTTTCCTTGATTTCCAGAAGTACATGCGGCAATACTGTTTCATAACTTTCGTTGCCCTCGTGTTGTACGAGGAATTGAAATAATAACAATTGTTTTACAATTAATTTATTTATAAAAATCCGTAAACGATGGGCCGTAAAATTAATTACGACGAGAAACCGAAGAAAGGTCTCGGCAGAAAGGCGAAGAAACAGCCGCCACCGGAGGTCCCGAAGAAACTACAGGAGCAGCGCAGAGGCGTAAAGAAAAGGTTTCTCATGCCATGTGCTTTAGTATAGAGACTAAGTTTATATAGCGCTAAACACTGCAGTGTATGGAGCGGCAGGGGACATTTCCTGTTCACTGTTTGCCGAGTTGTCCATTCTTCATGTAGTGGGGAAAGGGGGAACTGGGGAAATTGCAGTCTTTCTCCGCTGGTCAGACCCTTAAATGCCACATTAAAATTGGATAGATTGTACGGATTTTGTCAATCGGTTAAATATTGCTAACCATTGATTCTAATGACCGGAGAGTCGTGCAGTCTTATGTTTGCTTTCTCTATATATACATGGTGGTTATGTGTGTGCAAATTTATTCTAAATAAAATATCGTGAATTTATATGGCGCTTTCGAGAGTAGTGTCATAGTAGCTGCTTATTCTTAGATGCATGGGCCTTTTGTAGGCATTTAGCTATCTTTTTATGGATCACGTGATCTTCTTTTCTATAGGGTCTTTTGACCAATCTTTTGGCTGTAATGTGAGGGTTATTTCAAAGCATTATGGTTGCATCACTATAGTGACTGTCCTGCTGGTGCCTTTTAAATAGTACAATGGCACATATGCAAATATGATTATGTACCGTGTGCAGAGCATAATTAAATGTGACGTAAATTTCAGGAGGTATTCATAGTTTGTTCTTACGTCGGGCACTGGGCATGATTGTTATGCTGTTTTTTTATCAGGCGGGCAGATGATAAGAAAACAAAAGCAAAGAAAATTAAACTGAAGCATATCAGTGGTGAGCATTTAGTAAACGTTTTTGCATATTCCAAAATGTTCCAACTTTCAAGGATAATGCTCCTTAAAATGATCATCACCGTCATCATCTCTGACCTGTATGGCAGAGATCTGTTGCACCAAACTTTGTCTCAAAGCAGTATTCCATTTGCAGGCAATTGCAGAACGGAGCCACTTGTTGAATCCTTGTGCACAGTGGTCTGTCAGAAAGTCTTTACCAGTGTGAAGGCTGCGCATCCATTGCAACAGGCTATGGCAAAGTCAAGTGTGCCATGTGCTGGAACTATTGTTCTGGCCAAAGAGTGTTGGGCATTGATGATAGATAGCCCTGTGCAAGAGATGATGATGATGATGATGATGATGATGATGATGATGTCATTTGGAACTGGAGTTGACAGAAGTGGAAGACCTGTGAATGTCTTGTAGTGTGCATGTTTCAGTGTCATAGGATAGGAAGAAGGCACACACGGCAAAAACATCGGTTTTTGTGTGGGGATCTTGACGTGTTAATAACTTGCTTTCTTTCTTTGCTCGTACAGTTGAGTTTGATGCTTATATTTGAGTGACTAAATTTGTAAGCGATTGAATTGATTGCTGAATTCCCGGAATGTAGATTCTGAATCAGAAATTGAGGAGAATAGCATTGCAAGCGAATTGAACTTGGGTTCGGACAGTGATGACAATTCTAAAGAAGACAAAGTGAGTCGAATGATTTTCTGGGCGATTGCTTATGACATTTGTAAATGTTATTTCTACTTGAGTAAATCTATAAAAGTTTTTGTACAGACCTGAATTGGATATCAACACATACACACAATGTATATGAAACCCTTTTAACATGGTCTTTATAGGTTTTCGTCTTCATAGGATTGAAAGAAATGTTTGTATTAGCAGATATCCATGTTATCCAAAATGGATTTCAAGACAGTACAACCTGCATTTAGCCAATCCAGCCTAAAGAAAACAGAAACATTGTTTACTTTGATAGTCTGTATATGAATGTCAGAATTTCCAGTTGAAAGATGCATGTAAATTACCGGTATTGATATGTTGAATTTAAACTAATATTTAAGAATGACTCAGCTATGAGTCACAATAATATGTCATCTTTTTTGGACTGAATTCATATAACATTTATTTTTGTTTGCATTTCTTTGATCAAGTGATCAACTTAATTTCAATGTGTTGCTATGTTTGTATTGGTTTGAAGGAAATTGCAAACTGCTTTTTCTCATGTGTGTATTTTTTAGGCCGATGATCTGTTTGAAGGAAATTCGTTGTCAGAAAGTGACGGTCCGGATGATAGCACTGCCGTTGCCGACGGCAATGAGAATGGCAAACACGAGAGCAGTGATAGTGATGATGATGATGATGATGATGATGACGATGAAGATGATAATGAGAATGAGCAAGACGATGCTATTTCTGATAATGACAGCGATGATTTGAATGTAAGTTATTTTGCAAAGTTGGTATAAATTCCCATGAAAGCATTCTCATGTTATGGATCATTGATAAACTAAAGTATTTTAAAGTTATAAGAGTGGTTATGTTCCAGTTAATTGATAGTTATTTCTGGTAAATTTGACGTATTGGCATCAGTTCTGCAATGAAGTAGCTCAATGGATAAGCTGCTTTTAAAATGTGAACTTTGAATATGTTTTCAAGCATATTAATTTATAAAATTGTTTTTTTAGTTTAGTAAATTTGCTTTGTATAAAGTAATTTGATCTTTTGATCAGCTGTAAAGATTTTGAATCCACTGTACTTCGAATATTTGCGATGTAATTTGAATGTAATTTTGAATGTTTCCAGGACTTATCTTTAGAGGAAGCATCAAAGCGATTGGTAAAGAAAAAGGCAAAGATCGAGTATGTAGATCTATGCTAAAGAATCTCTTGTTTATCCCATTTCCATCCAATTGGTTCATGGTTATTTTTAGGATTGTGAATTTGGGGGGTGTTGGTAAAATTTGGGGGTCTCTGTCAGATAAGTGTGGAAAAAAGTCATCCCAGAAAAAAGTCTGACAGGCAAAAAAACCAAAAACCTTATCAAATCTGAAAACAGTCTGGCAGGCAAAAAAAAGGTTATCACAGAAATAAAGTTGGGGGTGTTGGGGGTGTTACTTCTCGAATTTGGGGGTGTTTGGGATTAGGAAATTTGGAATGTGTCAACCTCAAATTGGGGGGGGGGGGTGTTAGGGGGTGTAAAAATATCCCTGAATTGGTTTCAAGTTTTGAATGCTTTGCAAATTTTGGAGCTCTATCCTTTTGCATGACACTACTTTCCTGTGATAAAGTACAGTTACTGGTTACTGTTCACAGTCCGTATCATGATTTTTCAATGAATTTAGTGACTTCAGTGGTCTATGAAATTGCTGACAATGAATGCTCTGTTTGTGGAGCATTGAATTGCTCTGTGTGAATAAACTGGCTTTTCCAAATGTTTCTGAATCCGTTATTCTTTAATAGACGTCTAGCTGAAGAGGAGATGCAGACAAATATTCTGGATTCCGAGAGGATGCACCTCCCAACTGCCAAGGAACTTAGGCAGGACCAGCCTGATCTAATTGTAAGCAGACAGAGAGTTAAAGACATACTGCTTGTACTCGGCAACTTCAAGGAGCGCTGTGAGCCGGGCAGGAAACGAAAAGAGTACATCAGGCTGCTGAATAAAGATCTTTGCTTCTTATACGATTATAATGAATTCCTCGTCCAGAAGTTGTTTGATCTGTTCGGTGCAAACGTTGTTGAGTTTCTCGAGGCAAACGAGCAGAGTCGACCGCTGACGATCAGGACAAACACATTGAAAACAAGGAGACGTGATCTTGCTAAGGTGAATGTTTACTGTTACCTTTGTTGCTGTTCTTATACTCGTTTGCATCTAGACAGTTTTGTGTATCTCACAGTCGTTACAGGCCGTTGCAGTGGCAGCGTATGTCCTGCAGTGTGCACAATGCACTGCACCATAGTTCAGCAATAAGTAGTCTTTTATTGACAGTCACTCATAAGCCGAAATGTTGCTAAATTTAATTCCTTGTGCTTGTGGCGTGCTGGGTCTTCAGAACTCAGCAATTTGGCCCGTGGCAAAAAGAACTGCAGAGACCCCTCCTACCCTAAGATGACAGCCTCTTTCAAGAGAATTCAAAAGGTCTACGAGAATCTTCTTATAACAAAGTTCAAAATGCAAATTCCCTGTAATAAGTAAAGATTTGTGCATGTTCCTCATTTCTCCACGGGCTGTACGGACGGACTTTGGCGGGTCATATCTGGCCCGTGGGCCATTCTTTGGAGACTTGTGTCTTAGGGTTTTGGAAGCACTCTGGGGGTTAATTTTCATAGAGTGAAATCGTTGGTGTTTTCATGTTGTTGGATATGCTTTGTATATACTTGTACTTGACCAGTTTGCTTGTTTTTCAATCAGTCTCTTATCGAGCGTGGCATAAATCTGGAACCTATTGGAGCATGGTCCAAAGGTTGGACTCGTCATTACGGACGCTCAGTCAATTCCTATTGGTAAGGATCGCAGAAGACAAGTTGTACTTGTGAACTTATTTTTACATTTCTTTATAAAGATATATATAAAACGTACTAGTAAATGATATTATATCCTGACTAAATTAAGCACAAACCTGAAGAGCGCTAATGTTGATGCAGTTGTATATATTCAGACCATTAGTTATTTCACTTATTTGCTTCGCATCGAATGGTCGTTTGCATTTTCACGTATATTTACAGGTGCTACACCGGAGTACCTGGCTGGCCATTACATGCTCCAGGGAGCTTCTAGCTTTCTGCCGGTTATGGCTTTGGCGCCTCAGGAATCGGAGCAGATCCTGGACATGTGTGCTGCTCCAGGCGGAAAAACAACTTATATTGGTATCTATCTAGTTTGTTCATTTTTGCAGACTGCTTTTTCTTGAGATATTAGATTTGTTGAAATTGGATTGGTAAAAGAATTAGAGGGCTGACAGTTGTGCCAGTAATTGCAGTAAAATGTACAAGTGAGACAAGCAGTCGACTTCTATGGCGCCACTATGGTGATACCTCGGGTATCAGCCGATGGTGCACCAAATTCAATCCAGATAAGAGACAGGTCAAGCTGAAAATTCAGTCCGATTGTCAAGAGAAGGCTGAAAGTTGTAATTTTTGTAAAATATACTAGTAAATGAGAGAAGATTGATATTGCTCGGACACGGTAAGTTGCAAAATAAAGGCAGTTTAGTTTCTATGATCTAGTGGAGATGAAATTGAAGGAGAGAAAATGTAGATCAATAAATTGTGAACTGGTTACAACTCAACGTATGGATAGCAGCTAAGAGAAGAAGAGTTTTTGGTTAGTCTTCAAAGCAAGTCTTCATACTTTAACCTGTTTGTGGTGTTTCAGGCTTTTAGTGTAATTATTTTCACCTATACAGGGTGTCGCAAAAAAAACGGACTATATTAAATGCAAACCTAAATGTGACCAGTGTGGGTTTTTTTTGCGCCACCCGGTAGATTTGTCTGCAGCACTGTGATTGGTTAACGTGATGTTGTGTTTAGGTCAACTGATGAAGAACACTGGTTGCCTCGTTGCAAACGACGTCAACCGTGACCGAGCAAGGGCTGTGATCGGAAACATTCACCGAATGGGAATCACAAATTGTGTTGTTAGCTCGGTGGATGGCCGGAAACTGCCCGGGGTTAGTCGGCTCCTTGTTCAATAATTCTGCAGATGGGAGTTCTCTTATTCTGCATTGGCTGTGTGATTGTTTTATTAATGCTGGTAAAGAGTAACATTGGCCTCATTCTAGGTTTCTGTCCAAGACAGCATGATTACCTTCTCCATAATTCCACAGTTCCTCTCTAATCCAAAATAATTTACATCTTTATTTATTACTTATTTATTACTACACATTCAATTAAAATCCTAACTAATCTAAACGAGTTTAAAATTAAAACTAAATATTTTATTACTTCTAACATTTACTAATTTGTGTACTCATTCTATATTTGCCCATATTTTTACCCTTAATCAATAAATTCGTCTACTTAAATGCCATCTAACTGTTACTTTTATTCTTTACTACTTAATCAATCCACAATTATTTTCCTCGCAAGTTCTCACCCCTTTAGCATAGCAGTTGCCCTGAGTTAACTCTTCTATAATATTTTGCATTACAAATAAATGACCATTAAAGGAGTTAATAGACTGTAACCATTTATCCAGCCATTGTACTCATAGTATGTCGAGAACTTTGTCAATCTGTTTCTTCTTAATAATTATCTCGATTGTAGATATTTCTAAATATCAACTTTTAATAAATACACATAAAGATGTGATGTCGATTATTAAAGGCAGACCTGTTGATTTTGATTATATTTTGTTGTGCTTTGTTTAAAGGCATTTTGATGTATTGTTTGTTGACTGCAGATGATAAAGGGCTTTGATCGCGTCTTGCTTGATGCACCATGCAGTGGCACAGGGGTCATCTCAAAGCACAACGAAGTCAAGAGCTCCAAGGTGAGTAGTCTGCCCAGCTGTGCGTAGTTTAGTGGAGCTTTTATCTTAATCAGGGTTTATCTGAAGGGTTGAAAGGTTAGGTTAGGTCAGTAGCATTAAAAACTATAGTAAAATTGTGTGTTGCCAGTCAGATTTCAATGAGGAATTTTTGTCAAGAAAGAGCGCCATCTGGTCTGAGTTTTGTAGCAGATTATATCATGCCTGGTTGTTAATCAAGCCATTTTCGTAATGACCGATAATGAACATGTAATGTTGAGTGTGTCATTGCAAAAAATATAGATAGTATCATGTATCTGTTTTGTAAAATTATTGTATAGATGTAACTTAAATTAATTACATTGTAATTTCCGAGACTGGCATATGAAAGTAGATACTTCATATTTGTTACACTTTGAGTACTTCACGTATTTTGTATTTCTTGTTTAATACTGAACTTATAAGCAGTACTCTTGTATTTTTATGTCATGTTTTGTGTATTATTGTGATTTATTTTACTCTATCTGCAGGATAGTAAAGATGTTCAGAGATGCGGTCATATACAGCGCGAACTTCTACTCGCGGCAATAGACAGCTGTACGGCAAATTCTGCCACCGGCGGTTACATCGTCTATTCTACGTGTTCCGTGCTGGTGTGTGTGAAATTTACAATTTTCAGATTAACATGTTTAATAAAAATAAATTGTTTTTAGATGTGAGGTTAAAATTTAACTATTCAAAGGTGTCAAACTCAGTGACAAGCCACAACTTCTGGGGTTGGTCTGGGGAAATTTCCCATTGATTTCTTGCTTCAGCTATTTATACAGTCAAAATTGTCATTTCAGGTGTGGTATACAGTTATACACATAAAAATGTTATATACATATTGTAGGTTGAAGAGAATGAATGTGTAGTGCAATACGCGTTGAAGAGGAGAAATGTTAAAATTGTTCCAACAGGATTGCCATTTGGAAATGAAGGATTTACACAGTAATATCCCTTATATCAAATGCGTAATTAATTGATTACATTTATATAAATTAATTGTAATGTCCTTTTTGCTGTATTTTTGATAAAAATCAATGAATATTGCAATTTGGTTATCACATTATAAAATGCTATTTACCTGACTAGAAAATTATTATAATGGATGTGTGATTTTGATGACAATGATATAGATGACAGAAGTTTCATGTATAATCTTCTAGTTAATGTTTGGCTGTAGGATTATTGTTGTTGTGTTTGATTCATACATGCATACATACTGTACTTACTTACATACACACACTGGTTATATATATTGTGCCTATTCTATATGTAGCTTCCGTGAACATCATTTTCATCCTTCAATGAAGCTTGCAATGAGATACTATCCTCACCTTCACAACATGGATGGATTTTTTGTTTGCAAATTGAAAAAGTTTTCAAACAGTATACCAAAGCCACGTGAGTTGTCATTTCTTCTGTGCAAATGTATTTTTTAGTCGTCATTTCTTCTATGCAAATGTATTTTTAGCTGGTTTCAAGCTGCTCCATGCATAACACTTCAGTTTTGTGCTCTGTTAAAATTATTTACTGGATCATCTCTTTCTTTAACCTTTGGATCAATACATCCGATATGGTTCATGGATTGTATATAAATAAATGAATATTGATATTTTCCCTTATTTTTGACTACACGTTTGACAAATCACGTGTAATTATTTTGATTTCTGGTTTGCTTCAGCAAAAGAAGAAGTGCCCGAAACTGCTGAGGGTGACAACGAGGGAGAAGAAGAAATGGACACAGAAATTAAGGAGGCTCCTAAAAAGAAGGAAAACAAAAGTAACAAAGGAATGAAAAAGACAACTTGACAATGATATGATGACATAAGACATCTTTTACTGTTGAAGATAAAAGAAAACTGCATAAGATCAGTACTTTATGAAATTTGTCGATTCCAAAGGCATTCACTGGTCATCGAGGACTACTGGGATTTGATGATGACAGTGCAGTACATGTTTCTCTCTGAAGAAATGTGTTTTATTATTATTTACTAAGTTGGGGTTTGAATATGACAAAATCTGTTGGTTCTAAACACTTGGATAACTGTGAATATGAAACTGTCCACAATGCATTGGACCCTCATGAAAATCTTAATAAATCTATATTGTACCGTTGTACGATTTTTTAATAAATTGATGGGCTGGATAGATAATACACGCAGATATTATCAGTAAATGGTATTTTGGAACATTAATAAGTAATACACTAAAAACTATGCTAAAAGGGTTAGGGTTAGGCAAAACAACAGGTGGATAGAACCTCACAACTTTTACTACAGATTGACGCCTCTGGGATAGACGTGTTATATATGCTTAACTGGGTTTTCTAGGAAATCCCAGCATGCTTGGAAGAGTTTTCCAAGTAAAAATTTCCATTGTCTTTTAGTGAATTAGCAAAAGAAGCCACTTTTCCCCTTGTCTCCAACCTTGGTCAGTCACAGCAAGCAAACAAGATAAAAACCATCTGTTTTTAGAACGTTACATGACTAGTGCATTTTTAAATTTTACCAGAATGATCCTTCAGCTACAGGTTAATGTAGAAAAATGTGATGTATTTGTTGCTAATCACTTGTGGTTTACAGTACAATTTGAATTTGGCAGCTAAGTAAATTGGTATTCCCTAAATAAATTGCTACTGCTCCCCATTCACCTCCGTTTTGCATTTGGACAACACCCCAACTGGCCAACCCAGCAACATTTACTGTTATTATATTTGTATCACAATTTACACAAAAGTTGCAACAGTTTTCAAACTATTTTTAAAAACAATCATCCAAAATAACAGGAAAAAGTGAAGACCAGTCCATGTCAATTCATCAGTAAACAATTTTTAAAATAAAAACTAGCTTTGTTTTTGTTATTTATTTTTTTGCTTTTTGTGGTGTTGCAATCGAAGCAGATTGAAAGTAGTTTAGGACAGTATGGAGCACTGCTCCGACAGGCTGGAGAACTGCCAACAATTTTGTGCTCCTTACTACTACTACTACTACTACTACTACTACTACTACTACTACTACTACTACTACTACTACTACTACTACTACTACTACTACCGAGTACATGTGCTGCATCTAAGGCGCTAAAGAAATTCACGAGATTTTACTTACTACTACTACCACCACCACCACCACTAATAATAATAATAATAATAATAATAATATAATAATAATAATAATAATAATAATAATAATAATAATAATAATAAATATAGCGACAATTTAAAGCTTAAAGTAAAATCCATTATTTCTCCAAGGTAAACTCCAAAGATTCAAAATTTGAATAGTTCTTGTCTGCGTCACTGCTTTACAGTGCTTTTCGCAAACCTCCAAAAATGTAAAGCAATGGAGCTAAAGGAGTTCCTGCTACCTCTGAGTTTCGCATATTGTCCGGAAAATTGCCTCTTTAAAGTTTAAACCGACTGTTTCTGTGGGATTATTGGTTGGATTATTATGGATTATTGAGCGAAGTTTGAACAATTGACCACTTATCGGTATGTATTTACAGCAACTTTATCATTAATATTTGTTATTTTACGTTTTCATTGTTTGCACTTTGCATAGGAATGCAGACACGTGCACATGTGTATTATAGTAACAGCGGCATGGGGGGGGGGGGGCAGTATAATGGGGGTATCTAGCTAACCGTGTCTATGGCTGGCGACGCCCGAACAATTTGCTCTAGACAGCTAATTGATGAATTGAAATATAGAGTAATATATTTTGCAATATTTGTCATCGTCTTCACTCAACCATATCGAAGGATTCCTGTAATAATCAGCCTCTTAAAATGAATTTCTTTGGCTTTCTTATGTTTCATTTGTGCATGTCTGTCTCTTCTGATTGCCGTTTTAGAACGGTCCCAGGCCATAACCCGAACACATTTGCATGTTAACCCTTTGCACAGCTAGGGATGTCTACCAGCAACCTCTGTTTTACCCACATTTGCAGAGGCCTGATAACAATTTTCAAACGTCTTCGGGTGCCTTTAAGGGAGATCATTTAGCCTACACGCATTTTGACACAGTTTACAGTCTTGATATAATGATAATTTATTATTATTAAATATAATGCATTGTTACTGAGTAATTTCTTTTCCCTATCTATCTAGGAGACTAAATGACATACAGCGTGGTCTAAGCATGGAATTCAGTGCATTTATTAGTAAAGCAATAATCAGTCTTCATAAACGGAGTTAACGCGACAATCTGCATGGAAATTGTACACTAAAATGTGCTGACAATTGCATTCTTTATAGTGAATATGTGCGGCTAATATTTTACCAGAATAAAATGTGTTGACGAATTATAATGGTGCAGAAGCAGACTGGAAGAGCACTCAGTGCCTGTTAATCTCCTTAGATCCCGTTGTCTTCATCGTGGAATATAAGAAGCTGGGACGTTAGCTTACTTTGAGCGTCTTAAGAGTCCCACTTTCCTCTGTTTTTTGTCCTTGCTCGTCGTTTAGACTTTTATGCTTCCATTAATGGTTCGTAACAATGTGGTGGAGTCTTGACGGATATTGCCAAGTGGACGCTTGCTGTTCGGCCAGTTTTATGCGGTACTTCCAAACCTGTGACTTGATATTGGAAGACATCTAGGAGGCACGTCTAAGATAGGTGTGGCAGGAGAATGGAACAATAATGCATGCACAGTGTTCTTTCCATTTTGATTTTCAGTTTTAGTGTTTTATTTAAGTTTCAGTTGCAGTTTTTAAGGGTTTCAGTCCCGTGCGATGTGCTATCGTATAGGATATAATGTACCTCATATAACGTACTAATTTTACGTGCCTGCTAAGTACGTTATAATGAAGTCCTGCTCTATATCTAAAGATTTCTATGCTGTGTGATAGTCTGCGACTGTTTTTTTCAAGCACCAAGAAGGTAAGAAGGTAGCAGCTGACACAGATTAATATCTTCTCTACAGCTGGTGCAATCTCTTTTCCCAGACAGTTTATGGACACTTGAGTGGCAGCAAATATAGAACAGGCAAGCAAGTCAACTCACATTCTGTCTCCAATTGTCAGTAGTGCAGGACTGACATGCTAGAGATTGGTCCGTAATTAGGCCTAATTGATTTTGTTCAAAAGTGTAAATGATTATGTGCCCAAAAGCAAAAGCTAGGGAAGCTGTAAGGGCAAAACTTCATTCCAAAAATTCTTCGAAAGAATTATACAGAATGTTTGTGAATGCATTTGAAGAGAAACTAGGTGCTTACGGTAATACCTTTACCAATTCCTTCCACTAAACAGAAATTTGTGTAGGAAAATTCTAATTTTCTTTTATATTTGTATTTATATTCTTTTCCAGGCTTTTGATTGGTCGTTGTCATAGTAACCATTCAGAATTTTTGATAAGTGGACTTTTTCACTGTGACCCTGTTTTGTTGTAATTAACTTACAATTACGATAGATAAAAAGGAAGATTGATTAAATTATCTGCAGTAAATGATTGTTACCAAACCATTGATTTTGACATTATTTTTCTGGTGATAAAAGTGAAATCAAAATGAAAATTTGGTTATGTTACTAATGAACTGATTGAGCTCGAATAGTAATTATCGATGACCACCCTTTTCATTTTTTCTGCATAGAAGAGTGAATAGCTTTAGAACTGAAGGGTACCTAGATTTTAAGTGGTTCGCCGCCACCTCATTATCACGTTCACTGGCAATTGTCTCAACGTTAGCTTTCCCAGCGCTGACGATATAAAATGCTCAGCGGCAACACTGAATGTGACAACCAACTGATAGAGAGAAACCTTTAATGCGCGGCTCTTTCCTCGATCGCCCCACTAGGCATTCCGTTAGATATTCGCCAGGTCTTTCATTTAGTTGATGTTCTTTGTTCTGGTACAGTCATTGGCTTTAGTGTGTTGTGTGAAATGGCTGGGAGTGGGAGTGCTCTATTTCGAATCCTGTAGATCGAAATTGAGAAAGATTTTATTGATTATTCTTGCAAAGGTTAAAGCAATGAAGATGGAACAACAGGAAAATGTGGATTTTGTCGGAGAATTTCTTCAAATCGATTAGATTTTTTATATATCTAGGGCCTATACGCCCTCTATTCAACAGGCGTTCAATTGCCTTCTCTCACACAGAGAAATAATGATAAAACTTGTATTCGAGATCTATAAAACCTGTTGTAGGCCTATAATAACACGGGGCTCTTCCCTTGATCGCCCTACCAACCATTCCATAAGATGTTCTGCAGGGTTTTAATTTAGTTGATGTGCCTCGTTCTATTACAGTCAATGTCGTTAGTGTGCAGTATGAAATGGCTCGGAGTGCTCTATTTCGAACCCTGTAGATAGAAATGGAGAATGATAGAATTGATTATTCTTACAAAAGTTTAAGCAATGAAGGTGGAACAACAGGAAAATGTGGATTTTGTCGAGGAATTTCTTCAAATCCATCTGATGAATGAACTCTTGATGCTCAAGGTATCCCCGTCTTCTTCTCTACGGACTGACATAGTCTCCACCAGAGGCGGGTTTACCACGGACCAGGTGGTGCATAATCAAAATACAAATTTATGGGATAATAATGATTTTTAAGACTTTTAATTATTGGTTTCTTAAAGCAATTTATTTTAGATATAATGAAATTGTTAATAATAATAATAATAATAATAATAATAATAATGATAGGGATGATGATGATGATGATGATGAGGGGTACCCCTAGAGGTAGGCATGCCCTAGGGACCCTTTAGAGGTAGGGGAGCCTAGGAGGAGGGACAAGGTTTGACATCTCAAAAGTCTTGTCATCTGTTTTCCATGCTCTTTGACAATCCTTATTTTCCCTCTCCCAAAAAAATAAAAGATTGCCACACTTTTTTGGGGAGGAGAATTTCCATCTCCTCATGCAACATAATTTTTTTTTGTGGGGAGGGATTTTTCATGGGGAATCCCCCAAAAGGATAGAATAAACACTATCTTTAAGTGACCACGATAATGGAACTATTTAATAATCCAAAATGTAAATCCGCCTCTGGTCTCCACGTACTTCCATAATAATAATAATAATAATAATAATAATAATAATAATAATGATAATAATGATAATAATAATAATAATAATAATTATAATAATAATTATAATAATTATAATAACAAATAATATTATTATTATTATTATTATTAATATTATTATTATTAATATTATTAATAAATACTACTTACTACTAATAATAATAATAGTCAGGGAATCTGGGGTCTCTGTTGCCGTAGGCTATATCCGCCGTCCGCGGTGTCCGGGTATCATTGCAGAGGTCCTCAAGTGAGAGGGACCAGGGCGAGACGCCGGCGATCGGACGGTTGCCGGCGACCGATAGAGCGCCCTCCCTGACCGGCCGCCCCCCCCTCTTCGCCCGTCCAGCGGATCGACCGAAGAAGGACATGGGCTCCTCGTTTCTCGCTAGAACTGGAATTATGCTCACTTAGCACGCCATGCGCATCTAGTGGACCGGCGGCGGCGGCGGCGGCGGCGGGGGGGATGCGATGCCCGGTGATGTCGTTGCCGTAGTAACCGACCGGTCCGGCGCTGACTCCTCTGTGGTGGTGGTGGTGGTGGTGGTGGTGGTGGTGGAGTCGACGACGTCGTCTGTCCGGTGGAAGTTCCGTGCAAGAGCCGTTCAAACGCCGAGCATTCGACGCGCGCCGATGTTTTAGGGATGTTTCTGTTCAGATGATCATCGAGACATGAATAACACCAGATAGGCATTAGAACAGACAGACAGACAGACATACAGACAGACAGTCAGACAGAGAGGGAGAAATAAAGAAATAAAGAAAGGAAGGAAGAGAAAGACAGACGGAAAGACAGACGGAAAGACAGACAGAAAGAAATCGAGAGAGAGAGAGAGAGAGAGAGAGAGAGAGAGAGAGAGAGAGAGAGAGAGAGAGTCGGTGAATGAGGTGGTCGACTAAACAGACTAATTGATTATATTTGGTTTGTTTGGTTTCTCATTCATTTGGAACTCAGGAAAGTCAAAACAGGTTTGAGAAACTTCGTCGACAATCTTAAATGTGTCTGTGTGTGTGTGCGCGCGCGCGCGTGTGTGTTGCTACAAAGGCCTATATTCTTAAAAATAGATGAGTACCGGTAGCTGTCAACCGGTTACCTGTGATTTTGAGTTCAAACATCATGGTTGTCATTCCGAATAGCGGACTTGTGAATTTCTTTTTGTCGTTGTTGAGCAAATCTGGTAATTACAGTAGAACTTCGCTATAACGTACTTAGCAGGTGTGCAAAATTTAGTACGTTATATCGGAGGTATATGTTATATTCAATACCATCCAAATAGTACGGTAGCGCTTCACACAGGACAGTATATTGCAGTACGTTATAACCGAGTGCATGTTATAACCGAGCCCGCTATAAAAAGGTTCTACTGTATCATGCATCTTATTTCCGGCTTTGCTTACTTTCTGGGCGTTGGTAGAGACGCGTTTTTGTCTCTCCGGTCTTCGAGACGAAATATCAATAGACTTCTTCCGCCGTAAAGTTCATTTAACTTTCACGAGGCGAAACTAGATTTATCCGGAGGTTTGGTTTTGATCATTGTTGAGGCGTTGTTGGTCTGTGAATGGCGTTTGATGACCGACGCTGTGGTGAAACTGGACCCCCCCCCACGGATGCAGGGCTGTTGCACGCATTGAAAGTTGTTTGGAGTCAATTAGACCACCACTTGAAACTCTATTGATTTCTGTGGCTGTGTATTTTCTGCTTTGTTGCTGTGCAGGTGTATTCATTCATTTATGTTCTTTCCTTCATTTGTTTCATTCCTTCCTTCATTCATTCATGGCTTCTTTAAGTTCACTAATTTATACATTCATTCATGCATTCATTGATTGATTCATTTGTGCATTTTTGGTTCATTCGTTCATGTATTCTTTGGTTCAATATTTTGTTCAAAAAAATGTGGATCGAATTTGTTTAATCACTCTTCTAAATTTTTGCATATCTGTAGCCTACTGTAGCAGTAGTACTACTAAGGCATAAATGTGGATGACCCCTCTGTTTATTATATTTTTGTGGTTTATTAAACTTAAACTTATAAACTTAAACTTATTAAACTTAAACTATTAAACTCATACGTAAATGTGGATGACCCCTCTGTTAGACTCTGTTGAATTTCAACAGAATATCGAGGTTGAAGGTACTGCTTGTGTTGACAGAGTGCAATCTGAATTATTATTATTATTATTATTATTATTATTATTATTATTATTATTATTATTATTATTATTATTATTATTATTATTATTATTATCATCATCATCATCATTATTATTATTATTATTATTATTATTATTATTATTATTATTATTATTATTATTAGTAGTAGTAGTAGTAGTAGTAGTAGTAGTAGTAGTAGTAGTAGAAGTAGTAGTTGTAGTACTAGTTGTTGTTGTTGTTGTTGTTGTTGTTGTAATAGGAGTAGTAGTGCTAGTAGTAGTAGTGGTAGTGTTCTATACTTACGGCGCAGTTCTCCGTTCTTTCTGAACAGTGTCAAAAAGGGTATCAATTTTATTATATTTTTGTGGTCTATTAAACCTGTGATATAAGAAACCAGCTTTCGTAAGACACTTCTTATCTCTCGATCGACTTTTTAGGCATATGACAGAGAATAGATTTCTGAAAGACTTTGTATAAGGTCGTTTCAAATGACTCACCATTTTTCGTGGCATTTCGAATGACCTAGAATGAAAGTGATACAGAATATATTTCCTACTCTAGTACGGTTTGACGCAATGGAGATGGGGACACAAGAAAATGTGGATTGAATTCTTTTCATCACTCTTCTGAACTTTTCATATCTATAGCCTACTGACTGTAGCAGTAGTACTACTAAGGCGTAAATGTGGATGACCCCGCTGTAAATGTAAATGTGCATGACGCCTCTGTTAGGATCTGTTGAATTTCATTAGAATATCGAGGTTGAAGATACTGCTTGCGTTGACAGATTTCAATCTGAATAATTATACCTTTTATTGTTACTATTATATAATATTATCTTCTTCTTCTTATTCTTTTTTTCTTATTCTGCACTGTGTTTTGCTCTCCGGCAGTGCCGGGGTAGCTCTTAGTGATAGTAATAGTAATAATAGTTGTAGTAGTATATAGTATAGTAGTATACAGTGTTACAAACACCTTTTCTATGTCAATGCATATTTTTGCCTATAATAATAATAATAATAATAATAATATTAATAATAATAATAATAATAAGTGCTTTTTTAGCCGGAATGAGGCGGAATTGCGTTCTGGAAAATCGGAAGACTGGTATTTTTAAAAGTAGTTATGATGACTAAAAAAAGTCCATCGCCCGGAAAATGAAGTTTTTAAAACTACTATACTTCTGTGACGACTAAAAAAGTCATCACCGAAATTTAGAAATTTAGGAGCGCAAAATGGAAATCTTCCCCCGTTCCGAAAAATATTTGTTTAAAAAAGCCCTGGGTATATATACCGACATACCCACCCGTCGCTACACCCAAGCACCTCACTTGTCGAGGATGACCCCAAAGGGTGTAGAAAATCTACGGCTCCATCCCCCTCCCCCCACTGGAGCCTCTGTTTCTGTCTGTTGTTATTATTATTATTATTATTATTATTAGTAGTAGTAGTAGTAGTAGTAGTAGTGCTTGTAATAGTAGTAGTAGTAGAAATGCTCTATGCTTACGGTGTAGTGCTCCCTTTTTTACCGCACAGTGATCCCTTTTTTTCTTAACAGTGGCCAATACTGTTCTAAACGATTTTCAATCTGAATTATTATTATTATTATTATTATTATTATTATTATTATTATTATTAGTAGTAGTAGTAGTAGTAGTGGTGGTGGTGGTAGTAGTAGTGGTAGTAGTAGTAGTAGTAGTAGTAGTAGTAGTAGTAGTAGTAGTAGTAGTAGTAGTAGTAGTAGTAGTAGTAGTAGTATGGGTATCTTAGAGAAATTTATTACAATTGGAACTTACCTTGTAATTTACAAGGTTACATCCTGATGCACACTATACATTTTCTATGCGTG
This sequence comes from Metaphire vulgaris, assembly GCA_018105865.1. NCBI lineage: Eukaryota > Metazoa > Annelida > Clitellata > Crassiclitellata > Megascolecidae > Metaphire > Metaphire vulgaris. Next base: position 10,634,343 of record CM030870.1, on the reverse strand, counting down.
AATGCTACCAGGCCATGGGCTTGGCAATTCGCGTCTGGAAATTCTTTTCCTGGATTTGTGAGCTTTGCTGATGTTTTGCCGAGTTGTGATTCTGTCGGTTATTTTGACGTGTTTTTCATGCGTCGTCGCTGTCGACAAACCTTAGGACGCCAGGATTTTGTTGTTTCTTTCGGGTTCTTTCGCTGGCGCCTGGTAATTATCGGAGAACTGGACGGCTAATGACAGGGAAAGGCGCTGTGGCGAAAAGAGTAATGAGCTTACGAAGCTACGGCAGTTATGTTTGCTGAAGCTTTAAGGAACAGGATATTTAGATAGACATTTTTCCTGGCAACAGTCAGAAGAAATGATCTTGGCCAATAAATCTATGCATTCATTGGATAAACCGAGCTGTTTATCTGTCGTCTCCCGTGTCGAAATGACAGCTGCTTTCCATTGCCTTACCAAATCAAAGTGAAATTCCATGCATTAAATGTCGTCCTAATTTTCCGCATTTTACTTTAAGAATGCAATCAATATGTACAGGGTGGCGCCAAAAAACGGAATAGTCACATTTA
>CM030870.1:10506289-10616289 GCA_018105865.1 Metaphire vulgaris | reverse complement strand
TTTATGATTCTGCCGTTCCTCGGTGCACGATTTGAAGCTATGAACTTGGAGTGACAAGAAAATGTGGTATTTGTTGAAGAATTTCTATAAATCGATGATATATTTATATATCTATGCACGTGTTATAAAGTTATTTCTAAGTCAGTGGATAATTCTCTGTCTTTAGGCCTCTAGTTGTATAGGCCTAGAAATTTTGATTTATAGAAGAGAGTGGCTAAATCTTTGAGTTGTGCATTACAGGCGGCTAACACCGACAACTGAAATAGGCAGAAATCGATACGTATTATAAACATTATTTCTGTGTCAATGGATATTTTGCCTATAGGCCTCTACTTGTATTTGCCTAGAACTTTTGATTTGCTCGAGAGAATGACCACGTCTTTGAGTTGTGTGGTCCAGAGGCTAGTGCCCACGGCCTACTCAAATTATTTCTATGGCAATGGATATGTGTTGCCTATAGGCCTCGCCGCCGCAGTGCGGGGGTTGGCTCTTACCGCAGAGGGCTTATACCAACTACTGAAATAGGCAGAAACTGATACGTATTAAGGAGCAGTGGCGTCGCCAGGAATTTTTGGTTGGGGGGGCAAAAGGGGTCTGGCGTGTCAGATTTCTTACCCCTACCCCCCCTTCACAAAAAACTTTCTCACCGGATTTGCGCGAATCTGGTAGGTGGTCTGGGGCAGGTTGGGGGGGGGGCAGTTGCCCCCATTTGCCCCCCCCGTGGCGACGCTAATGTTAGGGAGAGGTAAAAAATCAGTCAGTATGCAAATGCTGCTGATTCAATTAGCCATAATTCAGCTTTTGCGTGTACTGTCGTGAACGATGCCTTGACAAGTTTAAATAAATGTTACCGACACGTTCTGCGTCGTACGTTGGACAGGCGAAATTAGCTGCCGACGGTACATCTACACATTAGAGTCAGATCGTCGAAGCACAGATCCATTTAGTTTCCCCACGTGACCGAAAAAACAAGTCTTCTCTCTTTAACGGGTAATTCTGTAGCGCTTCGTTTGTGCAGATGTAAAAAGTCTTTCAAGGCCGACATAATTCAAGGAGTGTGGTCAGGTATAGTAATCATGGGCACCAGGTATTCTGATAGTGCCATCTATAGAATGGATGGATGGATGGATGAGTGGATGGATGCATGAATGGATAGATAGAAATGACATTGATAGTGCGCTATTATACCATCTGCGTTTGGATATTAATATTTATGTGTTTATAATGTGTGTGTAGTTATTCAAAAATCACCTAAAAACTATTCTTTGCAAGCAGACTATGGATGTTGATACTGCCTTATTTGTTCAAGATGTTCTCCGTTCTAAATGTTCACCAGTTTTGCCTTTAACAAGATGCTGGTCTATTTGCAAGCGGAGCTTTTAAGAAACTGGAATAATCACTAATAATAATAATAATTATTATTATATATTATTATTATCTATTATTATTATTGTTAGTAGTAGTAGTAGTAGTAGTAGTAGTAGTAGTAGTAGTAGTAGTCCGTAGTCGTAGTTGTAGTAGTAGTCGTTCGTAGTCGTAGTAGTAGTAGTAGTAGTAGTAGTAGTAGTAGTAGTAGTAGTAGTAGTAGTACTAGTAGTAGTATATTGTGTGTCAACATTTAAGACATTTCAGAGTGTCAGATTACAAATTGTGCACTGCCAAGGACTTATAAAATATTGGTAATGCTGGCATTTCTTCAGAGCAGTGCTTTCTGTTCTGCCCTTGAGCATCCTGCCTGTCGAGTATCGCTAGTTATTTTGATCGATGCAAAACATTCACTTCACTTCCTTGTGTATGTCCTCTTCCGTGTACATTGTACAATTATCGCTGGCACGAAATGCCATTAGGCTGTTATTATGGTTTTCCGTGAGGCAGCTTTTAGTAGCAGCGACCCAGTACACACTTCGCTCCTCTAGCATCGACCACCTGTCAATTTCCGTTACGTCCATTAGACAGGATCTTGACGAGCCTTTGAGAGTTCGTCTTCCTGGCTGTGCTACGTTCAACAGTGGTTTTAACGTCAGATTTGTCTAATAGTTGAGTGTCGTAAGAAATTGTTGACGCCAGATACTGAGCCAACTCTAATAAGAAATTGTAGGTGCTCTTTGCTATCAATTAGAGCATCAGTTTGTTACACACAGGTATCAAATTGATGACACTCTAAACCCGTTGTCATGCGGCTATAGGGGAAAATAGCCATTGGCACAGAATAAATTTTTCTAATACGTAGTAATTTTTGCCTATTTCAGTAGAGAGTGCTAACCCTCTGGACCACCCAACTCAAAGATTTAGTCCCCCTCTCAAGAAATCAAAAGTTATAGGCCTGTAAAAGAATACGTTCTATATGCGTTGCCCATACAGCTATTTTCAAAAAATAGCCATTGACTTAATCATAAAAATGACATCAGCTTCTGGGGGCGAAGACCCCAGACCCCCCATGTTAGCCTACCCAAATCTTAAACTCTAAATCCGCCTATGCTGCTGCTGCCGAACGATATGCCGCGTCGTCTTGTCGGCTGCGTCGGTCGTTTGTCTGCTGCTCACGTTTGGGTTAATACACTTGCTCAGTTATGCGCTTGATCAGGAGAACGGAGTCGAAGCTTAGCGGTATTAAGGCTTCCGTCCATTCCGACCTCGGAGGCAAACAGATTTTGTGCTGAGCTACATAAAACTGGAATGGATCGAGTCGTATCAATGTGCCTAATCCTCGCGAATGAAAATATGTGCGCAGCGATAAAATTGGCACGACACATTTTGTCTTATGCGTCCTGTGCTGCCTGTATAAGGCGGTGCTTCGTGAAGCGCATTCATGCCAGTGCATAAACTCTCTAGTCTGCATCCCGCCACTATCCGGAAGTTGAGATTGGTTATGAGTTTAAAGAGGAGTTTAATGCTTTTAAGTAGTCATTTCCAGGGCGCGATTTGTAGGGGGAAAGGGGGAATCTTCCCCCTCCACTGCCCAACTGCATCCCCTACTGCTACATCCCCCACAACTACCTCCCCCACTGCTACATTTTCTCAACAACTACACTTCCCCCCAAGCTCGACATATTCCCCTTACTGCTCCAGGTCACAAGTCGCACCCTGGTCATTTCCGTTCATTTATTAACAGCGATGAGCCCATGAGACAGCTGCAGTTAGACTAAATCTCTACTTTAGATTTTAAATACCTGTAAAATTTGAGTTTAAAATGAGTCAAAGGCTGAATTATCATATTAAACAAGTACAGGAGAAACTCGTTAAAGCATATTCTCTGCTATATAATTTAGAAGCATAGACGTCGTAGTTTATTACTATAAGTGTTTTTGTTAACGTAATGTTAACGGCTGACTGTAGGGATTATGGGGGGACGGAAAAGGCTGGTGCGGGGGTAGGGCAAATGCTGTCGGGATGGGGAGAAGGAAATGGTGGGGTGGGGTCGGGGAGAATGTTTGGGTGCCGGTATAGGATGGGGATAAAAAGTTGTCCACGTGTCACTCTCTTGTCTGCTCTTCTCGTTCTACGAGATTTAAGTTTGCTAGGCAGACGACGTTAGTGTCACGGGAGCAGCGTCAATGGGTTGTGCAGTGATAGGGGGGGGGGAGATATCCACTCTGCCGTAAAATTCTTCCCAAAATCACAGCACTGACGCACACATTTTTTCATTGAACTGTGCTTCTTCCCATCCAGCCAAAATCAACCCCAACCCCAACCTGGAGCCTGGATGAAACGCTGTCAGCTGCGTGCGTTGGGAACAGACGTTGAATTTTGCTGCTTAAACAGTTTCGAGATCTTCTGCTGTTTTTTTACTTTCTATTTGCATTCAAATCAGCTTTTTGGGGAGGAATGAATGACCCCGCTCTTGACCTTCGTTCAGCGCATCTCCGTCTCTCTCTCTCTCCGTCTCTCTCTCTCTCTCCGTCTCTCTCTCTCTATATATATATATATATATATATATATATATATATATATATATATATATGACCCTGGACGTGAAAAGGGTCCAAATTGTTGGTTTGGAGTTATGTGTCCTAGCATACTGCATGCTGGGTATCACAGCTGTCGAAATTTAATCCATAAAGCCAAAATTTACCACATTTTCATTATGCATTGCACTGCTTATAAGTAAAATAGCAAAAAAACGATATTTTGAGAAAACTGCATTTGAAAATAACCAATACTTAAAGCGCGTGTACACGAGAACACAGACAGATGTTAGCGCCCTCTACTGAAATTGGCAGAAATTGATTACTATTAAAATATATTTCCTATGACAATGGCATTTTTTCTATGTCGTTTTGCCTATGGACTTCTGGTTGCTTAGGCCTATAATTTTTGATACCTTGGAAGGAGCGACTAAATCTTTGAGTTATATGGTCCAGAGGGCTAGCACCCTCTACTGAAATAGGCAGAAATTGATTGCTATTAAAATATATTTCTTAATTTCTTATGACAAGACAATGGCATTTTTCTATGTCGTTTTGCCTATGGACCTCTAGCTGTTAACTCTTGATTTCTTGGAAGGTACGTTATAACAAAGTTCTACTGTATTTGTGCTTTTAAATCTGCCTGACGTCTATATTCTGTCAATAAAAATCCGTCGAATGAAGACATACTTAATGTGAAGCATTTTGTGTCAATAGGTTTTCTCTGTATTACAGGTTTTCAATGGTTTTCAAGCACCTTAGCATTGCAGCCTATGCTATTTATATTTGACGACGGCAGATTATGAAGTCTGATCGGAAGGTACTAAGGTAGATGAATGGAGCGCTTTTATTGCCAAACAATGAACACAATAAAGCCTAATGAAGAATTATCAGATTGTTGCCATTCATCATTTAGTGACACTGTCCGTGCAGGCACTTACACAAATCAGTCGGCAAAATCTGGAAGAGATCCCCCAGTTTTGAAAGCACAGTAGCTGGTCATCAGTCATTGGCCAGTGATGTTCAGTGGCGTCGCCAGGAATTTTTTTTTTTGGGGGGGGCAAAAGAGGCTGGCGTGTCAGATTCCTTACCCTACCCCACACACACCCCACACAAAACTTTCTCACCGGATTTTCGCGGATCTGATAGGTGGTCTGGGGTCAGGTGGGGGGGGCGGCAGTTGCCCCATTTGACCCGCGCCCCACGAGGCGACGCTAATGGTGATGTTGCCTCTTTGCTTTGTGTTGATGAAATAACTTCAGTGTCCAGATGCGTGACTGACATTGAGATGAATTGTAACGTAAATACGAGAATACCAGAGGGACAGTCAGAGAACCTTCTGTCTAACAATAGAACCATTGTTTTGCTTGAATAATAATAATAATAATAATAATAATAATAATAATAATAATAATAATAATAATAATAATAATAATAATAATAATAATAATAATGTGATTTTAAGTGGTTTAGGAGGCTAAGTAAGCCTGTGTGAAAACCACTGAATCCATGGGGCTGTAATATTATATTATAATGTAATGTTTCTTTACATTGGCACGCTATGACAGCACAAGAGGCCACAAATGCAAATTGTTTAATCAGAGGCTGGGACCAAGAAGGTTCTTAGTGCAAGCAAACATAGCTCACTGCAATCTCCCTCTACAGCGTCTCAACTGCTGCAAATTCCCATTTTGTCTTAATGCTATTGCATAGGCTCATTGGAAAGTCAAGCCTACATTTTTACACCTTTGATTTCAAGCACCAACTTGGACTTGTTACCGTTGTCATCCAGTCTTGCATCTATACCAATCGCTATCGCAAACATAGGCCTAGCCCACTGCACGCTTCTTCTATAGCGCCTCAACTGTGACAACCTCCCGTATTTACATAAAGCTATTGCATAGGCTTATTTGAAATTCAGGCAAAGATTTTTACACCTTATTAATTTTTTATAGATGACATTTGAGAGACCATTTATTTTATACAGAAAATTAGATGGGAGTTTATGCAGTTTCGGGAAAAGATCAGTAAATTTGATTGGATAAAATTGCTTCTGTTGTCAGTTATAGCATATATACTGGAACCACCAGTTTGCTGAGGAAACTCTTTGCGCTGAATGCTTTGTGAATATCGAGACCAAAAGAGTGCAGATTGCTTTTGATAAATTGATGGGGTTAGGTTTCAAGTGCATGGAACCATGTGAGTGAAGATGATATTCATGTATTCCTATCTGGTGCTACGGCACCGCGGGCTCCCCCGCGGGTCTAACCCCAGCATCTCCTGCATCTGTGTCTTCCGGTACCACTGGGTTGCAGTCTTATCCGCTGACAGATTTTTCAGCACAAGCGGCTTTCAGAAATCCCATGAGCTTAATCTGCCTTATGCAAGGCAGGCCACATGATGCTCGGATTGAAAACGATGTTATTAAAGCGTCCGATGATGTAAGTCGACTTGAAGACTGTGATGCAGATGATGTTGTGTTCACTTAGATTTTTAAAGGATTCACCAAGTTTGCTAGTATGAATATGATTATGGATATGATTATGAATATGATTATTTATATTTATTTTTATGTACTTTTCACGTTTGTTATTTTTTTGGTTATCAGCCTAACATAAGAAGGTAGTCTTATCAGTTTACTCTTGTTTTTCTATAGAAGTGAACTTCGGCTTTTCTTGGTTGTGTTTTCTATTTATAATTCTTTGCTGTGCTTCTTTTTAGCATTGCAGCTTCCTGGGGTGCACAGTGCACCCAGGCGCCTCACTTGCTCTGCCAGTATAAGGTTGCTAAAAAATAAATAAAATTGTGACAAAAATAAAATAATGTTGACATGAAAACTGTGATGCAGATAATGTTATGGTCACTTGGGTTTTTAAAGAAACTTTGTGCCACTGTAACTGACTGGCAGTTGAACTTTTTGAATGAATTTCTGTCAGTGAGCTGGTGGCCGAGTTGGTGGACCGGCCTCTTATGACATTTTCGATCTCTCAGAAGCATCCGATTGTGACTAAGCACTTGACAATTGAACACGCATTTCAGCACTTATTGGCTCTAGTTTTGTGAGTGCTCGTAGCCCACGGCACTTTTCCATGAGTTTTTTTCTCTATCCGCTGTGGCGACAAGTTTTTCGCAAAGATGGCAATGTGCCGAAAAATGTTCAAATTGATTTACATTTCCAATACTTTGAAGAAGTCTGCATTTTGTGTCTATGTCTGTACTTGAGACCAGACCATGTAATATTGCACCTGCATAGATATGACGTAAAAAAAATTCATGCACTTTGTGACCCTATAGAATTGAATTTTATATAAATTCAAAGGCATCTTTGGGCTGTACCTCCTTTCATAAGTGACACTCTAAACATCTCCATATCAACTATTGTTTTATTATTATAATTCTCATATAGAAAAGCTTCACAGTGGTTGCCATGGAGATCAGGGGCGGCGCTAGGGGGGCGGGTCCGCGGGTCCGGACCCACCAAGTCTCGGGCAGGGACACCCGAGCAAATCGTGTACATCTGCAGAGAAATTATGATTTGGGGTGGGAATGATGGGGAGGGGTAGCCTGAGCCTGGTCCTGGTTGTGTAGATTACATTAGACCCACCCAGCCAACAAAACCCAGCGCCGCCCCTGTAGCCTACTGTAGCACTAGTCCTTGCTTTGTCCAATTTCAAACAGGGTATCAATTTTATAATATTTTTGTGGTCTATAAAACCTATAATAGAAGAAACCAGCTCTCTTAAGCGCCATCTTATCTCTGGATTGATTTTTTAGACATTTGACAGAGAATAGATTTCTGAAAGACTTTGTATAGTGTCGTTTCAAATGGCTCATTATTTTTCGTGGCATTTCGAAAGCTCTAGAAAAAAATTGAGACAGAATATATTGACAATTCTAGTACGGTTTGACACAGCAAAGATGGGGACACAAGAATATGTGGTTTTAATTCGTTTCATCAATCTTCCGAATTTTTGCATATCTATAGCCTACCACGGGCGGCGCTAAGGGGGTGGGTCCGCGGGTCCGGACCCACCTAGTCTCGGGTAGGGACACCCGAGCAAATCGTGCAAATCTACAGGGAAATTATGATTTGGGGTGGGGGTGATGGGGAGGGGTAGTCTGAGCCTGGTCCTGGTTGTGTAGATTACATTAGACCCACTCAGTCAACAAAACCCAGCGCCGCCTCTGATGGAGATGTCTAAAGGACAATCACTGAAAGGAACACAACATGAGGTACCGGTACATAGTGCTTGGAATTGTCTTAGTGTTTACCATTGATAGACCATTTTAGAGTATATTAAATTCTATGCACTATAGTATTATTGATCATTTAAATTTTTGAAAATGTGTGATGCTAGCAGAATTGAGTGTTTGGACATAAATAGAATAGCTGATTAGAGTGAAAGGGGCTCGAATTAGTGACTTAGTCGGGGAGATCATTCCAGGGATTGGATCCCCCCCCCCCGCATAACCGATCTTTCGCCAAGCTTAGCCGTCCTCTTGAAGTTTGTATTCAGAAAACGAGAAAGAAGAATTCTGGAATTTGAGGGAAGGCTTTCAAAAGTGAGATGGTAATTGAGTTTGCATGAGTTATTGGCACGAGACTTGAGACTGTTTTATGTGGTCAGTTTCTGAGGAAATTTTTGGACGATTATTCGGACACACATGGAAAGTAGCGCAGGATGGATAAAAAGCAAATAATGCTCACGTTTATTAAAGAGGTGCTGGCTGCTGATGTTGGGACTGCATTGTTGGAAGTAGAAGGAGTGACTTGTCATTGTTTCATAAGGCGGCCAAAGTAACTTGTTCAAAATATCGTTACAGACCGATTGACAGTTACTGATGCTGATTCAGATATTGAAAGTTTGTCATTTTGAGAGCAGCTGCTCCATAAGCTAAGTTGTATTGCATCACCTTTCACTATGTTGCAACTTAACCCCTTAACTGGGGATCCCGGATATATCCGTCCATTTTACATTGAGTTACAGTTAAATACACGGTTAAGGGGTTAACAGTAAATATATCTGAGATTTTGTGGGGATAATTTGACGAATATGCATGCATCTGTTAACTGTTTCTTATTTGACATGGTTTTGGTGGGTCGTCAACCCCTTGTTATTACTGGCGCTATAGAAGTTTATTGATTGATTTGTGGGGGGAACTTGCCATGAGCTTCTCTTCATAATTTTGCCTCATTTTGATATTATTATTATTATTATTAGTAGTAGTAGTAGTAGTAGTAGTAGTAGTAGTAGTAGTAGTAGTAGTAGTAGTAGTAGTAGAAGTAGAAGTAGAAATAGTATTTAATTATTGATTATTGTGATTTTTGGTGAATATTGTGTATATATAAAAGATGGCATTCCAACTGGCAACTCGGATTGATTTGCTTGTAAGGAGAGCTGGCTGGCTGTTACCAGAAGAGTTATTGTTTTTCAAAAGAGAATATTCCAGTGGCAGCACACCAAATGCCCCCGTGTCAGCACGTGTGGATTTCTCTCCAAGACCTGCAAATAAATGCTCCAAGGAAGGCAATTTATCATCGTCACCGCTTGTCTTCTCAGTTTCCACAACGTTCGGCTCCTGTGTTCTTCTCTTGTTTTTCCCATCGCCAATCTAAGGGTTGACTTCGAATCGGTCCATAATAATTAGCCGCCTGTTGTCTGAATGTGAAATTTGCAATGTATCGTGGAACGAGACAGCCTCCCTGCAACTGCTTTCCATGCGCTGTTTCAGTTGACAGGAATTATTGATGGCAAACTGGAAAGACGCCGGCAGTTATTGTTTTTGTACAGAAACATAATGACGTGGGCGTGCCTAGGACAAGAGTGCGTCTGTTTGTTTGGTTTACCAGAGTACATAACTCTCTGTTTGCTTTTCCTAGTAATCCGCCATGAATCCCCTGGACTCAGTTGACAGGCAGAATGTGAATGGTGGCTTGTCTTAACATCTTCAATAATTGTGCGATCTCTCTCTCTCTCTCTCTCTCTCTCTCTCTCTCTCTCTCTCTCTCTCTCTCTCTCTCTCTCTCTCTCTCTCTCTCTCTCTCTCTCTGCGTTCCAGGATGTGTTTGTTCACGTGACATGTGCATGCTCATAGTATATTCACGTAATGCAATGTTGCAATTGATAATCGCTCTCTTCTCTCTCTGTCTGTCTGTTTCTCTCTGCCTCTTTCTCTCTCTGCCTCTTTCTCTCTCTCTCTCTCTCTCTCTCTCTCTCTCTCTCTCTCTCTCTCTCTCTCTCTCTCTCTCTCTCTCTGCCTCTCTCCTGACACTATTAATGATAATGGGTTTTCTAGGAACACGGGAAATGACATTGTTGGGACTAGAAACCGGGGTACAGTACGCCAACATCCTTGAGGCCTGGTTCAGCAATCAGGCAAATGCGCCGAAGACCTGCGTAGAAGGGAAACACAACGTGGTTCTTTCATTTCCACAACCTAACCTCTGGTACTGACACCACAGTTGCAGTTCTGTCTTGTGAGCAAAACTTCCTGAATTAAATTAAGGGTGTTTATAGTTTTTTAAGGATTTGCATAGTCCAAGAAATTTATGTGACTCATGAAATTTGCATAGCTCATAAATTTGTATAGCTCATGAAATTTATGTGACTCATGAAATTTGCATAGCTCATAAATTTGTATAGCTCATGAAATTTATGTGACTCATGAAATCTGCATAGCTCATAAAATTTGCATAGTTCATGAAATTTGCTTGGCTTATTAAATTTGCATAGCCAATGAAATTTTCGTTACTCATGAAGTTTGCATGGCTCATGAAATTTCCATGTCTTGTGAAATTTGGTGCAGCAGTTTAATTGATCTTCTCAGTGTGTCCACAAGGCAATTTGGCTGAAAAATTCGTTATCAGGACGTGTACATCAACATGATAACGTGATTATCTATAATGGGATCAGTGAAGGCCTATAGCTGACCCCTTCCCCACTTTTTTCTACAGCTATTTCAAATTTAGCTTACCGGCAAGTGCCTAAGAGTGTGCGGCTTCTGTGGTACTACTTTTAAAAGCACTGTATAAATTTCCAGGATTTTACTTAACTTACGTACTTATTTACTTGCTTACTTATGTTGCCAATGTCAGTGACAAGCATGAATTGCATGTGCCAAGAAAGCAAATCTCACCCTGCCCTCAAATTTTTTCACAGAAATCACTTATACTGGATGTTGGCCCTTAAGGTGTCTTAAGTCACATTGTTCATCTTTTTATAATTGAATCCATGCTCGATGTCACAAGATATATTGATTTCAGAAGCTAGCATTGTAATGTAGTGCTTGCAATTTTTATGCTGAGGTACATGGTGACGTTTGCAAAGCAACTGTTGGCTTTTGGAATTGTTTCCAGACTGGACGTTTCTGTATTCTGTGGATTTAGGTTTTTAGTGTTCTGCAACGGCGCTGTCCATTCGTTCGTTTTCAGCTCTACGTTTATATTGCTTGTTTCAGGCAATATTTTTGTATTAAGCGTACATATTTCCGTGTCACTTTGCATCTAGAGTTCTATGCGGCGACAATTGTCATTAGTTGCTCGCTCGCACATTCCAGAACTATTTTTGTTCCCTCTCAGTTGACTGGAAGCGAGCCCGAATTATGCGCAGAGACAGTAGAATGGACGCAGAATGCCCGGCTGCTGCTGTCACGTACACACAGACATGCATGAACTGAGACGCGGCCATCTCCACGCGAAATTTAGACAATGTTGTCACCCGCAGTTCGCCGTACACTTTTCCTGGAAGATTGGTCTATAAAACGAGCCAGTGACCGTAAATGGCTGCGTCGTCTGCTGTGGATTAGCAGCTACAGCGCCTTCCTAGCGTGTTGTTATTATGCATGGCTACTGTTGCTGCGGGGGCATGAAGGGGATCCTTCGTTTTAAATGCTTAACCCATTTATAGTAGGCCTCTATTCACAAAGTCTGTTGGCGATACATGCATGATCATTCAGACTACAATGAGACTGAAGTGATCTTGAAAACGATGCCTTTTTGAAGACCGTCGACGCACCCATCAACTCCAACGCACACAGCAAACATAGTCATGCAGACTCCATGAAGGGCGCCACAAGCCAAATATTGGGTGGGCCAACATGGCCTGTTTGAAATTGGACAATGCAAGGACTAGTGCTACAGTAGACTATAGATATGCAAAGATTCGGAAGATTGATTAAATGAATTAAAACCACATATTCTTGTGTCCCCATCTTTGCTGTGCCAAACCGTACTAGAATTGTCAATATATTCTGTCTCAATTTTTTTCTAGAGCTTTCAAAATGCCACAAAAAATAATGAGCCATTTGAAATGACACTATGCAAAGTCTTTCAGAAATCTATTCTCTGTCAAATGTCTAAAAATCAATCGAGAGATAAGATGGCGCTTAATTAAGAGAGCTGGTTTCTTTTATAGACCACAAAAATATTATAAAATTGATACCCTGTTTGAAATTGGACAAAGCAGGGACTAGTGCTACAGTAGGCTATAGATTTGCAAAAATTCAGAAGAGTGATGAAATGAATTAAAACCATGGAGGGCGCCACAAGCCAAATATTGGGTGGGCCAAAATGGCCAATATTTCAGAGTCAAGACAGCGCAGCGAGAAATTCTTGCCATTACGATCAATCGATCATTGAAAAAACACAGTTTCATGGTTATATAAATATAATAATTTTGAATGGTTCTCCACATGTGTGACATCTCAATTATATACAGTATGGCAATATTATGCCAATATATTGGGGATTTGGGGTTATTAGTTCCACAAAACATTGTAATTTGCCAATTGAAATTGGGTGGGCCAAACACGTTGTGGCCCATTGGGCCTAAATATTGGGTGGGCCATGGCCCACCTGACCCACCCTGTTGCGCCCCCCATGATGCAGACACGATCACACACACAGAATCAACCAGCACCAACACATACAGAGTCAGTGAGAAGATGCCAGTGATGCAGTCTAACCTGTCCAATGTCCATCCTGCATTGCGCAAAGTCTGTCTCTGCTATACAGATTCCATTATGCTGTCAGTGGGACAAGTTTCAATACGGAAATCGAAAATCGGACTTTTCATGACGATTGCTTACAAACAGCTCACTCTGACTATTCAGCCACCATAAGAAGCTGATGAAATCAATATAAAAACATAAAATTTTATAAAATTATAAATATATAATTATAAAACTTGTTCGTGATGTCTATAAAACCTGGTGAACCAGATATCTTTATAGGCGGCTCTTCCCTCGATTACCCTACTAGCCATTGTACAAAATATTTGGGAAGACTTTCATTTAGTTGTTGTCCCTTGTTATTGTACAGCCATTGGCGTTAGTGTGTTTAGTGTGTATGAAATGGCTGGGGGTGCTCTATTTGGAACCCTGTAGATCGAAATTGAGAATGATATTATTGATTATTCTTGCAAATGTTAAAGCAATGAAGAAGGAACAAGAGTAAAATGTGGATTTTGTCGCAGAATATCTTGAAATCGATTAGATTTTTACCTATCTAGGGCCTATACGCCCTCTATTCAACAGGTGTAAATGTGAATGGCCCATTTGTTAGAGTCTGTTGAATTTGATCAGGATATCGGTGTTGAAGATACTGATTGCCTAGAGGCCTATAGACCTCACCGCCGCAGTGCGTGGATGTCTCTCCGCAGTGCGGAAATGATGCCATAATCTAGCGATAAGCCTATAGCTCCAGGTGAATTAATTATTAGCATTATGGAATAACGATGGTTGTCATGGATGAGCTGTTTTAAATGCAAAAGGTGGTGGCCCATGTTTGCAATAGCGATTGATATCAATGCAGTAATGGATGCTAAATATAGTGGCTATATATGGTGCTTGAATTCGATCTATAACAGGACGAAATGAATTTCAGATATGCGGTTGAATTTGCACAACTCCTGTGCATTATTAACATTATGGAATAACGAGGGTTGTCATGGATGAGCCGTTTTAAATGCAGAAGGTGATGGCCCATGTTTGCAATAGCGATTGATATCAATGTAGTAATGGATGCTAGAGATAGTGGCTGAATATGGTGCATGAATTCGACCTATAACATGACGAAATAACTTTCAGCTGTGCGGTTGTATTTGCTCAAATACTCTGCATTATTAGCCTTATGGAACATCGGGGCTGGTTGGAACGCGTGCTGATTGGCCCACGTGCTCGAGCTTGACATGGAGAAGAAGAAGAAAAAGAAGAAGAAGGAGGAGAAGGAGAAGGAGAAGGAGAAGGAGAAAAAAGAATAAGAATACAATATTAAATAATAGTAATAATAAAATAATACTTCTTAGTAGACCACATATATTATAAATTTGATACCCTGCTTGACAGTGTTCCGAAAGAACGGAGAACTGCGCCGTAAAAAAGGGAGCACTACGTCGTAAGCATAGACCAATACTACTACTACTACTACTACTACTACTACTACTACTACTACTACTACTACTACTACTACTACTACTACTACTACTACTAGTACTACTGAGTGGCATCCCCGCACTGCGGATAGCCATTTCCGCACTGCGGAGAGACATCCACGCACTGCGGCGGTGAGGTCTATAGGCCTGCAGGCAAGCAGTATCCTCAACCCCAATATCCTGATGAAATTCAACAGACTCTAAAAAATGGGTCATCCACATTTACGCCTGTTGAATAGATGGTATATAGGACCTAGCGAACCCTGTAGATCGAAATTGAGAATGATATTATTGATTATTCTTGCAAATGTTAAAGCAACGAAGAAGGAACAAGAGGAAGATGTGGATTTTGTCGGATAATTTCTTCAAATCGATTAGATTTTTCGATATAAAGGCCAAATAAACCCTCTATTCAACAGGCCTTCAACAGGCTTCTTTCACACAGGGAATTAATTATAAAACTTGTTCGTGATGTCTATAAAACCTGGTGAACCAGATATCTTTATAGGCGGATCTTCCCTCGATCACCCTACTAGCCATTGTACAAAATATTTGGGAAGACTTTCATTTAGTTGATGTCCCTTGTTCTTGTACAGCCTTTGGCGTTAGTATGTTGTATGAAATGGCTGGGAGTGCTCTATTTCGAACCCTGTAGATCGAAATTGAGAATAATATTATTGATTATTCTTGCAAATGTTAAAGCAATGAAGAGGGAACAAGAGGAAGACGTGGATTTTGTCGCAGAATATCTTGAAATCGATTAGATTTTTACCTATCTATGTCTTATATACCCTCTTTTCAACAGGCGTAAATGTGAATGACCCATTTGTTAGAGTCTGTTGAATTTGATCAGGATATCGGTGTTGAAGATACTGATTGCCTAGAGGCCTATAGACCTCACCGCCGCAGTGCGTGGATGTCTCTCTGCAGTGCGGAAATGATGCCATAATATAGCGATAAGCCTATAGCACCAGGTGAATTAATTATTAGCATTATGGAATAACGAGGGTTGTCATGGATGAGCTGTTTTAAATGCAAAAGGTGGTGGCCCATGTTTGCAATAGCGATTGATATCAATGTAGTAATGGATGCTAAAGATAGTGGCTGTATATGGTGCTTGAATTCGATCTATAACAGGACGAAATGAATTTCAGATATGCGGTTGAATTTGCACAAATCCTGTGCATTATTAGCATTATGGAATAACGAGGGTTGTCATGGATGAGCCGTTTTAAATGCAGAAGGTGATGGCCCATGTTTGCAATAGCGATTGATATCATTGTAGTAATGGATGCTAGAGATAGTGGCTGAATAGGCGGCTCTTCTCTCGATCACCCTACTAGCCATTGTACAAGATATTCGGGAAGACTTTCCTTTAATTGATGTGCCTTGTTCTTGTACAGCCATTGGCGTTAGTGTGCTGTATGAAATGGCTGGGAGTGCTCTATTTCGAACCCTGTAGATCGAAATTGAGAATGATATTATTGATTATTCTTGCAAATGTTAAAGCAATGAAGAAGGAACAAGAGGAAGATGTGGATTTTGTCGGATAATTTCTTCAAATCGATTAGATTTTTCGATATAAAGGCCAAATAAACCCTCTATTCAACAGGCCTTTAACAGGCTTCTTTCACACAGGGAATTAATTATAAAACTTGTTCGTGATGTCTATAAAACCTGGTGAACCAGATATCTTTATAGGCGGCTCTTCCCTCGATCACCCTACTAGCCATTGTACAAGATATTCGGGAAGACTTTCCTTTAGTTGATGTCTCTTGTTCTTGTACAGCCATTGGCGTTAGTGTGTTGTATGAAATGGCTGGGAGTGCTCTATTTCGAACCCTGTAGATCGAAATTGAGAATGATATTATTGATTATTCTTGCAAATGTTAAAGCAATGAAGAGGGAGCAAGAGGAAGACGTGGATTTTGTCGCAGAATATCTTGAAATCGATTAGATTTTTACCTATCTAGGGCCTATACGCCCTCTATTCAACAGGCGTAAATGTGAATGGCCCATTTGTTAGAGTCTGTTGAATTTGATCAGGATATCGGTGTTGAAGATACTGATTGCCTAGAGGCCTATAGACCTCACCGCCGCAGTGCGTGGATGTCTCTCTGCAGTGCGGAAATGATGCCATAATATAGCGATAAGCCTATAGCACCAGGTGAATTAATATTAGCATTATGGAATAACGAGGGTTGTCATGGATGAGCTGTTTTAAATGCAAAAGGTGGTGGCCCATGTTTGCAATAGCGATTGATATCAATGCAGTAATGGATGCTAAAGATAGTGGCTGAATATGGTGCTTGAATTCGATCTATAACAGGACGAAATGAATTTCAGATATGCGGTTGAATTTGCACAAATCCTGTGCATTATTTTCATTATGGAATAACGAGGGTTGTCATGGATGAGCCGTTTTAAATGCAGAAGGTGATGGCCCATGTTTGCAATAGCGATTGATATCATTGTAGTAATGGATGCTAGAGATAGTGGCTGAATAGGCGGCTCTTCTCTCGATCACCCTACTAGCCATTGTACAAGATATTCGGGAAGACTTTCCTTTAGTTGATGTCCCTTGTTCTTGTACAGCCATTGGCGTTAGTGTGTTGTATGAAATGGCTGGGAGTGCTCTATTTCGAACCCTGTAGATCGAAATTGAGAATGATATTATTGATTATTCTTGCAAATGTTAAAGCAATGAAGAAGGAACAAGAGGAAGATGTGGATTTTGTCGGATAATTTCTTCAAATCGATTAGATTTTTCGATATAAAGGCCAAATAAACCCTCTATTCAACAGGCCTTCAACAGGCTTCTTTCACACAGGGAATTAATTATAAAACTTGTTCGTGATGTCTATAAAACCTGGTGAACCAGATATCTTTATAGGCGGCTCTTCCCTCGATCACCCTACTAGCCATTGTACAAAATATTTGGGAAGACTTTCATTTAGTTGATGTCCCTTGTTCTTGTACAGCCATTGGCGTTAGTGTTTTGTATGAAATGGCTGGAAGTGCTCTATTTCGAACCCTTTAGATCGAAATTGATAATGATATTAATGATTATTCTTGCAAAATTTAAGTCAACTAATTGATTCTATACTGCTAGAGCCTTTCTTTACTTTATAACTCAGACCTTGTTTGCTTGTCAAGGGTTTACCGAAGTTGGTCATGGTCAAAACCGAAGCAAAAGCCAAAACCCCCTTCCGGATATCCTGGCTACGCCACTGGACAGAATATTATGTTTTATAAGATAATAATAAGTAACTTTATTTGCACATGGCAGAGACAGACATCGCAAAAAATAATACTAGCGCAGACATAAAATCTAATCAATCGTCACGAGCGGTTCTTTTCTTTGATCTTGCATGCAAATAATATTGCGGCGTGCGTTTGAAATTCCTGGCGACGCAGATGCGAGAAAGATCTTCTCATTTTGAGACGGCGCAGTCGATAAGCTGCTCTGGTCAACAGGCGATACGAAGGGAAAAATAAAAATTGCATTGCTTGTACTGCATTCCAAATTAACCCGGTTACTTGTCTGGCTTTATTGGACGAAGCTAATCCTCCCAAATAACCATTACGCTTAACGCTGTTTTCATTACTATAGGCCTGCATGTCGACCGGCGCCGCGGGGTCGTCCATAAAATACGTCACGCTATTTTTGACAGTTTTCGACTCCCCTTGTCACAACCCGTCGCAAATCTCTGATCCCGCTAAAACGTCGTCCGTAAATTACGTCACGCAGGTTTTCTGTTTGATCAATTCGAGTTCCTCGTTCAATTTTCAGCAGCGACACATAGAGATAATCAACTTCCGGCAAAGATGACGTATGTAATTGCTATATAAAATTCCATGTACCTAGCATCATATGATTGCTATATACTATTTGCATCCTCTGCTAGAATGCACCCTTCAGAAGAGAAAGTAAAATATCACTGCAGAGTTGTCCATGGGTCCATTTTTAGAACCCAATCCAACCCAACCCACAAAATCTTCAACCCAACCCATGCCGATAATAGTGTTACTCGACCCAACCCAACCCACCGTAATACAGTACAATCATGACTTATTTGCTGACCCAACCCAACCCACCATTACTATGGACAAGTCTGACTCAACCTAACTCATGGGTTAACCCAACCCATGAACATCTCTGTATCACGGTGTACTTCAGGTTTATATGTATAGGAAAAGTGCGACGTAACAGTTATCTGTACCCCTCCTCTGTCACAAATGGTCACACTTTCTTAATCCCCTCCACGTCAAGCGTGACGTACTTTATGGACGGCCCCGGCATGTTTTCATTACCGCATTTTTCAGACACTTCTGCGGTCGCGTCGCCGGTTTCATATGGCGCTATTGCATGGATTCCGTCGAGTGTCGTGAGACGTGCCTCGTTTCCACTGCTTCCACTGCGCTGGTTCCTCGGCAGAAGAGAGAGCTGCGTGCAACTTAAGTGCCGAGTTTTCAGTGCAATTATTTCTGTCAAACGCAGGATCTCAATGCATGGCCGTGTCGCATTGACCGCATTACTTTCGCTCCGATCGAATCCGGATATAATTGGGTATCGGGCGCCAGCCAGCTCTACCGCTCGCTAATAACCAGGGGCGTAGCGATGGGGGGTATATCGGATTATCGGTATATATATTTACCCCAAATCAGGCTACCTTAAGGTTTTTAATGTGCTTTTGTAAGATTTTCTATGTTTTAAAGAGTTACCCCCCCTCCGAATCACATTATACACCCCAAATCAAATTCATGGCTACGCCCCTGCTAATAGCGCTGAACTGAATGCTGGGCAGCGCATGTTGATCGCTTGGGGGGAACGGGGGGGATTTTCGCTTCACCGAAATGAAAAATTGATCGTACGCTGCTCAGCTTGCGTCCAACGCGTGTTGGTTTAGTTGCTGTCAAATGACGAAGGCGATTGGATAAATGGACTTAGCAGTCCGCCGTTCTTTTTCAGCGGAAGAATTTTGCGTCTCTCAATTCATTTGTTTTCGTCTCCTGATTGTCACGTTTTGCAGAAATCAGCAGGGGGCTTGGATGAATAATATAAAAGCCTAGATTTTATTGCCACCCGGTCGGGAGACTGAATGGCGTAGCAGCAGAAATTTTTGTAATGAGCGGGGGGGGGAGGATTGTCCTGAATAGGTGCGGATTAAACTCCACCCTAAACTCTTTGGCAGATCAAACACCGGTTGAAATTAATACCATGTACTGATTTCCCTTTTTCTTCACATTGTGATCTTTCAAGCTTATGATTCCACTAAGATGCTTAACCTAATGGCCTAATGGTCTTTTACAATGGCTATTCTTCTTCTGATGGATTCACTCGGAGAGAGAGAGAGAGAGAGAGAGAGAGAGAGAGAGAGAGAGAGAGAGAGAGAGAGAGAGAGACAGAGACAGAGACAGAGACAGAGACAGAGACAGAGACAGAGACAGAGACAGAGACAGACAGACAGAGACAGACAGAGACAGAGACAGAGACAGACAGACCAGACTAGACTGAGTGCCTGTTAATGTAGATCTGCACAATACATCACCCAATTGTCACAGGATTTTTTCTAAAGTCTATCACTGTATTCCGGGCGCATTCGTGCCAAGTCCTTTGTCCATTAGAAACCGTATTTCTGATCTGAGTTTTCTTTTCGAAGTTCTGTGTCAAAGAGATGATTTAGTGCAAAAGTCAATGCTGGCGAAATAGTGGCGTGGATCAGTTGTTTGATAAGGTGTTGCAGTAGCATTGAAGTCTAATAAGCAGCTTGAAGGTAACACGGATATCTGCAGAAAGGATGACAACCTCGCGTCTAATGACCTTAGGATTACATACTGTAACCTAGTGCTATAAAATGGAAGTGAAGCAGTAGAGATTTGGATGTAGTTATATAACACATTCGTTAAGCTGATTTGCTGACTTTTGGAGCTGCTGCCATGTTGGTATATTGTAGAATAGTATTCTTATTCATGGTAGTACCGGTAATTCTATTCCTTTAGAAAGTAATGCATGATTTAAAGTGACTTACCGGTAGATGGGAGTACTGCCTGTCAGGGATGTTAGTCCTTGGCCTTAGTCCTGGACTCGTGGCCTTAAGGACTCCTTAAGGACCGGTTTCAAGTCCTTGGTCCTGGTTCTGGCCTTGAGGGTTGAGTCCTTGTTAACATCCCTGCTGCCTGCATGTAAGAAGCGCCCTTTTCTTTGGTTATGCTATTCTTAAGGAACTATATAAATAGTCCAGTATACATGCATACATACATATTACATACGTAAATGAAATCCACTAGGGACCCTAAGGGGCTTGAATCTCGCTCAGTCTGTCTATCGATCCAGCGTGTAACCCACTTTGCCATCTTTAGCCCCAATTATATATGAATGAATATTAAAATTGTTATTGTTTCCAATTTTTAAACTTTTGCAGGGGCGTTTATCCTATGGGAGGAATTACGCACATTGCGTCATTGAAATTTCTGGGGGTGGAATTTTGTTTTCGCTTACATTTCTATAATTCAATGCAGCAGTCAGAGCCATTGACATAGAACAAATTTTTATAATACGTAGCAACTTTTGCCTATTTCGGTAGAGGGTGCTAGCCCTCTGGACCACCCAACTCAAAGATTTAGTCGTTCCTCCCTATAAATCAAAAGTTATAGGCCTATAAACGAATACGTTCTATATGTTTTGCCCATACGGCTATAGGCAAAATAACCATTGACATAGAAGAAAATTTTCTAATACGTAGCAATTTCTGTCTATTTCAGTAGAGGGTGCTAGCCCTCTGGATCACTCAACTCAAAGATTTAGTCGCTCCTCCCAAGAAATCAGAAGTTATAGGCCTATAAAAGATTATGTTCTATATGAGTTGCCCATACGGCTATAGGCAAAAATAGCCATTGACATAGAAGATTTCAGGCCTGATTCTAATACTAATTTTATCCTCCTAAAGTTGACCAGGATGCGTGAATTTGCTTCTAAAATTTCAAGAAATTGTTGGAGGTTATACCCCCGAACCCACTTGGTGGGAGGGGTACAAACCCTAATTCTGCACCCTCCCCCCGTTCGGCCTTCGGTCTCGCGTGGTATGATATAATATGCCAGCCATTGTGGGGGGATTTTGCGTCATTGCCGTTGAGGGGGATAGACGCCCTGAACTTATGGTAGTACTTTTCTTAACCCCTTAACTGGGTATTTAACTGTAACTCAGTGTAAAATGGACGGATATATCCGGGGTCCTCAAATTTTGATCAAGTACAATTGTGAAAGTATCTGTCAAGTCAGAGTCGAAATGTTGTCTTGGCTTTGCTTTTCCCAGTCTCACATTGTAGAGATAGTAAGCCATTGTGTACCAGTTGTTTGAAATTCTTACGGGTAAACACCATGTGATATAAGATAGTATAATAAGGTGATTAGAAGGCGTTAACCTTTGTGAAAGCCACTGGAATTTCTCTTTGCATGTTGTCCCATGAATTTCAATCAGTTTTATCAATTGTGGTCCGGATGGCAATAGTTATTAATAGGAGAATTTGGTTATTAGACGTTAAGAGTAATTATAGTGGATTTCACACAGGCCGCTAATGCAATGAATTCTCTACACTGTATATTATCAGTAAGGTTAATGCCTCCTAAATCACTTGAAATCATGCTATTTTTATTATACCGTTTTATTACTGTGATTGAAAATATCAAAGAGTTAATTATTTCCAGAATCATCAGATGCTGCTGCTGTTGATTTGAACAGGTCTTCAATCTGAAACACACAGATAAGCGATAAGCCTGGATCAGACTTAGATGGAAAATGAGTTTTCAGCCTCGTTTTTGCCATGCTAAATTTCAAAATTAATGTTTTCACCTCGGTTTTATGGGTTCTAAACCTTCAAAGAGATTATCGCTCTCCCATCTCTCTCTCCCTCTATCTATATCTGTTTGTCTGTCTGTCTGTCTGTCCGTCTGTCTGTCTGTCTGTCTGTCTGTCTGTCTGTCTGTCTCTCTCTCTCTCTCTCTCTCTCTCTCTCTCTCTCTCTCTCTCTCTCTCTCTCTCTCTCTCTCTCCCTACATTCTTCTTCTTCAGGTGCTCTGTCCAAAGACAGGTTCCATACTCCAGCGTCGCCACTCCTCTCTATCTTGAGCTTTTATCTTCAGGGCTGAATACTTGTTTTTCCTTTAAAGTGGAATAGTGTCGAACATCCACTCCAGCATCGATGTCCTTGGTCGCCCTTTCTGTGCTTTCCCATTCATCTTTCCTTCTAGTGCTTCTCTTAGTAGGTTTGATTCTTCTCTCAGAACATGACCTATCCACTTCTTTTGTCTTGTACGAATAGTGTTAATTAGGCTTTTCTTCTCTTCTACCCTCTCCAAGACTTCTTCGTTTGTTATTTTTTCCGTCCAGCTAATTTCTCCCTACATGCCCATATTTATTTCTAAGCTGTTAACTATTCGTATTATAATTAGTGTCTGTGCCAATATGGTGCAGAAACAACGTATATAGCCCATGTGCGCATCTTCTGTCTTTATCTTCCGTTGTCGAAGTTTTTCCTCTCGTTCTGCAAGACGCATTGAATTATAGACTGGTTCAAAGGGCTGCCAATTCGTATGTGCTGTGATGAGATTGGTTGCGCGGAGAAGCTTTTGTTGCGTGAAATCAGATGTGGGAGCTTGACCCTTGTTCGCGCGATCAGTCGAATGCCAGAAAAAGAACCGCCAATACCTTGTGTTTATAGCAGTGGCCGTCATAGCGAGCGGCGCGGCGCTATACAACTCTTTAAGAATCTTCAATGCAGTCAGCTAACGTTGGCGCTTATTGGAGGAGTCGACGTCATTGTGTTCTGCATTGCAATTGAACAATTGAAAGGAAGTCTCGTTCACTTCAAAGGGTTCTTGGATATTTCCACTGCCATCATTTGCCTTTCGGAAATTGTGGGGGGGGGACATATTTGCCTCTTTCTTTGTCACTTAGGCCTATATTACACGAATCGTAGTGGCTTCAGCCGCTTGTTCGTACAATGTGTTTTTGTCCATCACAAAACCATACAATTGACAAAGCACTCCTCTGATGATAAATGTGGATATGACACGTCTTGACAGCCGCTGGCCAGATGATCAATTGTTGGGGTTTACTTCCAGACAGAATACGACTGTAAAACGACGTGGAAGTCCTTGTCGGCCTGCCATACCTAAGTTCATTAATCCATAAAGAGGTCAGAAGTGCCAATTGCTAGGAACGGATTGATCGGATGGGGTCGGATTCCTGGTAAGTTGTGTCATGGGACCCTCAAGAGTAACATGACAGTTCATGCGTGGATGTACATTTGCTGGTGAGTGTCATTCCGTGTCCGCACATTGAGGTCCAGTCCTAGAAGGTTAGGGAGTGCCATAGGTAAAAATGAGACTCTGGAGTGTTTACACCACCTGCAGATTGGATTTTATGGACGGAAAAGATGTATGCAGCTTTCTATTCTATTGTATTTGCTGCATGAATAGCTTAAGATATGAGTGACGTCATGACCTTGTGCGTTGCAACATTATGGTGACGTCATTCATTTTCGGGGATGAGTATTTTTACCTATATTATCATTTAGGCCTAAATTGTTTGTGGTGTAAATGCAGTTTTGCCACTACTGTCCATGGACTCTTAACTTCACTGTTGAAATGTTTCATTTGCCAGTTTGCATGACGATGCATGCCAACTGCACGTCGAACAGTTTCCTCCAACCAAACGAATGTGTAGGATTTACAGATTTACAAGCATTTCTGTTTGCCTGTGCAGCATTTGTCTTTTGCCTCCGGACGTCTCCTTCTCGGTGGCCTGTCTTCCTGATGATTTGACCTTCTGTGCCTGCGTGCTCCCGGGCATCAATTTGCATTGAATCGCGAACACCAAGATATTTACGCATGTCACGTGTCAACAGAACACAGTTCGTTCCACGACGACAGACAAGGACACTGGATGAAGAGCACTGTCATCATTATAACCCGTGCGCTGACACTATATTGGCTTCGGTTTTTATCGGCCAACTCTTCCGGAACTGCGCTACAAAATTGTGTTCATCCAAACGAGTGCGTATTGTTTATCGCCCCTTTGTATTTGGCGACACAATTGAACTATAAATCTGATCGTCGGAACGTTCAGGGCTGTTGATATTAGCAGCTGGTATTATTTTCTAACCGTTTTTCAGTCCATGGATGCCGCAAATTATCGGCGCGCCATAAAACTAAAGCGGCTAAGAACGGAGAGAGAACAGAGGCGTAAAATTGGAAAGAAAATGCCGCACGTAGATTATGGCTAAATTATAAATAGACAGACGTGATGGGAAAATAAACGGATTTAGGGTTTACATTAGTATGCGCACCTGGGAGTTTGCGCACCTGGGAGTTTGCGCACCGGTAGTTTGCGCACCTGGGAGTTTGCGCACCGGTAGTATGCGCACCAAGTTAAGTTTCAACGGTTAATAACAATGCGAACAAATACCCTGCTTTCCTTTATAGCTTGACCGCTGGTCTCTGGCTTAGTGGTCGTCCATAAATGACGTAACGCGCATAGGTGGGAGGGGTTTGGTATCTAACTTGCCTCCATGCAGGAAGAAAGTGAAGATGGTGGTGATGATGATGATGATGATGATGATGATGATGATGATGATAACAATGATGAATCACTTTTGTGAAGAAAGCAATCCCAAAAAAAACTTGAATGGATGCACACAATTCTAACCAGAAATCGTCGTCCAATATCTAGACTTAAAACTCATCTCTTTCCAAAAGCTTTTCCTCCACAGTTTGCCTTACTGTTTCCCACTTTCTGATGATATCGGGAATTGATCTGGTATTGTTGCAGTTCGAATTTGGAATACCATGGATTGGCGATAGCTCAGAGTATTATACCGGTAAATGAGTACAATGCTCTACAAGTATTTGTAGCGAGTAACAAGTATTTGTAACAAGTATTTGTATAATAATTGTTATGCCTTGACATGTGCAAGATTCTTGCTGATGGATTTTTACGGCCAATCGTAATGAGGCTCAGAATTCAGGACAAATAACAATTGACCATAGTCCCCTAGCATCTATAGATGACATGTCAATTACTGGGAACCTACCAGAGCACAGGGCAGTGTTTGAACAGTGAGCCATCGGGATGTTGAAACAAGGACGAATTCAGGGACCCACGGTGGCCAGTGGCTAAATCAACATTTGTTGGTCAATTGTTGCATTAAGGATGATTAGGAAAAATGATTTGTTACAATGAATCTCATTGGTCAACTTGGCCATGCATATGCATCGCCGTCGTCATCATCATCATCATCGTTTGCCTAGCATGCTAGTGTTTCACCAGAATCCCGTTTTAGGATACTTTTGGATCCATGTCACTTGAATCCGAACATATCCGGTTTTGAATCTGCGGATTCCGAATATAACGTGGCACTGACTGGCAACCCACTGTGTATTCCTGCAATTTGAGCAAGATTGTGAGCATGCAGACAAAAGGTTTTGTGTTATTTTAGGTTATTTTGACAACACCATAATTGAAGTCAGCCTTCAGTCACTCAGGTAGAATATTGAACCAGAATATTAGATTAAAAATTTTTATGTATGATATTTAGTTCTATATCCACTATTATCAAGCGTTCAAAACTCGGTTCTGGGACTGGATTTTGGGTGTGCCTATTGTGTAAATAGAGAAGGACCAAAGTATACAAGGAAAAGAACAGTAAACAATGAGCTTGAGACTAATAAACTCAACTGGAATGATCTAGTTCTGTTATCTTAACCTCATGTAAGGATCTTGTCAGTGGCCTATGTTCCATAAGGAGTGTCAAAGGCTGAGGAAGAATAAGAAGAATTATGTAATGTGATGTAATAGAATTATTGTATATCACCTCTTCTGGAAATCACTCAGAATTGCTCCTGATGTGATTACTAATTACACAGGCCTGCATTTTTTACCTTTTTGAAAATTGTTTTAATTTCAAAGGCTGTATTGTATGTAGTTTAATGTGCTAATTTCATAAATGAAAACCGTTTTCCTCCATCACGTAAGAATTTTTAACAAAACACGAAATGAAATTGATACGATAAGCGAAAACATTAGCATATATAGCAGTACAAGCGTATGTACTTGATCCTGGTTTTTAGGGTTTTAGGGTTTTTGGGTTTTTAGGGTTTTTATGGTTTTTATGGTTTATAGGTTTTTAGGGTTTTTAGGTTGTTGGGGTTTTTAGGGTTTTAAGGGTTTTTAGCTTTTAGGGTTTTTGGGTTTTTAGGGTTTTAGAGTGTTTAGGTTTTTGGGGTTTTTAGGTTTTTTAGGGTTTTTTGGGTTTTTAGGGTTTTTAGAGTTTTTAAGTTTTTAGGGTTTTTAGAGTGTTTAGGTTTTTGGGTTTTTAGGGTTTTAAGGGTTTTTAGCTTTTAGGGTTTTATGGTTTTGGAGTTTTTAGGGTTTTTAGAGTGTTTAGGTTTTTAGGGTTTTTAGGTTTTTAGGGTTTTTGGTTTTTAGGGTTTTTAGGTTTTAGAGTTTTTTTAAGTTTTTATGGGTTTTTAGAGTGTTTTAGGTTTTTTGGGTTTTAGGGTTTTAAGGGTTTTTAGCTTTTAGGGGTTTATGGTTTGGAGTTTTAGGGTTTTTAGAGTGTTTAGGTTTTTTAGGGTTTTTAGGTTTTTACAGTTTTAGGGCTTTTAGGGCTTTTAGAGTGTTTAGGTTTTTAGGGTTTTTAGGTTTTTTGGGTTTTTAGGGTTTTTATGGTTTTTAGCTTTTAGGGTTTTTGGGTTTTTAGGGGTTTTGAGTTGTTATGGTTTTTATGGTTTTTAGGTTGTTAGGGTTTTCAGGTTTTTTGTGTTTTTAGGGTGTTTAAGTTTTTAGGTTTTTAGGGTTTTTAGCTTTTAGTTTTTTGGGTTTTATGGTTTTTAGTTTTTATGGTTTTGGGTTTTATGGTTTTTAGGTTTTTAGGTTTTTATATCCAAGTGTTTAGGTTTTTTAGGTTTTTAGGTTTTAGGGTTTTATGGTTTTGGTTTTATGGTTTTTAGCTTTTTGGTGTATGATTTTTTGGGTTTTTAGGGTTTTTAGGGTTTTTAGTGTCTTTAGGGTTTTTAGGTTTTTTGGGTTTATAGAGTCTTTAAGGTCGGATTTTTTTTTTTTTAGGTT
The DNA here is from genome assembly GCA_018105865.1 of Metaphire vulgaris. Taxonomy (NCBI): domain Eukaryota; kingdom Metazoa; phylum Annelida; class Clitellata; order Crassiclitellata; family Megascolecidae; genus Metaphire; species Metaphire vulgaris. The sequence goes on along the minus strand of CM030870.1, from coordinate 10,588,824 downwards.
TACAGGTTTTGGTTTTAGGGCGCAACTGTTTTTAGCTTTTAGGGTGTTTAGGTTTTTAGGTTTTTAAGGTTATTACAGTGTTTAGGTTTTGCAGGTTTTTAGGTTTTTTGTTTGTTTTTGGTTTTTTTGGTTTTTAGGGTTTTAGCTTTTAGGGTTTTGGGGTTTTTATGGATTTTAGGGTTTTTAGGTTTTTGGGGTTTTTAGGTTTTTAGGGTTTTAGAGTGTTTAAGTTTTTAGAGTTTTTAGGTTTTTAGGGGTTTTATGCTTTTTGGGTTTTTAGGGTTTTTAGTTCTTAGGGTTTTAAGGGTTTTTGGGTTTTATGGTTTTAGGGGTTTTTAGGTTTTTAGGGTTTTTAGGTTTTTAGGGTTTTTGGGTTTTTAGGGTTTTTAGGGTTTAAGGGTTTTTAGCTTTTAGGGTTTTTGGGTTTTTAGGGTTTTTAGAGTGTTTTGGTTTTTAGGGTTTCTAGGTTTTTTGGGTTTTTAAGGCTTTTAAGTTTTTAGGGTTTTTAGCTTTTAGGGTTTTTAGGGTTTTGGGGTTTCATCAATTTAGCCGGGTGCAAGAAATTCTTCATTTAATAGAACAAATATTGGTTTTCGGTGAAACCGGTGGGTGATGGAATTTTTTACTTATTTTTCCTGATTTCAGCTACCAAATTTACATAAGAATCAACATTTCGTTTTGAAACAAGTTTTCCATCGCAGGCCTGTGTTATGGTACTTTCCCGTTATCCGGACCCCAGTGAAGTGTAATGGCTTTTCTGTCGGGAACCTTACCCTAACCCTAACCCTAACGCCAACTACACCATCCCTCTACTGGGGTCCGGATAACGGGAAAGAGCCCTAATTATTATAATATGATAATATGACGTTTGACCTTCAACTTTTGTCATGACCTTTGACTTCTTATCGTTTAGTGCAGATCATTTAATCCATCTTCATTTGCCATTGAACAACGATTCTACGAAGAAATCACTCTGTTGCCTAAAAACGTTCTCAAATCGAAACTCTCGGAGCGCTGTTTAGAAGAGAGGAATGACTCGCGATCGTCGGCCTAACCGTCGATATCATCTATTCCTGTTTTGGAAGATTTATTAACGATAGTGTTTCTTGGCCTGACTTTGGCTGTCCTTGTGGCAACGGTCGTGGTGTTGATGCATTGCTGGACTGTCCCTGTTTTTGGTTGCAATTAAACATGACTTTGATGGATTGTGGCATAAAATGAATGCTTCACTAAACATGAACGTTTATGTCTTCGTGCTTTTGGGGTTAGCACACTTTAAAATAGTTTTAAATGTGTTTCAGTTTGTGTTGTGTGTGTGTGTTTGTAGTGCAAACGCATACAGTAGACAGACCACTTTTATACATAGGCCTATGCAGTACTTGAAAATTACCGTAGTTTTGTGTGGTTAGTTCATCATGTATATATACTTGTATGTATTATTTATATACTATATCAACTAACAGCAGCCCCCTATAGCTGACTTACCCCCGGCTTTGTCAGAGTTTGCCCAGTGCGCTTTGTCAGTCAGTCCCCCCCAGAGTCCAAGAGCTTAGATTAAACACTGCCTACTATATATATATATATATATATATATATATATATATATATATATATATATATATATATATATATATATATATAATGTAGTATACATAAGCGTGTATTTTTATGCCCTTGGTACTTAGTTCCCAGTGGACTTGTGGCAAAATGTGTCTGGAGACCCAAATCTTTCAGCTCTCCATTTCAGTTTCAGCTCTCGGTTATATCCAAAGACGCTGTTGGATAACTGTTGGCAACTGATTGTATAGTAGATGCCCCTTTGGCTTGTCTTTTGGCGATGATTTTCCAGGAGAACAGCCTGACTGTTCGCAGTCTTTTGGATTACTCTCAAAGACTATAAGTCAGGATCAGAGATTACGGTGACAGACGTGTGCGCAGCGCAACTGTTAACGAAATTTACCGGGACTTAGGTTGCACATTGCTGGTAATTCCGTGTTTCTACCATGTTGCAGGATGCGGTGATGTCTGTCCCGTTGAGACGTACGAGTCGAGACCATGCACGGACACGAGGAACAGAGAATGCTCAGGTTTGTTAAACTTTCGTTTGTCACCCTTATTATAGATGTAATGTAGGGTGGAATTTGTATAGCGCCTCTTATATTTCTACTCAGAGGCGCTCCTGGCATTGGAGTCACAGGGTAAAGCAGTGGGACTTTAGCTTTTGCATTGAGCACAAGTAAGAAGTGATTCCCGAATGCTTAGTAGTATTATAATATACTTATTTCTATGATACGTTTAATTGAATCTTCCTGGTCTATCCATCCACTCACCCACCCATCCATCCACTTAGCCACCCACCCGCCCGCCCATCCACCCACCCATCCATCCATCCAGCCATCCACTTAGTCATCCCCCATAAGTTATTATATTTTACAAGACATTTTTGTGCTTGAAGTGAAGATCTGAAGCAGGTGGCAGATTCAACTGGATCTGCACTTCCTTGGAGACCCATTTATTACCCAACGTGCTATTTAGTGTTTTCGCACAACCAGGTGTCTGTGTTTGTGTGACTGCTTTCGGAAACTTCGGATTCGTAATCTGCATCATAGTGCCCGTTTGATTTATCGCACGTGTTTGATCTCTGTTTCCTGGTTCGTGTGCGTGAATTAAAATCCGAATGTGTGCAAAAGGTGTGGGCGGCCCGCTGGTCATGTTTTGCAGTTCCATGCCGTTTGATCTTGGTCAAGTAGTCAATTGCTGGTTACTGTTAATCTTTCTGCTGGATGGCGGAAATGGGACAAAAATAAGGCAAATAAATCAGTGAAAATCAATTTGGCGTCTGTTACTTTCCTGGCCAATATTTTCTGTAACGACTTATCTTTCTGCTTACAGTATATGAAGCAAGTTTATTGTGTTTGCATGTGTGTGTGTGTGTGTGTGAGAGAGAGAGAGAGAGAGACTAGTAAGACAGTTGTTGTTGTTGTAATAGTAGTGCTAGAAAAAGTCGCAGTAGTAGTGATCCATGCTTAAGTCGCAGTGCTCTTTTTTCAAGGCGCAGTGCGATTTTTTAAACAGTTCTCCATGCTGCCCTAAACCTATGAGATGGGGACACAAGAAAATATGGATTGAATTCGTTTCATTACTCTTCTATAGCCTACTATAGCAATAGTACTACTAATGCGTAAATGTGGATGACCCCTCTGTTAGTCTGTTGAATTTCATCAGAATATCGGGATTGAAGATACTGTTTGCCTATAGGCCTAACCGCCGCAGTGTGTGGATGGATCTCCGCAGTGCGGAAATGGCTATCCGCAGTGAGAGGATGGCTATGCCGCAGTACGGTTTGACGCCATGGAGTAGTAGAAGTAGTAGTAGTAGTAGTAGTTGTTGTTTTCGTAATAGTAGTTTTAGTAGTGCTAGAAAATTTGTTAGTAGTAGTGATCCGTGCTTAGGGCGCAGTGCTCTTTTTTAAAGGCGCAGTGCGCTTTTTTTAGCAGTGCTCCATGCTGCCCTAGGTGACTTTCAAACTCAATTATTATTATTATTATTATTAGTAGTAGTAGTAGTAGTAGTAGTAGTAGTAGTAGTAGTAGTAGTAGTAGTAGTAGTAGTTGTAATAGTAGTATTAGTAGTGTTATTATTATTATTATTATTATTATTATTATTATTGTTGTTGTTATTATTAGGAATAGTATTAGTAGTAGTATTAGTCGTTGTTGTTGTTGTAATAGTTGTAGTAGTAGTGCTAGAAAATGTGGTAGTAGTAGTGATCGGTGCTTAGGGCGCAGTGCTCATATGAAGATATGGTTAATGTCTAGTTGCTGTGTTTGACTGTAGAGTATCTTTTTACATTTTGCATACATGTAGATAGACAAATAATAATCTGCTATGCTGTACAGCGACTTACATATTTCTGCTATGTTGTACCTCTACTGAGATGTCACTGCTATGCTGTACAGCGACTTACATATTTCTGCTATGTTGTACCTCTACTGAGATGTCACTGCTATGCTGTACAGCGACTTACATATTTCTGCTATGTTGTACCTCTACTGAGATGTCACTGCTATGCTGTACCGTGACTGACATATTTTGCAAAAATTTGAAAATGGCATTCTCTGTAACAGCTCTATGTTTCACGTTGTAATTCTATTTAATACACAGAATTACATTTATTTTACCATACAGGATGGCGCCAAAAAATGGACTATATTGACTGCAAACCTAAATCTGACTTGTCCGGTTTTTTGTGCTCCACCCTGTAGAAGCAATTTGTAGCTGTTCATTGTAGATGCATGACAGTGTATCAGTTCAGAATTGTTTAAGGAGAGATTTTTTATTCTTCCATGGAAATTGAAAATTCTTTCAGAAAAATCTGTTAGGCTAAAAAGCATGCTGCAAGAGATCACCATTTCTCAATGTAAACTCTATTTCCACCCAAAAAATACCAGTGGTCTATATTTAGCATTGATGTTAGTTTTGGAATTTTGTATTAGCAGTGATATGACAGGCTGCTTGTGCGAATTTAGGAGAAAAACCGATGTCATGTATCGCTGTATTATGATATTCATTTAAAATGTAATTTGCTGAAAATTATTTATGTCTTTTAATAAGATTTCCTGAGCACAGAGTGTGTCGGTATTTCTGTTCCTTAATTTTATCAGTTCATTTCTTATTTTGTGATAGTTTTGAATGTTGAAATAAAATGATTCTGTAAATTTGAACATGTGTATCATTAATTTCTAAGTCAAATCCAGAAAATTTTCTTTATGGGGTGGATATTTGAAAGCCTTGAAAGTTGTAAGACTTCAGTCTACAGCTTTTGTTTTGCATTCTAATCAATTCTGGGGACATACACAAGACATTGACTCCTCCACTATCGGTAACTGATTCAAGATCTTGGCCTCCAACGAAGAGAATGATTATTCAGATGTTATATTCTGTTTGTTCTCTTATGTTTTTCAGCGTGTACAGTGTGCGAAGGATCGTATTATGAAGCTGCACCTTGCACTTCAAAGTCAGATCGACTTTGCTACCGTGAGTTGCGGTGTTTTTATATGTTCACCTCTTGACCATTACCGTTATTTATAAATCTGATTTACCAGTAAAGTATTGGAAGATAAGTTGGATCAGAGATGGCGAAGGGGCACTCAGAATGACCTATTACCCCGTATGATCATTGGCAGTTAATTATCATTAGTATCTTTTCAAGGCTGTTAAACTTTGCCAAAACTAATGTTGAGCAATGAGCATTGATTAAACGTAACGTTAGTGTTTTGCCCACCAAATGCTAATAAACCTTGCCAAAAAGTCCGACAAGCAAACAAAGGTCATTCGCAGTATTTTTTACTAATTTTTTTAAAGCTCACATGAAAATAGGTTGACCGGCAAAAAAGGTCATCCGGAACCCCCCGGTGGGGGGAATGCATCATGCATCCCCAGTCATCAATATGGTGGAACCGCCACTCACTGCAACCAGTTTCAACTGTTTGTTGTTGGTCATTCTGTATATTTGTAATTTCTTCTCTAGTTTGGATCAGTTATGTTGCAACAGCAAATCGTATTTTGGCATGTATCATATCCAGTACTGATTCTGTTTTATATTGAAAAGTCAGTGATTTATTTACTGTGCTGCAGAAGATTCAGTATTTAACCCAGCATGATCCTCCGGTGACCTTTTATTGCCCGGATTTCTCTTTATCTAGCGCTATTTTGCGTATGGGAATTGTTTTAGCGCAGGAAAACTCTAGAATCGAATGACTTTTAGCGTTGAAAAGTGTCCAGGAAGTCTCTGACCGTGCTTGGCAGCATAGCTGCCCGGTTTCACTCGAATAGATTTTTCCAAGATCGTTTGATTGTAATCTTTATATCCTCTGCACGTCACGTAAAAGCAGTTGTGTTCATTGTTGCCTGGTTTCTGAAAATGCCTTCGTTAGATCTTCCTTTGTTGTTTTTGCCGTTGTCTTTCTTTAGACGCCGCAATTCCGCTACTGCAGACCGGACAGCCGTCCATTTCGAGATTCATCGAAGGTATGCATACATCCACGACTATCAAAGCACCTTAGGGGCCATCCACAAATGACGTAACGCACTTAGGGGGAGTGCCTGGAAATGTGACGTCACACAATACTAAATTTTTTTAGGTGGCGACCTTTTTTGCTTGTCAGCACATTTCGAAAGGAAAAAAGAAAAAGGCACAAGGGATAAACGTCAAGACGACCTTTTTTACTTGTCAAGATTTATCGAAAGATGAGAAGTGGGTGGGGGGGTTACGCGTTGTTACGTCATATTTTAGATGGGTCTGACTTTTTGTGACGACGTGTTGTTACAAGGGGGTTAAAAAAACTGCCAAAATCGCGTTACGTCATTTATGGATGGCCCCTTTGCATGTACTGCGAACTTGTAGAGCGAGTAGTAATATCATTCAGTTGGGGCAGAGGCCATTGTTGCAATGATGAACGAATGCACTCGTAGAAACGAAACACCGGACGGTGAAGGAAAGTATGTTTTATATCGCTCTCCTCGTCCTCCGCTATGCGTCTATATACTCTCTACTCTCATTTTGCATTATTGATGTACGAGCCTTTGCCGCCATTTTGTGCTCTTTTTGCTCCTCGGCTTCTCACGTCCCAGACCCTCTCCGCCCGCTCCGGAGTTGAGAGAGGATGATGGTTTATGCCGAGGTGAGGTGGCAGCGATGCGGATCACCGCCGATGTCTGTGCCTCGTGTGCCTATAACCGGTAACGACAGTGTCACGTTTTACGATACGTCGATGTACTTTTGACGTTGTTATGCGCTGGCATGACCGGGCGAATAGGACTCCATCGCCAAGAGTCTCTTTACGGGCGTAGATTAATTATAAGACGAGTGTCGACGTCTTGCTTACGTTGTATGTTCACGATCCGAGGATCCGTACGGCGTACATCTGACCAATGGCCATTGGAGGAAATGGCAAACGTCTCTTGGTCGATTTTTGTGTATAAATGAATGTCAACAAAATATAGGGTGGTGCAAAAAAACGGACTAGTCACATTAGGGTTTGCATTTAATATAGTCAAAGGCGTAAAACAACGGGGACGGCGGGGACGCCCCCGCCCCAATAATTAGTAAGAAGGGGACAGAGTATCAATTACCTCCTCAATGTTTTGTGCCTTATGGTAAAAATCATGGTCATTATGGATGACCTTTTTTGGCTCGTCAAGACTTTTTGAGATTTTGGGAGATGAAAAGTGGGTCTGACCTGACTTTATGGACGATTCTACCCCCCCCCCCCCAATGTTGACGCCAAGTTTACGCCACTGAATATAGTCCGGTTTTTTGTGCAACCCTGTTATTGTAGTAATAATATATAACAATAACTGGATTGTAAGTGGTCTAGTAGGATTTCTCGTGTGTTGAAAGCCACTGTCCCTCAATTCCAGCTTCCGTTTGTCTGCTAAATCTGTTATCTTTGATTCTATAAAATCCACACAATTTGCAGCATGCATCACTGGCCCCACCAGGGTTTAATCATAGACTACTTAATCTAGTCGTCCATGGTTTAATCTAGGCCGTTTTCGGGGGAAAATGCCCTTTCCTCCCGGAAATTTCAAATTCCTCCCGGAAATTTTGGCATACTACATCAACTAACAACAGCCCCTAGCTGACCCCCTCCCCCGGCGTTGTCAGTTTCCCCCTCCCCGGAGTCCAGAGTCTCGATTAAATACTGTGGGTCCCACTCACTCGTTGATGTTCAGATGTTGCTGTATTAATTGAACTGAAGTTACATTAGGTTCTTCAAAGCCTCCTGCTGTTTTCCGTTTTGCCCGGCCGAGCACTAAATTTCAGCGGTAGCTATTTCAACTGAAGATTAAGCACCTAGGAATCAGCAGCTCCGATGCGTTACCTGCACTCACTCGAAAGCACGATATTAATTCAGATGATTTACCTACTTATAGGAGTAAAGAAGCCAATTGGGCTAACTTATGGACACCTCAGGTCATTTTAGTGCCTGGCTGTATGGATGAAGTTGATGAACGGAAGTAGTTATCTGCAGGGGCGTAGCCAGGAATTTGATTGGGGGGGGGGGTATAATGCGATTTCTGGGGTATAAATCTTTAAAATCTTTGAAAATCTTAAAAACGCATGAAAATTTTTAAGGTAGTCTGCTTTGGATATATATATATATATATATATATATATATATATATATATATATATATATATATATATATATATATATATATATATATATATATATATATATAGTTTCTTTTGGTTGTTAGACGCCTTTGACTTTAGCCTTAGCTATGCGTACGGCGTCGAATAAATCGTCCTGAATAATAATAATAATAATAATAATAATAATAATAATAATAATAATAATAATAATAATAATAATAATAATAATAATAATAATAATACCCCCGTCGCTACGCCTCTGATTCTCTGTATGTTCTTTTCTTTACAGAATTTCAGGATATGAAGCCAAAGCAAAAGAAACATAAAAGCAAGTGATAACGTTTATTTGTTCATGTAGACCAGTGTTTCTAGTTGTTTGTTTTTCATTACTATTGTTTCAATTTGTAGCCGCTCAAAAGCCTCTCGCGGGCCAGCTGTGGCCCACGGGCCGTATGTTGCAGGCAACTGCTCTAGTAGGCTACTCTCGTTTTCTCCTTCTCTGTCTTCTTGTCGTTGCTTTTACAAATAACGAAACTTTGCAGTATACAATTTCATAAATGCCTCATTCAGTTGCTGTACACAGAGGCGTAGCAGCTATATGGACAACCTGGCCAAATGCCAAGGGCCCCCGTCGCCCTCCCCCCCCCCCGAGCGACCCGACCCTTTAATAGGGTCCAGTGTGCAAGACCGCATCACTGCATCTGGAATTTATGTTTGATCAGAGATCGCTAAAGTAGCAGAAAGGGCCCCCTGTCCATTTTTTGCCAAGGGCCCCCGAGCATATTGCTACGCCACTGGCTGTACAATGTAACTTCCTTAATTGGTTTTTTTCAGAAGTTTTCATGTTTGTGGTTAAATGAATTATTACTCTTGATATGTAGTGGAAATTGTTAGCATTTTTGATGATTTCCATATGTTTTGTGCAACTCAGAAGAGAGTGGTTCTTTTGATCCGTTATATCTCCCTGTGTGTTTCATGTCAACACCAATTTTTATCGTAAATAATTTATAAACTGTTGCAGTTGATTGTGCCATTAAGCAACATCACTGTATGCTGTCTCTAGCCATATCTAATGCCCACGGACAAAACCTACATTATTGTGTCCACAGGAAAACTGGATTCCTTTATTAATATTTCACTCTGATTGGCTTTCCGGAATTCAGTAGATCTTCTACAGTCTGTTTGTGACTGGTAGCGGTTGGAGTCTGTTTTGCTGTGTGCGATTTTTTCACGAGATTTATTGTTGCTGGAGTGTCGGACTCGGTCCCAGTTTCAACTAAGGTCGTGGAATTTATATTCAGGATTTTGCGTATAGCAATCGTGGACAGTTAAGACACTTGGGAAGATCTGGTCTTTGGCGTGTGATGGTCGCAGATAACGCTTACTGAGTGTGCCAAGTGTATTGGCGTTCTTTGACTTTGCCGTATCGCTTGGGATTCAACAGCGCCTGGAAATTTAGCATGCAAAGTGCTGTTGCAACAAATAGAATTTATCAGTGTGTCCGAACGCGTCAATCGAAGGCGATCTGAGACACTAACGAATGAATTGTGTTTAGGCTGGTTTTCGTTTTTTTCACGATCTTTTATTTCGAATCAGTTTGCCAGTGGCGTAGCGAGGGGGGAGCAGAGGGGGCGAAGCGCTCCAGGCGGCACTTGCCCTAGGGGCGGCATTTTCGAGATTTCCTAACTTTTTTATAATTATTAGCCTTTATTAGCGTTTTTTGCTTGTCAGACTTTTTAGAGACTCGATAACGTTGTTTTTTTGCTTGTCAGACTTTTTTAAAGATTTGATTGGTAAGGTTTTTTTCCACGAAATTGTGAAAATTTTCTGCCGCTAAAAGGCGGCACTTTTTATTTGCGCCCCAGGCGGCACTTTGCCTAGCTACGCCATTGCAGTTTGCTCTTGTATATATTTTCAAATTTTGTGCATTTACTAGATCAGATTGTATTTCATCAGTTGATTTTATTACTATTATTATTAATTCGTTGATTTGTGAAGAGCGATTAGTAATTAATAATTAATATTAATAATAATAAATAATAATAATAAATAATAATAATAATAATAATAATAATAATAAAGTCAACTTGCATAATAATCCTGAAATAATAAAGGCAGAAATTGATATGTATTAGGAACATTATTTCTATTTCAATGTAAATGACAACGACATTTGCCATCTTCTTCTTCTTCCTCTTCTTCTTCTTCTTCTTCCTCTACTTCTTCCTCTTCTTCTTCTTCTTTTCTTCTTCTTCTTCTTCTTCTTTTCTTCTTCTTCTTCTTCTTCTCTTCTTCTTCTTCTTCTTTCTTCTTCTTCTTCTTCTTCTTCTTCTTCTTCTTCTTCTTCTTCTTCTTCTTCTTCTTCTTCTCCTTTTATTTCACTGAATCTATCTTCCTTAAGGGTTGAAAGTAGAAGCTTCTTCGAACGTCTTTCTTGAGGACCTGCAGAACACTCGCAGACTGGAGACGACCTATTACGTGACAGACATGACGCAGGCGTCCGACTTCTATTGGGACCGTGAATCCGAACTGCGCGTAAACATCGGAATCCTCAACGTACACCTGATACCGGAATATCACGACGTCATTCACGACGGGGACAACCAGTACATGCTTAGCAGTCCGAACGAGGCTGGAGATAGGGTCCGGTTCCAACGTATCATTCAGAATAATTGTAGGTGAGTGGTTTAGTATCGTTAAATGCAGTGACGGCTCTAGGATTTGGCAAGTGGGGGGCCGTTGGGTGGCAACATTAATCCTCAACGGGGGCCAACCATTTGTTGTCTAATGACGGGGACAACCAGTATAGGGTCCCAACGGGGGCTGGAGATAGGGGGTTCCAAGGCACTCATTCAGGGCACGGGCCCCCTGAGGTGAGTGGAGCCGCCACTGGTTAAATGCAGTGGCGTCGCCAGGAATTTTTGGTTGGGGGGGGGGGCAAAAGGGGCTAGCGTGTCAGATTCCTACCCACCCGTCACCCACGCTCCACAGAAAACTTTCTCACCGGATTTGCGCGAATCTGGTAGGTGGTCTGGGGCAGGTTGGGGAGCAGTTGCCCCCATTTTTCCCCCTGGCGACGCTTATGGTTAAATGGTTGACTTCAAGTTTTTTGTTATTCTTTTTTTATTCACTTTGTACAGTTCCTGTCGGTCTGAAGATCAGATTTTGGCTTCGTATTTAAAATTGTGTTGACAACTAAAAACCAGGGGCGTAGCCAGGAATTTTATTTGGTGGGGGAGGGGTTGATGCAATTTGAGGGGGTATAAATCTTTGAAAAACTTTGACAATCTTAAAAGTTACATTAAAAAGTTTAAGGTAGCCTGATTTGAAGGGGTATATGTACCGATATAACTCGCCGTCGCTACGCCCATGCTAAAATGTTTTGTGATGGCAATGAATCTGCGTGACTTTGGTATTTGTCACTTCAGCTTTGCACAGTCGTCGCTTCAGAGACCATTAGATGCCGTAAATGGGCTTCTGTAGAAATGATGTCATTTATGGACGACCCCTTATGCTGTAAATGGGCTACTGTAGAAATGATGTCATTAATGGATTGTATTTTAATGGCGATCTCTGTCCTAGAAGGTCCCCACCTAACCGCCAGTCAGACATCAATTGGTATCGCACTCTAGCGAGAGTCGTTGGGCATCATTAGCACAGTGGGGATATCCTTTGACATTGACTGATTTGGCTGTGTTGATGAATGGATGGTTTCTTTAGTCAACTGATTGTTTGGCATGTAATTGACAATCAATGGTTGGCACCATCTGTGGCCGTCGTGTGTAGTGTCTCCTAGTTGAACTATGCAAAGTGATCAAGCAGTCCTTCTTCTAGGACAATTTGCCACCTAAATTCCAACTTTCAATAATAATAATAATAATAATAATAATAATAATAATAATAATAATTGTCTAAAAGCCAGCGGTTTTGAAGGCTTTGTCCCTTAACAATCATTAGAGACTAGATTATCGGCGGATTGTCAAACTGAAGAGTGACTTACTGACTGACTGACTGACTGACTGACTGACTGACTGACTGACTGACTGATAAGCTGACTGATTGCTTTATTCACTAATTGATTGGTCGATTGGTTCATTGCTTTACTGACTGATTGATTGATTGAGTGAGTGACTGATTGACTAACTTATTATTGATTGATTGATTGACTAATTTATTGACTTATTGATTGGTTATACCCTGTTGTTGTCGTCGGTGATTTTAGAAGCCCCATTCCTGACTGGTACAGTGTAACTCTGGAGTTGTCTCGCGATCGAACAACGCGAGCATTTGCTGTGACTTGTGACTCCGATGATCCTTCGAGACCGCGCTGTCCTCCTCCGCTCAGTGACGGTGACGCGTTTCTTCATCGTACACTCAATGAGCCTTGTCATAGAATGGTAAGTCACATTCATATATATATATATATATATATATATATATATATATATATATATATATATATATATATATATATATATATATATATATATATATATATTTGTCTTGTATTGAACCGTCTTCGCTCCGAAGTTTGGTTGCATTATGAACTGTCATCTTCCAGATGTTACGATCTTCTGGTCTTCTTATCGCGTGCTCGATAGTGAGTGCTATCCATTCTTTGATGTTGTCTTCCCACTTTTTTTGATTTGCCTCTTTTCGTGATCCAGGCATTGTGCCCTGCATTATGTCCTGCAGGCACAATATCTGGATCACGAAAAAGAGGCATATATATATACTTATATATACATATATATATATATATATATATATATATATATATATATATATATATAAACCATTTGGGTAATGGAAGGAAATAACTATAGATATCTAACATTATGGAGGTTATGTAGGAGGCAGTTTGACAATGAAGTTATCATTTGTAGGGCAGAACTTCGTTATAGCATACTTAGCGGGTCTGTACAATTGAGTACATTATATCCGAGGTATATGTTATATCCAATACCCTGCCTTACGGAACGGATTACCAGAAGTGGTAACCAATGCGACCTCCTCTGATCTGCTCGCGAAGAACCCGAAGAACCATTTATTCAACATTTCTTTTAATTGACAGTGTAAAGTGCACTTGACTTTAGCTCACGCCATGCTTAGTGCACTGTACTAAATACAATAAGGTAGTGCATCACACATTGTGGTTCTTTGCAACCGAGTATAGGGCCTATGCTGTAGCCTAACAGTGTTCTGACCCACTATTCATGAAGCTATAGATTTTAGTGACCTGTAATCACCGCCATTGAATCTGATAATGCTGTGCTTTTATTTGGGAGGTAGTCATGTTTCCAAGGATGAATTGCTTTTTAATTATTGCTCATAGCTTATGGTTGAATCGGTTCGGTTTATAAACTGCGAGTTCTGTGTTGGATGGTTTGATACAGTCTTTATTCTAGGCCTTCTCTGGGGAGTGGGGATTGCCCCCTCCCCAAGTTTTAAATCCTCCCAAAAAACTTTTGACATTTTGGCAAGTAGTATGACCTCTCCAATGCCGGTTCCCCCCAAATTTTTTTTAACTCCCCCATATGTCTAGGTGGCTAGAATAGCCACTGGTTTGATAGGTCAGAAGACGCCTATTACCGGTCGAGTCAGGACAACTGGGTAACGCCGATTGGGCCCCGGACAACTGGGCCCGCCAACTGGGTAACGGGACATCTGGGTAACGGGACATCTGGGTAACGGGACATCTGGGTAACGGGACATCTGGGCCCCGCACCATCGAACTCGACTTAGGCGTAATAATAAATGAGGGTTGTTGTAAAACTTCGGGTGGTCTTCTTTTAGCCTGTCATCGGCTACAAATTGAGTACAAATTCTTAATGGGAAGAGGTGCTGTTTCTTTGATCGTAAATACAACCAATAGTTACTAGTGGTAGAAAAACTAGGAGTGGAGAAAAAAGACTACAAAATAAGAAGTTTAAACCTCAAAAGAGAGCTGTCTTTATTAAGAGCGAAAGTGAAACTGAAACTGAAAGCGAAGAAGCACCTGCCTTGCCCAGACGACGTCGATACAGAGAGGAGAAAATGACGGTAGAGACGGCGATGCGAAATATCGATGAAATGCCAATTCAGCGCAAAATCGATGCGATCACTTGCATTGAGGGAAGACCTACCTGACGTCGACAGAATGCGTCCTGTTGTATGCCCTGTTCCTGAATCGTTTAAACCCGGAAAGGCGACCATTGGAAAGCTGGCGTCGAGTAGAATTATATAATGAGCCAATGTAGCGATATAAACACATTGCAAATTAACGGAGCTATTTTGAAAATAGTTACTACAGGCTTATATGGACTTAAGAAGAACTGAGCCTTCGCTGTATCCCTGCAGGCATTTATGATGTTAAAGCATAAAACCGGCAAACAAAAATAGTCGTTGCCTATTCCATTCATCAACACCATTCTCTCTTTCTCTATTGTACGGGGGCCCAGGTGTCCCGTTACCCAGATGTCCCCTTAGTGCCGTTACCCAGATGTCCCCTTAGTGCCGTTACCCAGATGTCCCGTTACCCAGTTGGCGGGCCCAGTTGTCCGAGGCCCAATCGGCGGTACCCAGTTGTCGCGGACCGATTACCGGTATATTATCATCTCATGTTTGTTTGTGTAGTTGACAGCACACCACATATTTGGCAAATGTAATGCAATGTAATTGCTATGTAATGTTCTTTTTCATGTTTACCGTGCTGTTGTCTTGTGATTTACCGTGCACGAACAGCCGAAGGTATCGTTCATAATTTCTGCATGTTGTTCATGTCAGCCACTGACGGTTTATATAGGCTGATTTAGGTGGAAGCTCCAGTATCTCTTGTAGATCAAAAGTTCTTGGCATTCAGAAATTTGCCTGTGGTATTCTCTAATGCGTTAATTGGACATTTAAAAGGACATTTTTAACCTCCTTGGCGTTAGAATAACTGTGAAAATGACGTACCAAAAGCGTTAGATTATATAATTTTGAGGCGAAACGACGTTATTCCATTATTAGGCCTAACCCTAACCCTAGCCAATGGCTTATCCTTTATGGATTGAAACAAATTTTTACAGATATAAAGATACATCAATCTATGTCATAAGTGCAAAATTTCATAAGAATATATTCACTCCTTTGAGCACTTTTCAACGTTTGCGATTTGCGCTTACTGATTATATATTAACCCTAACCCTAACCCTACCCAATGGCTTAGCCTTTACGGATTGAAACGAAATTTTACAGATATAAAGATACATCAATCTATGTCATAAGTGCAAAATTTCATAAGAATATATTCACTCCTTTGAGCACTTTTCAACGTTTCCGATTTGCTTTTACTGCTTATATATTAACTCTAACCCTAACCCTAGCCAATGGCTTAGCCTTTACTGTTTCAAACGAAATTTTACAGACATAAAGATACATCAATCTATGTTATAAGTGCAAAATATCATAAGAATATATTCACTCCTTTGAGCACTTTTCAACGTTTGCAATTTGCCCTTACTGCTTATATATTAACCCTAACCCTAACCCTAGCCAATGGCTTAGCCTTTACTGATTCAAACGAAATTTTACAGACATAAAGATACATCAATCTATGTCATAAGTGCCAAATTTCATAAGAATATATTCACTCCTTTGAGCACTTTTCAACGTTTGCGATTTGCCTTTAATGCTTATATATTAACCTACAGAGAATGGTATTGGCAGACGCGTGAATGGCTAGCACGTTTGACAGAGAAGTGAAGAGCACCTGCTGATCAAGTTTTTTTCAAAAATTATGCCACTATCTCTTGTAGATCAAAAGTTCTTGGCATTCAGAATTTTGCCTGTGGTATTCTCTAATGCGTAAATTGGACATTTTAAAGGACATTTCTAACCTACAGAGAATAGTATTGGCAGAAGTGTGAATGGCTAGAACTTTTGACAGAGAAGTGAAGAGCACCTGCTAATCAAGTTTATCTCTTGTAGATCAAAAGTTCTTGGCATTCAGAAATTTGCCTGTGGTATTCTCTAATGCGTAAATTGGACATTTTAAAGGACATTTTTAAACTACAGAGAATGGTATTGGCAGACGTGTGAATGACTAGCGCTTTTGACAGAGAATGAAGAGCACCTGAAGAGCACCTGCTAATCAAGTTTTTTTCAAAAATTAGGCCACTATCTTTTGTAGATCAAAAGTGCTTGGCATTCAGAATTTTGCCTGTGGTATTCTCTAATGCGTAAATTGGACATTTGAAAGGACATTTTTAACCTCCTTGGCGTTAGAATAACTGTGAAAATGACGTACCAAAAGCGTTAGATTATATATTTTTGAGGCGAAACGACGTTATTCCAATATTAGGCCTAACCCTAACCCTAGCCAATGGCTTAGCCTTTACTGATTGAAACGAAATTTTACAGACATAAAGATACATCAATCTATGTCATAAGTGCAAAATATCATAAGAATATATTCACTCCTTTGAGCACTTTTCAACGTTTGCGATTTGCCCTTAATGCTTATATATTAACATACAGAGAATGGTATTGGCAGACGTGTGAATGGCTAGAAATTTTTTAAAGAGCACCTGCTGATCAAGTTTTTTCAAAAATTATGCCACTATCTTTGTAGACAAAAAGTTCTTGGCATTCAGACTTTTGCCTGTGGTATTCTCTACTGATTGCGTAAATTGGACATTTTAAAGACATTTTTAACCTCCTTGGCGTTAGAATAATTGTGAAAATGACGTACCAAAAGCGTTAGATTATATATTTTTGAGGCGAAACGACGTTATTCCAATATTAGGCCTAACCCTAACCCTAGCCAATGGCTTAGCCTTTACTGATTGAAACGAAATTTTACAGACATAAAGATACATCAATCTATGTCATAAGTGCCAAATTTCATAAGAATATATTCACTCCTTTGAGCACTTTTCAACGTTTGCGATTTGCCCTTACTGCTTATATATTAACCCTAACCCTAACCCTAGCCAATGGCTTAGCCTTTACTGATTGAAACGAAATTTTACAGACATAAACATACATCAATCTATGTCATAAATGCCAAATTTCATAAGAATATATTCACTCCTTTGAGCACTTTTCAGCGTTTGCGATTTGCCCTTACTGCTTATATATTAACCCTAACCCTAACCCTAGCCAATGGCTTAGCCTTTACTGATTGAAAAGAAATTTTACAGACATAAAGATACATCAATCTATGTCATAAGTGCAAAAATTTCATAAGAATATATTCACTCCTTTGAGCACTTTTCAACGTTTGCGATTTGCCCTTACTGCTTATATATTAACCCTAACCTAATCCTAGCCAATGGCTTAGCCTTTACTGATTGAAACGAAATTTTACAGACATAAACATACATCAATCTATGTCATAATGCAAAATTTCATAAAATATATTCACTCCTTTGAGCACTTTTCAACGTTTGCAATTTGCCCTTACTGCTTATATATTAACCCTAACCCTAACCCTAGCCAATTGCTTAGCCTTTACTGATTGAAACGAAATTTTACAGGCATAAACATAGATCAATCTATGTCATAAGTGCAAAATTTCATAAGAATATATTCACTCCTTTGAGCACTTTTTCAACGTTTGCAATTTGCCCTTACTGCTTATATATTAACCTAACCTAACCCTACCCAATGGCTTAGCCTTTACTGATTGAAACGAAATTTTACAGACATAAAGATACATCAATCTATGTCATAAGTGCCAAATTTCATAAGAATATATTCACTCCTTTGAGCACTTTTCAACGTTTGCAATTTGCCCTTACTGCTTATATATTAACCCTAACCCTAACCCTAGCCAATGGCTTAGCCTTTACTGATTGAAACGAAATTTTACAGACATAAACATACATCAATCTATGTCATAAATGCAAAATTTCATAAGAATATATTCACTCCTTTGAGCACTTTTCAACGTTTGCAATTTGCCCTTACTGCTTATATATTAACCCTAACCCTAACCCTAGCCAATTGCTTAGCCTTTACTGATTGAAACGAAATTTTACAGGCATAAACATAGATCAATCTATGTCATAAGTGCAAAATATCGTAGGAATATATTCACTCCTTTGAGCACTTTTCAACGTTTGCAATTTGCCCTTACTGCTTATATATTAACTCTAACCCTAACACTAGCCAATTGCTTAGCCTTTACTGATTGAAAAGAAATTTTACAGACATAAAGATACATCAAAAATGTCATAAGTGCAAAATTTCATAAGAATATATTCACTCCTTTGAGCACTTTTCAACGTTTGCGTTTAAAATTTGCCTTTAAAATGTCCTTTTATTAAACCTAAGAGAATGGCAATTGGCAGAATGTGAAGAACTTTTTATGCACGAGATTTGACCTAATTTTTGAAGAACCTTGCTGATCAAGTTTTTTCAAAAATTATGCCACTATCTCTTGTAGATCAAAAGTTCTTGGCATTCAGAAATTTGCCTGTGGTATTCTCTAATAATGTAAATTGGACATTTTAAAGGAATTTTTAAACTACAGAGAAATTGGCAGAAGTGTGAATGAATTTACGCATTAGAGAATTTAACCTGCATTAATTTTTTTTCAAAAAATTAGCCTTTATCTCTTTGTAGATCAAAAGTTCTTGGCATTCAAATTTGCGTGTGGTATTCTCTAATGCGTAAATTGGACATTTGAAAAGACATTTTTAAACTCCTTGTCGTTAGAATAATGTCTGAAACTTTACCAAAAGCGTTAGATTTTATTTTTGAGTTTAAAAACGTTATTCCAATATTTTAACCCTAACCTAGCGTTAGAATGGCTTAGCCGTTTTACTGATTGAAACGAAATTTTTACAGACATAAAGATACATCAATCTATGTCATAAGTGCAAAATTTCATAAAGAATATATTCAAGAATTTGAGCACTCCTTTGAAGCACTTGAGCACGTTTGCAATTTGCCCTTACTGCTTATATATTAACCCTAACCTTAACCCTAGCCAATGGCTTATCCTTTACTGATTGAAACGAAATTTTACAGACATAAAGATACATCAATCTATGTCATAAAGTGCAAAATTTCATAAGAATATATTCACTCCTTTGAGCACTTTTCAACGTTTGCGATTTGCCGTCTTTAATGCTTATATATTAAATGTCCTTTAAATGGAATTTTGGCATTAGAGAATAATGGCTTAAATTTTTGAATGAAAAGTGAAGAGCAAGCTAAAGCCTTTTTTTCAAAAAATTATGATACTAGCTCTTGTAGATCAAAACTTCTCTGGCATTCAGAATTTAGCCATGGTATTCGTCTGCCAACACCATAATTTGAGTTTAAAAAGTTCATTTTTAAGCACTTTTCAGCGTTAGAATAATTGTGAAAATGGCGCCTTTACGTTAGATTATATATTTTTGAGGCGAAACGACGTTATTCCAATTTTAGGCCAGTTAGGGTTAGCCAATGGTTTACTGATTGAAAAGAAATTTTACAGACATAAACATACATCAATCTATGTCATAAATGCCAAATTTCATAAGAATATATTCACTCCTTTGAGCACACTTTTCAGCGTTTGCGATTTGCCCTTACTGCTTATATATTAACCCTAACCCTAACCCTAGCCAATGGCTTAGCCTTTACTGATTGAAACGAAATTTTACAGACATAAACATACATCAATCTATGTCATAAGTGCCAAATTTCATAAGAATATATTCACTCCTTTGAGCACTTTTTTCAGCACGTTAGGATTTGCCCTTACTGCTTATATATTAACCCTAACCTAACCTAGCCAATGGCTTAGCCTTTACTGATTGAAACGAAATTTTACAGACATAAAGATACATCAATCTATGTCATAAGTGCCAAATTTCATAAGAATATATTCACTCCTTTGAGCACTTTTCAACGTTTGCGATTTGCCCTTACTGCTTATATATTAACCCTAACCCTAACCCTAGCCAATGGCTTAGCCTTTACTGATTGAAACGAAATTTTACAGACATAAAACCTAATTTTACAAAAAATGATTGTCATGCTCTTGCCAAATTTCATAAGAATATATTCACGTCTTTGAGCACTTTTCAACGTTTTAAAAATTTGCCTTTAAAATGCTTATATATTAACGCAATACAGAATACAACAGGCAAACTTCTGAAGCGAATGGAACGTTTTATATGCAAGAGATGAAGAGCAATTTTTGATAAGTTTTTAAAGAAAAATTATGCCACTATCTCTTCTAGATCATAAAAAGTTCTTGCATTCAGAATTTTGTCTGTCAATACCGGTCTCTGTAGTTAAAAAATGTCATTTAAAATGTCGAATTTACGCATTAGAGAATATATTGGGTAAATTTCTGAATGGCAAGCAATTTTCATATGGAAGTGAAGTGCACCTAATTTTTGAAAGTTTTTGATAAATTAGGCCACTATCACTTCTAGATTAAAAGTTCTTGCCATTCAGAAATTTGCCAACACCATTTCTTTGTAAATTGGACAAAAAGGACATTTTTAACCTCCTTTGTCGTTAGAATAATTGTGAAAATGACGTACCAAAAGCGTTAGATTATATATTTTTGAGGCGAATCGAAGTTATTCCAATTTTAGGCCTAACACTAACCTAGCCAATGGCTTAGCCTTTACTGATTGAAAAGAAATTTTACAGACATAAAGATACATCAATCTATGTCATAAATGCAAAATTTCATAAGAATATATTCACTCCTTTTGAACTTTGAGCACTTTTCAGCACGTTTGCAATTTGCCCTTACTGCTTATATATTAACCCTAACCCTAACCCTAGCCAATGGCTTAGCCTTTACTGATTGAAACGAAATTTTACAGACATAAAGATACATCAATCTATGTCATAAGTGCAAAATTTCATAAGAATATATTCACTCCTTTGAGCACTTTTCAACGTTTGCGATTTTTTTACTGCTTATATATTAACCTACTAAGAGAATGGTATTGGCAGATTTGAATGGATTAGCACGTTTGACAGAAAATTGAAACAAATTGATCAAAAAGTTTTTTTTCAAAAATGCCATACATTAAAAAAGTTCTATGCATCAAATTTTGCCAAATTTCTGAATAAGAATATATTAACATTTTAATTTTTGAAATTTTCAACGTTAAGCGATTGGCGTTATAATAACTTGAAAATGGCGTACCTTAACCTTTGTTAGATTAATATAACTTTAAAATGTTATTAGCAATATTAATATATATTTAGTTAGGGTTTACTGATTGAAAAGAAATTTTACAGACATAAAGATACATCAATCTATGTCATAAGTGCCAAATTTCATAAGAATATATTCACTCCTTTGAGCACTTTTCAACGTTTGCAATTTGCCCTTACTGCTTATATATTAACCCTAACCCTAACCCTAGCCAATTGCTTAGCCTTTACTGATTGAAACGAAATTTTACAGACATAAAGATACATCAATCTATGTCATAAGTGCCAAATTTCATAAGAATATATTCACTCCTTTGAGCACTTTTCAACGTTTGCGATTTGCCCTTACTGCTTATATATTAACCCTAACCCTAACCCTAGCGAATGGCTTAGCCTTTACTGATTGAAACGAAATTTTACAGACATAAAGACACATCAATCTATGTCATAAGTGCCAAATTTCATAAGAATATATTCACTCCTTTGAACCACTTTTCAGCGTTTGCGATTCGCCCTTACTGCTTATATATTAACCCTAACCCTAACCCTAGCGAATGGCTTAGCCTTTACTGATTGAAACGAAATTTTACAGACATAAAGACCTAATTTTTCAAAAAACGTGATCAGCAGGTGCCAAATTTCATAAGAATATATTCACTCCTTTGAGCACGTCTTTCAACACCATTTTATGTGGTTTAAAAATGTCCTTTAAATGTCCAATTTACGCAATACAGAATACAACAGGCAAACTTCTGAATGGCAAGAACTTTTTACAGCAAGTGAAGTGAACCTGTTTTTTGATTTTTTTGAAAAACAAGTGCCACTATCTCTCTCTGTCAAAGTTCTAGCCAATCAGACGTTTGCCAATACCGGTCTCTGTAGTTAAAAATGTCATTTAAAATGTCAATTTAACGCATTAGAGAATATATAACAGGTAAGTTTTCTGAATGCCAGAAATTTTCATATGCAAGCTAACCTGGCCTAATTTTTGAAGTTTTTTTCAATAATTAGGTACTCATCACTTTTCTGTTAAAAGTGCTAGCCATTCACTTTTTTGCCAACACCATTCTTTGTAAGTTTAAAAAGGACATTTTTAACCTTTTAGCGTTAGAATAATTGTGAAAATGACGTACCAAAAGCGTTAGATTATATATTATTGAGGCGAAAACGACGTTATTCCAATTTTAGGCCTAACACTAACCTAGCGAATGGCTTAGCCTTTACCGATTCAAACGAAATTTTACAGACATAAACATACATCAATCTATGTCATAAATGCCAAATTTCATAAGAATATATTCACTCCTTTGAACCCACTTTTCAGCGTTTGCGATTCGCCCTTACTGCTTATATATTAACCCTAACCCTAACCCTAGCCAATGGCTTAGCCTTTACTGATTGAAACGAAATTTTACAGACATAAACACACATCAATCTATGTCATAAATGCCAAATTTCATAAGAATATATTCACTCCTTTGAGCACTTCTCAGTGTTAGGGATTTGCCCTTACTGCTTATATATTAACCCTAACCCTAACCCTAGCGAATGGCTTAGCCTTTACTGATTGAAACGAAATTTTACAGACATAAAGACACATCAATCTATGTCATAAGTGCCAAATTTCATAAGAATATATTCACTCCTTTGAACACTTTTCAGCGTTTGCGATTTGCCCTTACTGCATATATATTAACCCTAACCCTAACCTAGAGAATGGATTTAGAATTTACTGATTGAAACATAAAGAATTTTACAAGCAATAAAGAATATACCTGCTAATTTTCAAAACGTGATTAGCTAACTATCTCTTTGTACCTGATCAAAAGTTCTTAGCTATTCACGTCTGTCAACACCATTATATGTGGTTTAAAAATGTCCTTTAAAATGTCCAATTTACGCAATACAGAATACAGCAGGCAAACTTCTGAATGCCAAGAACTTTTTATATGCAAGAGATTGTGGCCTAATTTTTGATAAAACTTGAAGAACAAGTTCCCTTTCCTCTCTGTCAAAGTTGCTAGCCAATCACACGTCTGTCAATACCGGTCTCTGTAGTTAAAAAATGTCCTTTAAAATGTCGAATTTACGCATTAGAGAATATAACAGGTAAATTTCTGAATGCCAAGCAATTTTCATATGCAAGCAAGCTAAGAGTGGCTAATTTCAAGTTTTTTTGATAAGCAGGTACTCATCACTTCTCTGTTAAAAGTGCTAGCCATTCACTCGTCTGCCAACACCATTCTTTGTAGTTTAAAAACGTTGAATTTAACCTCCTTAGCGTTAGAATAATTGTGAAAATGACGTACCAAAAGCGTTAGATTATATATTATTGAGGCGAATCGAAGTTATTAGAATTTTAGGCCAGACACTAACCCTAGCCAATGGCTTAGCCTTTAAGGATTTAAAAGAAATTTTACAGACATAAACATACATCAATCTATGTCATAAATGCCAAATTTCATAAGAATATATTCACTCCTTTGAACCACTTTTCAGCGTTTGCGATTTGCCCTTACTGCTTATATATTAACCCTAACCCTAACCCTAGCCAATGGCTTAGCCTTTACTGATTGAAACGAAATTTTACAGACATAAAGATAGTGCCAAATTTCATAAAAATATACTCACTCCTTTGAACACTTTTCAGCGTTTGCGATTCGCCCTTACTGCTTATATATTAACCCTAACCCTAACCCTAGCGAATGGCTTAGCCTTTACCGATTCAAACGAAATTTTACAGACATAAAGATACATCAATCTATGTCATAAGTGCCAAATTTCATAAGAATATATTCACTCCTTTGAGCACTTTTCAGCGTTTGCGATTTGCCCTTACTGCTTATATATTAACCCTAACCCTAACCCTAGCGAATGGCTTAGCCTTTACTGATTGAAACGAAATTTTACAGACATAAAGACACATCAATCTATGTCATAAGTGCCAAATTTCATAAAAATATACTCACTCCTTTGAACACTTTTCAGCGTTTGCGATTCGCCCTTACTGCTTATATATTAACCCTAACCCTAACCCTAGCGAATGGCTTAGAAATTTTTACTGATTGAAACGAAATTTTACAGACATAAAGATACATCAATCTATGTCATAAGTGCCAAATTTCATAAGAATATATTCACTCCTTTGAGCACTTTTTCAACGTTTGCGATTTTGCCTTTACTGCTTATATATTAATATTAACCAGAATACAGAGAATGGTATTGGCAGAATGTGAATTGGCACGTTTACAGAGATTTGAAGAAATTTGTTGACAAGTTTTTAAAAAAAAATTATGCCACTATCTCTTGTAGATCAAAAGAATTGGCATTCAGAATTTTGTGAACACTTTTCAATGTTTAGTTAAATTGACATTTTAAAATACATTTTTAACCTACAGAGAATATAATTGGCAGAAGTGTGAATGCAAGAATTTTTGACATAAACAACATGAAGAGCACCTAATTTTGAAGCCTTTTTTTCAAAAATTATTCAGGTACTATCTTTTGTAGCGTTTAAAAGTGCTTGGCATTCATATATTCTGCCTGTGGTATTCTCTAATGTAGTTTACAAAAAGGACATTTTTAACCTTTTAGGCGTTAGAATAATTGTGAAAATGACGTACCAAAAGCGTTAGATTATATATTTTTGAGGCGAATCGACGTTATTCCAATATTAGGCCTAACCTAACCCTAGCCAAGCTGGCTTAGCCTTTACTGATTGAAACGAAATTTTACAGACATAAAGATACATCATTCTATGTCATAATTGCAAAATTTCATAAGAATATATTCACTCCTTTGAGCACTTTTCAACGTTTGCGATTTGCCCTTACTGCTTATATATTAACCCTAACCCTAACCCTAGCCAATGGCTTAGCCTTTACTGATTGAAACGAAATTTTACAGACATAAAGATACATCAATCTATGTCATAAGTGCAAAATTTCATAAGAATATATTCACTCCTTTGAGCACTTTTCAACGTTTGCGATTTGCCCTTACTGCTTATATATTAACCTAACCTAGAATGGTATTGGCTTACTTGAATGATTGAAACGAAATTTTACAGACATAAAGAGCATCATTCTGATCAAAAAACAAAAATTATGAATATACTTCACTCTCTTTGAGATCAATTTTTCAGCTATTTGGCATTTCAACACTGTGTATTATATGTTGTTTAAAAACATTTTAAAGGACATTTCTAACCTACAGATTGAGAATAGTATTGGCAAAGTGTGAATGGCTAGAACTTTTTTGACAGAGAAGTGAAGAGCACCTGCTAATGAAGTTTTTTTTCAAAAATTAGGCCACTATCTCTTGTAGATCAAAAGTTCTTGGCATTCAGAAATTTGCCTGTGGTATTCTCTCTGCAATTAAATTGACATTTTAAAGGACATTTTTAAACTACAGAGAATGGTATTTAGAAGTGTGAATCCTTTAGCACTTTGACAAGTGTTGAAGAGCACCTCTTAATGCTTAATTTTTTCAAAAATTAGGCCACTATCTTCTTTGTAGATTCAAAAGTTTTGAAAAGAAATTTGCCTGTGGTATTGCAAAATTTCGTAAATTGACATTTTAAAGACATTTTTAAACTACAGAGAATGGTATTTGCAGATATTTAAATTCTAACTACTTTTGACAGAGTTAGATTGAAGAGAAATTTTACAGACATAACCATACATCAAGTTTTTTCATAAAAAATTTCATAAATATATATATTTTGTAGATCAAAAGTGCTTTTTCAGAATTTTGCCTGATTTGCCCTTTCTGCTTAAATGATAATAACCTGTGGCTTTGAAAGGGTTAGGGGGATTACTGATTGGTGAAATTTTAACATTAACATCAATCTATGTCATAAATGCCAAATTTCATAAGAATATATTCACTCCTTTGAGCACACAGGAACGTTTCAAGAACTAGTACTGCTTATATATTAACCTAACCCTAAATATAGCTTCAAATAAATTAGCCTTTACTAAAACGAAATTTTAATGACATAACGGAGACATCAATCTATGTCATGCCAAATTTCATAAGAATATATTCACTCCTTTGAGCACTTGGAACGTTTGGGATTTGTTTACTATCTTATATATTAACCTAAGACTAACCTAGAGGAATGGCTAAAGCTTTATTGATTGAAACGAAATTTTACAGACATAAAGATACATCAATCTATGAATATTTGCCAAATTTCATAAGAATATATCACTCCTTTGAACACTTTTCAGCGTTTGATAATCGAGAGTGTTGCTTATATATTAACAGCTAATCATAATGGATGTGAATGGCTTAGACTTTACTGATTGAAAAAATACAGATAAAGAATTTTTCAAAAACGTGATTAAATGTGCTCTTCACCTACCATGTCAAAGCATAAGCTATTCAGAGATAGGAAAACCATTATAGGAGGTTTTAAAAATGTCCTTAAAATGACAATTTACTCAATATGAATACAAAAGGCAAAGCTCTGAATGCCAAGAACTTTTTATATGGAATTGCGACACTAGGTCATTTTTGATAAAACAATCCAACAAGGAATGATCTCTGTCGGGAACTAGACAATCAAAGAGGGCGACCGGTCTCTGTAGTTAAAAATGTCGGATAATGTGGAATTTTGCATTAGAATATGTAAATTTCTGAGCAGTCAAGAAGACAGAAGATCGACATGGTTTTTTGAAAAAATGATATGCTGTCACTTAACTTCTTTCTGTTAAAAGGAACAAGGAGAAGATGATGATTCTCTAAACACCAAATTGACATTTGAAAAACATTTTTAACCTTTTTGGCGTTAGAATAATTGTGAAAATGACGTACCAAAAGCGTTAGATTATATATTTTTGAGGCGAATCGACGTTATTCC
The DNA here is from genome assembly GCA_018105865.1 of Metaphire vulgaris. Taxonomy (NCBI): domain Eukaryota; kingdom Metazoa; phylum Annelida; class Clitellata; order Crassiclitellata; family Megascolecidae; genus Metaphire; species Metaphire vulgaris. Next base: position 10,561,657 of record CM030870.1, on the reverse strand, counting down.
AATTTTAGGCCTAACACTAACCCTAGCCAATGGCTTAGCCTTTATGGATTGAAAAGAAATTTTACAGACATAAAGATACATCAATCTATGTCATAAGTGCAAAATTTCATAAGAATATATTCACTCCTTTGAGCACTTTTCAACGTTTGCGATTTGCCCTTACTGCTTATATATTAACCCTAACCCTAACCCTAGCCAATGGCTTAGCCTTTACTGATTGAAACGAAATTTTACAGACATAAAGATACATCAATCTATGTCATAAGTGCCAAATTTCATAAGAATATATTCACTCCTTTGAGCACTTTTCAACGTTTGCGATTTGCCCTTACTGCTTATATATTAACCCTAACCCTAACCAATTGCTTAGCCTTTACTGATTGAAACGAAATTTTACAGGCATAAAGATAGGTCAATCTATGTCATAAGTGCAAAATATCATATATATTCAATCCTTTGAGCACTTTTCAACGTTTGCAATTTGCCCTTACTGCTTATATATTAACCCTAACCCTAACCAATTGCTTAGCCTTTACTGATTGAAACGAAATTTTACAGACATAAAGATACATCAATCTATGTCATAAGTGCAAAATATCATAAGTATATATTTACTCCTTTGAGCACTTTTCAATGTTTGCGATTTGCCCTTAATGCTTCTATATTAACCTACAGAGAATGGTATTGGCAGACGTGTGAATGGCTAGCACGTTTGACAGAGAAGTGAAGAGCACCTGCTGATCAAGTTTTTTTCAAAAATTATGCCACTATCTCTTGTAGATCAAAAGTTCTTGGCATTCAGAATTTTGCCTGTGGTATTCTCTAAAGCGTAAATTGGACATTTTAAAGGACATTTTTAATACACGGCTCTTTCCTCGATCGCCCTACTAGCCATTCCTCAAGATATTCAGCAGGACTTTCATTTAGTTAATGTCCCTCGTTCTCGTACAGTCACTGCATGGCGTTAGTGTGTAGTATGTAGTATGGCTGGAAGTGCTCTATTTCGAACCCTGTAGACAGTGGCGGCTCAAGGATTTGGCAAGTGGGGGCCGTTGGGGTGGCAACTTCTAATCATGGCGAGGCAACCATTTGTTTTTAGGTATGTAGTATTAAGTATAGGGTCTCAACGGGGGAGTGGTGCTGTGGGGGGCAATCAATCAATAGGGGGGCACAGGTCAGCATCATGGTTCAGTAATGATTCTCCCCTTAGTACATGTGCAATCCCATTCCTCTGTCTTTTTTGATGGCGCTGATTAACGATCTTTGTTGATCTTTATTGTTGTTTTAACAGATTTGAAGGAATATTGGATAATGCTCAAAATTTGCAGATATTTTTATATTTTATTTATCTATATGGGACATGACATTTTTTGAAATTTGATAATTTTTGGTCAGTGATGTAAGAAAATTGTGGTTTGATCATGCTGCAATTTGAAGCAAGTTGGAGTTTGATTTGAGTGAAAATTGTTTAAATTTAGTTTGCATGAGATTGTGTTGTCCCGCGTGGTTATATGATGGTTTATTTATTATTTAGTTGTAAAGGCAAGTTTCTGATAGATGGGAAACTTGTCAGCTCTTCATTTTCTTCTACTGTGACTCTGATAGACTGAAGGCAATTCACTCTGGATTTGCATGCTCTGTGAAATTTTACATTGACAAGCTTACTTTGTAAAATCAAAATAATTACCGATATACATGACACAAGCAGTGCTTTTTCATTGTTACAGTGTGCCATTGCATCAGGATGTGTTTACATTATAATCATTATTCACCTAGTCTGTCTGTCTGTCTGTCTGTCTGTCTGTCTGTGTCTGTCTGTCTTCTGAATTGGCCTTTGAAAGCTGTTACCACTCAATTATGACATAGAAAATACTCTTACATCCAAACAGAATTAAGTTAGAATTGTAGGTTTGATTGTCTACCCAGCGATGTGCTAGTAGTGTTTTAATCTGATTATTCAATTGATATTTACCATGGATTGCACAATCTAATGATGACTTTTAGCCCCACCAAATACAGTAACACTTAAACAGTAGGCCATGGATCACCAATCACTGGCTCTGATGAGTAGTATTGTCACTTCTAGGGACATTTCTATATACTAGATTTGGTTGAGTGCAACAGTGGTTCTAGCACAGGGCAGACCTCACTGAACCACTCTAAACCTTGTTATTATTATTATATTGTTATTATATCTAGTGGTAGACATGTCCCATGCATTGCCTATGTGGTATATGGATAAATGTATTTGCTGTGGAAGTGTCGTTGAGGTTTCCAGTGTAGTAGTCACTTTTTTTGTCTAAATATACCCTATGGAGTTATTAACCCTTTTGCTCCAGCAATCTGCATAACCAATATGTTAAGAAGCCGAAATGTCGGTCTAGCGTGGCCAAAGGGTTAACGCCACTATGTAAGATTACAATGGGCTTGTGAGTGTATTTCTTGAAAAGAAATCCCCAGTTTTGTGCTGAGGCTCAAGTCTGCTTATGTTTATGTCAACGGTACATACAGGGTGGCGCAAAAAAACCGGACTAGGCACATTTAGGTTTGCATTTAATATAGTCCGGTTCTTTTTGCGCCACCCTGTAGTTTGCCAAATCTTGATTAACTTTCAACCTGCATAGGATCTGTTTTAAAAATGGATGATTTGTGAAATTTAAAAAATCTGAAGTAAATTTGTGCTGCAAAGATTCTGACCAAGATTATCAAATTGATTCAAATTAATTTAAATTTTAAAACAATAATTCAATTTTATTTTTGTTAAAAACGATTTTTGTATTTTTATGTAAAATATCATAATTTTATTCAATCCCGCTTTCTATACGTATCTGCTGAATGTCCTGTTTATATTTACACAAAGACTTTTAATATATTTGTTTCAAGGCTATGATGTTGCATTTGATTGATTTCACAGCATACACTTCCAAAGGAGCTTAAGCCTGCTGCGAACAGCATTGTTTGCACCGAAAACTCCGCTCTTCTGTCGGAAATATTTAATCAAACGTTCGCAGAGGAGAGATTCGTCCGATTTCCCACGGCAAAGTGCAAGACTGCCAACCAACAGTGCAACAAATGTAAAAACTTGCCCAGTTGCAGCAGAGCTTTCGGTAAGCTGGATACAGGGGCGAAGCTAGGGTGTCCGGGGGACAATGCATACTGATGGCGCCCCCTCAACTTGACGAAAATCATAAGAAGTAAAAAAATGTGTGCCGTTATGCCCATTTTGGCGCCCCTCATCATCCGTAGTGGAACATCCTACTTTAAACCAATTTGGCGCCCCCCGCCACCTCGGCGCCCTGTGATATCTGTACCCCCTGCACCCCCATAGATCCGCCTCTGGCTGGATAAAGAAAAATCGTTGCTTATGTAAAAGTAAGTTCATTGGCGTAGCCACGGAGGGGCCGCACCCCCCTCTGCCCCCTACCATTTGGGCTGGAACCGTTCATGGGATTTTGCAAAAACGTTGAGTAGTTTGGGGGAGGGGAAGGGGGTATGTACGAAAGAAGTGAAAAGCGTTTGAGACGGTGAGTTTTTTTTGCTCGGCCAGATTTTTTAACCCAGAAAAGAAAATGTTGATGTGCCCCCTTATTCCAGAATCCTGTTGCGCCACTCAGTAAGCCAATAAGTAAATTCTTGTGCATTTATATGGCTGTTTTTTTAGTAGTAATGCAGTAGCTGATTATTCTTAATCACTTGGTCTAAATTTGATCCTGCCACAGCCAGAAATTGGGACAGGTCCATCTTATCCATCGGTCATAGTGGAGCAGTAATACTGTTTAATTTTGCCTATTTAATCAAATGTAATGGTCAACTCAGGTATGGATATGATGGAAGCTGTGGCTGAATATAATTAATAATTCTATTAAATATTTTATTTAATTGTGAATTTTAATGATGATTTTATGCTGTCTTATCTTACTTTAGTGTCTACTGAGCATTTTGACTAGGGACTGTCTATTAATTATATCAACAATTTTTGGGCAATTTTTGACCCCCTACCCCTCTTGTCAGCAACTGTCAACTTTCGGTGACCCCCCTATAATTATGTAAAAACTTTTGACCCCCTCTCTAAGACCAGTGACGGGTCTCTCTAAAAAGTTTGCGTCAGTGACCATTTTTCCCTTTTCCTTTGTTCATGAAGTGTCATAATGTGGTGTGATGATGATGGTGGTGATGACCTTTTTTTGCTTGTCAGGATTTTTTCTCTTATAATAAATCCATGAAATTTCCTATGTTTTTATCATTTGTAAAAAAATGAAATTGTTGAAATTGTTGACGTCAAGTTCTCTTGACCCCCACCCCCTCCCCTGTCAACAACTGTCAAACTTTTTCAAACCCTCTCCTCCTATTTGTTGACGTAATTAAAGGACAGCCCCCTACCTATATGTTGTAGTTGGTTAAATTACTTGGTTGGTTGGTTGGTTTGTTTGTTCCATGCCAATTATGTTTCCACGGATATATTGCTGCAGATGCATGTGAGAGGAAGCAATGTCTTATTGACTGTTTTAACCTCATCGACTGTAAGATCGCTCTGAGTGAAGAGTGCCAACTGGCTCCAGTTGAATGTGCAGTGGGTTTGTATTGCACTTTGAGTCACTAGCAGCTGACTGATTGAGGAATCGATTAGATAAATGCAAACTAAATTGCATGATATTGTTTAAGATTGGAAGATATCTGTGCTTAGCTTTAAGTATGTTTTTCGACTTGTAGTTACCGTATTTACTCGCTGACAAGTCCAGAAATTTATGCTCTAAAATTTGCTTAAAACGCAGTCGACTTATCCGCGAGTATGTACGGTACGCATTTTTATAGTGCCATTTCTAATATTTTGAGGTATCAATCAATAGTACAAATGATAGCCATCTGTACAGATTTTTGCAATTAGTACATGCTAGCATTTAGTATGTTATGTTATGTTATGTTAAAACGTCAATTTATATAGCGCAATAATCATAGCTGAGTGCCAAAGTCAAGTTAGTACAGATGGTAGCATTTAGTATTCCTTGAAAGTCTCCTTGAAACAAATTTATTCCAACATTAGGCTAGTGAATAGGTCAAAATAACAGTTTAAACGACTACGGCTGATCAGCTTTTGTAGAGTTCTATTTATTTAATGTAAGTGAAACCTTTGTACATAACCAGCTACACAACATTGAAACTAAGGCATTGTCTTATCTAGATTGTAATGAATATGGAACGATTTATGTTTTGATGCTTAACCGAATGCTGCTGCAGGGATATTTTTACACCCCCCTAACACCTCCGCACCCCAACACCCCCTAACTTGAGACCGACACCCCAACATCCCCCAATCTCAGCAGCTATGGGATGACCTTTTTTTCTTTTTTGCTTGTCAGACTTTTTGGCAGGGGACCCCAGAATTTACGGACACCCCCCCCCGCAGATTGATAATCCTACAAATAACCTGTGCTGTTGTCATATGTTAAATTTGCTATTCTGTAAGCGTTATTGTTTTGTATTGTTTCGTCTTGTAGGTGATGCCTATCAGTACACTATCCAGCCTGTCTTTCGTGACATCAAGACTCAGTTTCGTTGTCACGTCGAGCACAAGAGCGTGCCCGTCCTTTACGAACTTTTCTACTTCCTTCAGATTCCATCGATCGGGTTCCAGACGCCAAAGGTTCACAGGACCATACACGCTCAGGACCTCGGTTATCAGCAGCGCGGTAAATACAGGGCGGACTTTCTTACGGTGGAACATACCGCTGGACTTGAGCTTGAGAAAGAGTTCATCTTGGCGGGACAAGAACTGAACGATAAGTTCAACTACACCGTGTCGTCTGCCACCGTCGCTGACTCGTCGTCGAGGCGCATCGACTCGCATGCCGTGTCGGCGTCGAGTCAGGCGTTTGTGGTTTCTGCGCAGTTTGAAAATCCGTTCGACTACAGCTCTTCGAATTGGGTTAAAAACAACGATTGCAGAAAGAACGTTAGCAAGTTCCGGTCGGTGTACGATGGTCAACCGGGCAATGTCCAGGAGGTCAGCATCATGGTTCAGAACCCAGGTGGTGAACCTTTCCAGTATTTCCTTAAGTCGACCAACAGTCCACCCTACATCAGGTTCACAGTACCTGGTAAGGACCAATTACAGGTTCTGCAGGAATAGTTGATTATATAATTATTGATATGATAATGATACTGATGATAACGACGATACTGATGATGATGATGATGATGATGATGATGATGATGATGATGATGATGATGATGATGATGATGGTGATAACAATGATGATAACGATGATGATAACGATGATGATAACGATGATGGTGGTGGCGGGAGTGATGATGATTATAATAAACTGATTAAGGTGGCATATCCAGTGTTTTATCCAGACCATAGGCCTTTGGAGGGAAATTAACAGTTCAATGCAAAAAAAAATTTTAGTCCTGAGATTTGGAGGGGGATTTTGAGGTTTGAGGGAATCTCCCCTCCAAACAGACCTGTATAAAACACTGGACATATCATACAGGCACTGATAGTAGCTACTTAAGACTGGTGCTTTTTACTAGATATTCAGTACTTTAATTAAAACATGCCAAACTTAGTATAGTGTTTTTCCTTATCAAAAATCCAATTTATATTTCTTAAATATGTTTGACAGAAGACCTCTGCAATAACAAGAACAAAACTCCCTTTATCGAATTCAGTGTTTATTCTAGCCACCGAGACACATTGGTGATGTCATACTACTTGCCAAAATGTCAAATAAATTTGGGGGCAAATTTCAAACTTGGGGGGATCCCCGAGAAGGTCTAGAATAAACACTGATTGAATGCCTCTCCGCCTTCTATGCACCACTCTCACGCCCCCTAGTGAATGCAAGCCGGGTCTAACGCCCCCTAGTGAATGGGTGGGTTAAGCGCTGTTAGCATAGGCCTCCTGGTTTGTTTGAATCAGTGCTTCTGTGCATTATTAATTTTTTTCTATGTTACCTGCATTGTCGCTCCAGATAATTGCAGCAAAAATACAGGGTGACGCAAAAAAACCGGACTAGTCACATTTAGGTTTGCATTTATTTGGTTTTAGACCAAATAGTCCGGGTAACATTTTTGTCACAACCACCCTTAAAAAAAGCATTTGTATACTGTACTTTTTAATTAAAGGTCTATCTCTAAAACTTTCTCCTGCAAATTTTACTGTCATCACAGCATTTATTTTCTTCTGTTTCTTTGGTCACATTTTTATTGTTTGCACAGACACACAAACTCCATTCTGAATTATTAAAAACATCAGTTTCTCTTCAGAATAAAAACGATTATTATCAAAGGCCAAAAAATAAAACCAAGTTTTACTGGAAAGAACTGAACAGCAAAAAGTAATTTTGCATGTTTGAATTTTTTTTGTTATTCATTTAATCTAATACAGTATAGAGATGGCTGCAATTATTTAGTGACAATGGTTTTCAATATAGGCAAAGTAATCCTAACTTTTAAACAAACACTTTGATAATTAAAACCCAATCTCAGAAATTAATAATATTATCTTCAATTAACAAATTTTCTGGACCTAGAATTTAATAGCCTCCTCCTGATCTAAAAATCTAAACCAATTAACCTCATTTAAAACTAAGTAAAAATATTTCTTTTAAAATGGCAAACTTAAGCTAAATTATTTAATATTGACTCAAATTCTCAATTAGATCACTAAATACCTTTATTATACATTATATGTACTAACTACATTTTATACAATCAATATGACTATATGTATCTGTGTTACTTTCATCCAATAAACTAAATCACTTCCTACTTGATCCCTAAATAATTCCTAATTTCCATCATTTAAAGACTTTTATATGTCATATTATTACAAACTTTGTAGCCAATTGTACGGGATACAAATCCCTTAGCCAATCCTTTTTTTCTCTCAACTGATTTCTGTACTATGAGTTTGAAACATTATTCTTAGTATGTACAAGCAAATGGACATTCAGTATTATACTTTAATAGTTTAATTAACTTAAGCTTGTCTTTTTTCTTGATTTGTACTCATAGTATGTTGAGAAAATAAACTTGATTGATTGATTGATAACGATTATTATCAAAGGCAAATACCAAGTTTTATAAGAACTACAGCAGTAATTGTGCATGTTTGAATTTTTTGTTAATTTAATCTAATACAGTATAGAGATAAGTGACAATGGTTTTCAACACAGGAGTAATCCTACTAAACCATAATTATTAGTAGTAGTATAAGTAGTAGTAGTAGCAGTAGTCATAGTAGTAGCAGTAATAGTAGTAGTAGTAGTAGTAGTAGTAGTAGTAATAATAATAATAATATAGTAGTAGTAGTAGTAGTAGTAGTAGTAGTAGTAGTAGTAGTAGTAGTAGTAATGTTAATATAGTGGTAGTAGTAGTAGTAGTAGTAGTAGTAGTAGTAGTAGTAGTAGTAGTAGTAGTAGTAGTAGTAGTAGTAGTAGTAGTAGTAGTAGTAGTAGTAGTAGTAGTCGTAGTATGTATGTATGTATGTATGTATGTATGTATGTATGTATGTATGTATGTATGGTAGATGAAAGTGTAAAAAACGAATGCATTCCAGATTAACTGATTTTTAAGAAATGCCTAATATATTGTGATTTTGAGCGTTTTTTCTTGTGCTAGGTAACACGTCAATATTGCCTTATTATTTTCGAGCGAATGGTCCGGTCCTGTACGTGAACAGTTCTCTGTCGGTGATTCTTGAGTTGTCGTCGGCCGGACGCATCTGGATGATTCATGTTTCTGGTAAAATATTTACCTAGACATTCATTATCATTTTCTTTTCTGCCGAATGTTTTGTGCTCAGTCTTTCTCTCCCTCTCCCGCTCTGTCTCTCTGCTCCCTTCCTCTGCCCTCTTCCCCTCTCTTTCTGTCTATCTCCCTCTCTATCTATCCTTCTGTCTGTCCCTCGCTCTCTCTGTCCGTCCGACTTTGGTGTTTGCCATGTTCACTGCACCATAAAAATTTTCTCAATAATAATAATAATAATAATAATAATAATAATAATAATGGTTGTGGTGGTGATATTAATATGACTACTACTACTACTACTACTACTACTACTACTACTACTACTACTACTACTACTACTACTACTACTACTACTACTACTACTACTACTACTACCACTACTACCACCACCACTACCACCACCACTACTACCACACCACCACCACCACCACCACCACCACCACCACCACCACTACCACCACCACCACTACTACTACTACTACCACTCACTACCACTACTACCACTACTACCACCACCACTAATAATAATAATAATAATAATAATAATAATAATAATAATAATAATAATAATAATAATAATAATAATAATAATAATAATAATAATGCAGATATGATATTTCATAATTGTGCAGAAAATTTAGGAAGAATTGAGCATTGGTAATGAATAATTTTGGCTTATGACAGAGTTTCATGCAATTGCAATGGAATCCTCTGAAAATGCTTTAGCATTGAACACATTTCATAAAATGTGTAGTAATTTCTTCTGCTATGAAACTTAATTAATTAAGGTAAAATGAGCGGCTGTCCAGCCTACTTGGGCGTCACCATTAACGACCGATTGGAAGCGGAACAGTTGTTCCGCTACGACGTCCTCATCGTCTGTCCCGCGGAATTCAACCTCACGTTCAAGGTTCCGAACTGGGGTCAGCAGAGTCACAAGACGTACGACGTGACGTTTCGGGATCCGAGCAAGACGCACTCGGTTTTTGTGACGTATTTCAGCGGCGACCGTCACTTACCCGTAAGCATACTTTCCGAAGACTACTCAAAGCCTGTACCGAGCGAGAATAATACGTCGGCCGTTGTCTTTCTCGTTGTCGGAGCCATGGCAGCGTATGTCCTCTTAGTGTCATTTTTGATTCACCTTTATCTGCATCAGAAACACTCAAAGTTCTGTCAAGAAACTGCCAATCACCTTATAATCGGCAGTTCCGACCAACCGCCGAATACAAAGAGATTTCGTCGGATAGCTTCCAGACAGGTGTGTTGGACAACTATGTACGTCATTGTTCGCGTTGTATACAGTCTGTTCATGTCGGTAACGGCGCTGTATTTGGGGCTTCTGTTCCTGACGAAGCACGATCTTGACATTCTGTCGAAAGTTTCCGTCTTGCACGGCGAACATATGAGCGTTGTGTCGAACGTGTCTTCTGCGATCGAACGGGAACTTCGGATGGAGATTGTGCGGTATCAGAGATCAGCCGACGCCCGCCAGATGGCGTGTTCCAATTACATCGGTATATATGCTTTCAATTCTTCCTATTTCTATGCATGTCTTTGTATTTCTGCTGTGTTTACTGGCAATTTAAAAATATAATTAGAGGAGTGCACCGGTAGTCATGCTGTGCACGCAGTATTACATAGAAATACATTGTATTAGAAACAACCTCATGATATTGCCTGCATAACAACCAGTGGCGGCTCTAGGATTTGGCAAGCGGGGGGGGGGCCGTTGGGGTGGCAACTTCTAATCATGGGGACCAACCGTTTGCTGTTATGTATGTAGTATTAAGTATAGGGTCCCAACAGGGAGCCACTGGGGGGCCAGACACTCGTATAGGCGGGCACGGGCGCCCTTATGGAGCCGCCACTGCATTTCATAATGCTAATAAGCCATAGGATCTGTGCAAATTCTACCGCATTTTTTAAACTGCCTTCGTCGTATTAGAGATTGATTTCAAGAACCATATCGGGCCAACACCTTTAGCATTCTTCACTACATAGATATCAATCGCAAATGCAAACATAGGCCATCACCTTCTGCATTTAAAACGGTTCATCCATGACAACCCTCATTATTCCATAATGCTAATAATGCATAGGATTTGTGCAAATTCTACCGCATGTTTGAAACTTATTTCGTCCTGTTAGAGATCGATTTCAAGCACCATATTGAGATACTATCTTTAGCATTCTTCGCTACATAGATACCAATCACTATCACAACCATGGGCCATCACCTTCTGCATTTAAAACGGTTCATCCATGACAACCCTCATTATTCCATAATGCTAATAATGCACAGGATTTGTGCAAATTCAACCACATATTTGACCCTTTTGAGATCGTTTTCAACCACCATATTAAGCCTCTATCTTTAGCATTCTTCGCTTCATCGATATCAATCACTATTGCAAACTTAGGCCATCGTCTTCTGTATTTAGAGCGCCTACACCATGACAATCCCCGTTGTTCCATAATGCTAATAATGCAGAGGATTTGTGCAGATTCGAGCGCGGTTTTGAAACTTATTTCGTCCTGTTAGAGATCGATTTCAAGCACCATATTGAGTCACTAACTTTAGCATCCTTTATTACATTGATATCAATCGCCATTGCAAACTTAGGCCATCGTCCTCTGTATTTAGGGCGCCTCCTCCATGACAACCCCTCATTTCATCAGTGGCGGCTCCAGCATTTGGCAAGTGGGGGCCCTTGGGGTGGCAACTTCTAATCATGGGGGCCAACCATTTGTTGTTATGTATGTAGTATTAAGTATAGGGTCCCAACAGGGGGTCACTGGGGGGCCAGACACTCGTATAGGGGCACGCCCCTTCCCCGACCCCTTCTGTGGAGCCGCCACTGATAACAACATATGCATATGCAACAGATGTACTCTGCCATTTAGATTTCATGGAGGCATTCAAATTAAAGATAGAGGTACAGGGTGGTGCAAAAAACCGGACTAGTCACATTTAGGTTTGCATTAAGTTTTAATATAGTGTGGTTTTTGCGCCACCCTGTAGTATTTGATGCACACAATGTGACCGCGTGGCTCAGATCTTTGTCCATCCATTGTTAGGCGGCTTTGTATAAACTGCTGACCCCCAAAACTTGAGACTATAGGCTGACGCTAATTTCCACTGCTGTAATTACTCTAAAAAAGTAAAAGTCAAGAGAAACAGGAATGATTTGTGCAATTTTGTACCTGACATTTTTATTTAGCGACAAAAGATTTGAAGGTCTTACCGAGTTTTATACAGGCCCAATAGAGGAGGGGAAATTTTCCCCCCAAAACACAAACATTTCCCTAAAAATTCTCAGCACTGACACAAATTTTTCCATTCAATTATGTCTCTTTCCCTCCAGCCAAGTCAACCCCCCCCCAGACCTGGAATCTGGATAAAGCCCTGAGATCTAAGATATTAGTGTTTAGTTTTGCTATTAATTGAAACATTGCAGCAATATTTTTAAGAAACTTGTATGAACAACATGATGGATGCATTAACAACATGATGGATGCATTAACAACATGATGGATGCATTGCTCAATTCGTTGAATATTATTTCAGACGACCTCCTGACGAGCATCGCACAGCTCATAAAAACCGTCGTATACGAGAAGAACTGGACTTGTATGCACAGTCGGGAAAGTTCTCTCAGCCACTGTATCGTTAGCAAGACCCGTGAACAACTGGTTCAGTACTTTGGAGCAGCCGACAGATTTCTTCACGAATACAGAACGAAACTAGACGCCGTTCTAAATCCCGTATATTCGCATCACCGCAAATACCTTTCCAAAGTTTATCACAACGAATGGTTTGCCTTTGCGCGCGACGTTTTTAACTCTGCCAGCCTCTCCTCTCTGCTGCCTCTTCACGACCGCGACAACTTGACCGGTCCCGAAGTAAACTTTCCAATTTTTCTTGAAATCGAAGAAGCCGAAGAGTTCCGGTTGTGGTTTACACAATTCTGGGAACGGTAAGAGTTTCAAACAAGTAGAACACTACTACTAAGATTACTATTACTACTACTAAAACTACTATTACTACTACTAAGACTACTATTACTACTACTAAGACTACTATTACTACTACTAAGACTACTATTACTACTACTAAAACTACTATTACTACTACTAAAACTACTATTACTACTACTAAGACTACTATTACTACTACTAAGACTACTATCTATAATATTAAGATCCTTATCTGTATGTCTCTCTGTCTGTTACCTTCAAGCGTTCTGATTGGTTGACTATTGATAGACGGTTTAGTCCTTACGTCGCGATGCGTTGGTGGCCGATGTTCGAAAACGACGTTGATATTGGTAACCAAACGGTTTAGTAGAAGAAGCGTTTGCGAAGTGTACGTTAAATTGTTCATTGCAACGTCATAATGTGTACAACGTCGAGATGCGTTGGTGGGCGTAGCTTGAGGAAGTTGCGCAATTTTAACTTACACAAAAAATACGTGTACAGCGTCACAAATGGTCACAGTTGGGTGATTTTAACGTACATAGGCCTAATTATTACGTGGCGCAGAGCTTGGCTAGGTGGAGCTTGGCTAGGTGGCGTATGTACTTCATTGAAATGTTGTTCAGCATGAATTCAATGATTGGGTATTAGGTATAGGTATTGGATTAGTATTTATCCTGCACTGCGAGCGAAGCGAGCGCGAGCGAAGCGAGCATCTTTCTAGTTACTACTATTAAGACTACTATTACTACTACTAAGACTACTATTACTACTGCTAAGACTACTGCTGTCACCATCCAGGCCCGTCTTTTGCCAATGTGAGGCCCCTGGCGGCCGGTGGGGCCCCGAATGGGTTGGATCCAGGGCCGTTTTAAAGCATAGGCAAGGTAGACACGTGCCTAGGGCCCCGCAATATATGAGGGGCCCCGGCGGGGGTGAAAACAGTTTTTTCTTGAAAATTTCTTCTTATGCTCGAAAAAGTTGACATGCCAAAAAAAGGTCCTCACGTTTTTTGGTGCTTAATCTTTTGATTAATTTATAAGCAAAAAAGGTCAAAACGTTAAAAGTTTGGAGAGCGTGGGGCTTCGGGCGCAGCGCCCAATTTCCAACACATAAAGACGAGCCTGCCACTATCACCCATTGCTACTACTAATACTTCTATGTTATTGTTACTCCTATGTATTACAGGTATTTGCTTAGAGTGGAAATTCAGGTTATATTATTTCAAGTGTTTGATGCCATTTATAATGTGAATTGTTAGTGTTTCTGCATCTCAGGGGCCATCCACAAATAACGTAACGCGCCAGGGGGTCGGACATTTGTTACAAAGTGTGACGAGGGGGTTCCGTGAGTGCGACGTAACGTAATGCACAATTTATAAGATGATGACCTATTTTTACTTGTCAGGCTATTTGGAAAGGGAAAAATTAAGGATGTCAGGCTATTTGGAGAGGGAAGGATGACCTCTTTTTTGCTTATCAAGGATTTTCGGGATTCGGGAGACTGACAAGGGGTCGACCCGTTGTTACGTCATATTTTATGGTGGTCCGACTTTTTATTACGTCGCGTTACGATGGGGGTCAAAAAAGTGCAAAAATCGCGTTACGTAATTTGTGGACGACCCCCTCACAGATTTATGTTTTTTTATATCAGATACCACATTCTGCATCCTGGACTTTTTCCCGCATTTCCTGAAATCAATGTCACACAGGCGCAGTTTAACTGCGGACATTCCGGGGTTCATCTCTTCGCGTCCATCCGCGTTCCGCTTCATCGCTACGACTCTACGCACTTTTTCGGACCACCCGAGCGGCACGCAGGCGGACTCGCAGAGATGAACGCCGCGAAGAATCGATTTCCGTTTGCGAGTCATCGCCGCGGCGGCAGTCTGCCTCGCGACCTGAACTCGACTGAGATACTCGGTTCTGGACTGTTCTGGCTTCTGTGCATCGCTCTCGACGTGCTTCTTGTAAGTCATCGCATCTGCCGTACGTACCGTTCTGCCAGGTCTCTTTACGCACGCCTGCGAAACTCCGTTCCGCGCGAACTTCTGGCGCACAGGAAGAAGGAAAGCTCACGGTGCTCGAACGGCGGGTGTTGCTATGGCGACGACCCGCGTTTCTGTCGAAGGGAAAGCCCGCAGCAAAATCAGAAATTTCTCCAGTCTTCGGGAATAATTAATCAGACTTCGGAGAACAGGTTACTGCACAATGTATCTATGTTGAAAGCTGCCACGTAAGTTTCAGCAAGACCAACTCATTAAAGACTTCTATAGCGCCATCTTATCAATGCACTCGGTCACTCTGAAGTGCTCAGATCAGTAAGTTAGTTAGATTTTCCGCTTCCAGACGATAAAGGAAAAATAAAACGGCTTTTTGAGTTTTGATTTTTCATAAGAGCAGGGGCGGCTCCACAGGGGCCGGTGCCACCCCCCCCTATTGAGTGCCTTGGCCCCTCCAGTGGCCCCCGCTGTTGGGACCCTATACTTAATACTACATACCTAACAACAAATGGTTGGCCCCCATGATTAGAAGTTGCCACCCCAACGCCCCCCCCCCTACTTGCCAAATCCTGGAGCCGCCACTGCGTAAGACTCTACGTAAGAGTGAACAATGCGAGAATAAATGCAACAGTTTCGACGCAGCAGATGAAAAGGTGCACTGGCTAAGGTCAATACGAGTGCATTGTTACTGTGGTGTCTAAAGCGTTAATGCATCAGAACACCTGTTTGAATTCTTGTGATCCTAAACAATAAATATTGAATGTGGGATCATCAATGAATGGAGGGCAGAACTAATACAGACTTGGTCGATTGGTTTCAAGGTCAATTTTCTGTTTAATTAATAGCCATGAGGTGATCTGAGAGCAGATGTTGTGCGATAAAAGTTTCTGTCTTAATGATAGGGTGTGCCAAAAAATTCTGTACATTTGAAGTCATTGTAAGACAATGGCTGAACCTGCAAATAGGACATGAGTGGGTTTTAGAAACGTTTTTTAATGAGGCAAGGCTGTAGGCATGAGGTGAGCGCAAAGGGGACAGACTGCCTTTATTCAGTCCAAGACTGGTACAAGCCAATGAAAAACTTGTATCAGTTATTGATTTCCAATATGCTGCAATATGGTTTGAAAATATGCCCAAATGTCAATATTTGGATTTAATATTATCATAAATTTTTTGCAGACCCAGTTGTGGAGCTCGTGGTGCTACCCCCAAAGCCCCGAATCAGAAATGCCTGTCTGTAGAAGCCTTGGTAACTCCCCCACCCCACCCCCATTCTGGAACCTCTGGCTAATGCCAGTGACAAGCAATGTTCACGTGCCCTCTGAGATCTGTTATTAGAAGATTCCGTTGTAGTTGTTCTTTATCGTTCATTCCCGCGCCATTAATTTCAAAGTGATTTTTTCTTTCGTCATTGCCACAAATTTCATCAGCTCTAAGCTTTCAATCTGTTTAGAAAGCTTATTGTTTTGAGGTTTCCATGTCTCTTCTAGGTTCCACAACTCGATAACTTTAGATGGCGACTGTATCGCCGAGGGAAAACAAGTGATCGCCGGAAGGAAAAGGTGTCGTACCGTCCAGTGCAGTATGCTGGGCAGCGCAATCAGGAGCCGACTCGTTCCGCATCTTGTCGTCGCTTCTTCGCTGATGCTGTCGATCTGCTTCCTGCCCAGAGCCTGTCTAATGCTGCTCGACAGAAGGCTGCGCGTCAGTGGTGTCGGCTTTTTCGGTCCGTTCGTAACACCGGTCGCGGTGAAGGCAAACGCCAGCGATCCGTTTGTCACGGAACATTCCGATCACGTGACCGCCCAGATGAGAGTTTACGAGAATCAGATGAACTCTGATTTCGCCATTCTGAAGACTATCATTCTTCTCTTCAATATAGGTTGATGTATAGGTTGTATTCTTATTGCTGTGATCAGGGGCGTCATTGGGGGGGGGGGAGAAGGGGCCGTGCTCTCCCCCCAAGGAAATGAAAAAATAATGTATAATGTATTAAATAGATAAATAAATGTGCAGTGTAAAAAAAATCACAAAAATTGCCAAAAAATATCAAACATTTGCAAATTTGTAAAAATTGGCCCAAAAATTGCCAAACAAATTATCTTGCCCCCAGAAAAGTGTGAAATGTCTGCTGTGAATATGATTACTTTGAGAAAAGTATAAAGAAAACTGGGGCATACTGATATCGTGAACTGACATTTTTCAGCTTAGTAGCATTTACCATTTAAGCAACATCGAGCATGGTTAGTACTTGGATGGGTGACCACCCCGGGCAGGGATATTTTTACACCCCCTAAGACCCTCAATCTGAGACCTACACCCCGAAATCTGAGCCTGGGATGACCTTTTTTGCTTGTCAGACTTTTTCGGCAGGGGACCCCTAAAATATACTGACACCCCCCAAATTGATGATCCTAGAAGCAGCCCTGATCCCGGGATCTGGTTTGAACAATGCGTTAATGATAACATAGATTTCGTCGTCTCTTAATTTTAAAAGCTTCTGCTTTCATTTCAGAGCAGAAATTGATGGTAGAGAACCATGTACGGGAACTGTGTGCTTTCTACTCTCCTGCATCACCGGCAAATGCAAGCGACTGCGACATCAAAGTGCCTTCTCACGACCTAGATGTTCCCATTCTGCCGTGCAAGTTTGTTCCCGTCGATCCTCAGCCACGAACAGGTAACCGAGCAGTAGCGGCACAGTACAACTTAACCGGCTGTAAATTCATTAGTCATGATCAATTATAATTATATTTCGCTTAACACATTGCAATTATCATTTTAGGCAATGGCGTCGCCAGGAATTTTTGGTTGGGGGGGCAAAAGGGGCTAGCGTGTCAGGTTCCTTACCCACCGCTGCCCCCTTCACAGAAAACTTTCTCACCGGATTTGCGTGAATCTGGTAGGTGGTCTGGGGCAGGTTGGGGGGGGGGGCACTTGCCCCCATTTGCCCCCCTGTGGCGACGCTAGTGATTTTAGGCCTATTAACTAATCTGTTTCATAGATTGATTGCTATTTTGCGTAGTAGTTATTCGTTTTTCACTGTGGTTTTTATCCTGCCGTCAACTTATTTATTCACATCACTGCTCACTCAAAATTTAATGTTATTTTTGATTTACAAATTATTGTTGTGTATAGAATAATACAATTGTACTAATTTCATTGTCATTATATGGGAAGGCAGTATTCTCTTCTGCCTCTCCATTTACAGGGTGGTGCAAAAAAACTGGACTGTATTAAATGCAAACCTAAATGTGACTAGTCCGTTTTTTTGCGCCACCCTGTAGTATCCCGCTGTTGCTATTGTATGATTTTGATACCATAATAAACTGCCATCAATCAAAAACAAATTACAGTACAGCCATTTATAACAAATGTGATACAGTGAACTTGTGATGGAAGGTTGTTTCCTCAAAAATGAACAAATGCTCAACGAGTAGCTAAAGAGGTTTTACTGTACAATAATAATTATTCTCACTCTGTTTAATCAAGGCCTGTTATGGGGAGATTTTCTCCAACCACAAAAATCCCCTCAAAATCCCAGCACTGACACAAATGTTTGCATTGAACTGTGTCTCTTCCCCTCCAGTCAAGTCAACCCCCTCCTCAAGGCCTGGAGTCTAGTTAAAAACACTGCACAATAATTATGCATGGCTAACTGAATGTTGAAGCAAGTCCACTTATTATCATTGCATTTAATAGTAATAATATTATTATTATTAATTATATTAATATTAATAATATTAACAGGTTTAGACTGTTTAGGTGTTCCAACTAGAGCCTCAGCCATTTGTTAAACCGCTACTGCACGAAAGTTTTAAAATAAGTTCTGCAGATTTGTGTTTTTTATCCAGAATTTGCAGCTTCAAAGTACGAGAGACAGATGGCCGAAGCTCTTGAGCAGTTCACAGTAAACGTCTCCAGCGTCCTCATCACCGCTCTTCATTGTCTGGTCATCTTGATGGCGATCAAACTGACCTTACACGTTATCGATAGCGTTCTCTTTCACTGCCTTCACTTGCACTGCGGTGCAAGAAGACTTCGATGGACGCCACCGGATTATCGATTAAGCGATGATATCGACGACCCACTTTGCTATGCGGGAAGCGCTACTAGCAATGCACCGGCGACGAGCAATGAAAGACACAACTGGAGGAGGACAAGAACGCCACACTGTACTAGGGCCACTACTGCCACGCTGGTTAACGCCTCGCCCACAAGAGTCACCGCCATGCTGTTTGATTTTGGCTATTCTGAGACAAAGGTGTGAACGTGTGCATATATTGATGGAATGGTTTGTGGTGGCAGCTATCCTGTTAACCCCTTAACTGTGTATTTAACTGTAACTCAATGTAAAATGGACGGATATATCTGGGATCCCCAGTTAAGGGGTTAAGAGAGAGCCAGGGTTTGATCTAGGCCGTTTCCGGGGAGGAATTGCCCTTCCACCCGGAAATTTCAAATTCCCCCCGGGAAATTTCGGCATACTACATCAACTAACAGCAGCCCCCTAGCAGAATTTCTCCGGCTTTGTTACCCCCCCCCCGGAGTTCAGGAGTCTAGATTAAACACTGGAGAGAGCCACCTTTTTGAAAGATGGTCGCATGAAAATATATGTGGATTATTGCAGGATGTGGTTGCATGTTACTTGAAATATGGTTGGATGGGTTGCTACGTGAAATTAGATTGGCTGGGTGATTGGTAAGGATATGGTAGCCTACTCTGGTGCTCCGTACTTGTGATACCAATAGCATAGAAATAACAGTAGCATATGTTTCATTATTTGTAATGAATCATGAAACAGAAAAATGATCAAATTTTGTCTTCTGTCTAAATGCATTATAGGTAACTTATAAGTTTCTAAAACTAGTCCTACAAACTTTTATCAGTTTGTAATATGGTTCCATGCAACCTAGCCTCACTGCCATTTGGATGTTGACTATTGCTTGGCTGATCATATACCTTACCCATAGCTATCTTATTTAAGAAAGGCTGAGAGCCTAAAAATAAGCAGCTACTGTTGTGCTGCCTCCTGTTGTGATGCACTATAGAAATCCACGAGATTTTACTTACCTACTTGCATTATGCATGGCTAAATGAATGGTGAAGCAAGTCCACTTATTGTCATTGCATTTAATAGTGGTAGTAGTAGTATTAGTAGTAGTAGTAGTAGTAGTAGTAGTAGTAGTAGTAGTAGTAGTAGTAGTAGTAGTAGTAGTAGTAGTAGTAGTAGTAATAATAATAATAATAACAGGTTTAGACTGTTTAGTTGTTCCAACTAGAGCAGAGCTCGAATTGCTGGGGGGTTGGGGGGTTCAACCCCCCTTTAAAATGGTATACCAGTGGTATTTACATAAGGCAGTGGGACTGTCTCTGATAATACTCGCCATGACCCCCCTTTTCATTTTCTCACAATTCGAGCACTGAACTAGAGCCTCAACCATTGTTATTAAAACTGTTGTGACTCCTCATTTGGCCTTTGATTCAAATTGTTGTTCTGTATGTTCATCATGTACATGTTAAAGATACTATTACCAGCTATTACATAATACACAACAACAACAATATAATAATAATAATAATAATAATAATAATAATAATAATAATAATAATAATAATAATAATAATAATAATAATAATAGTAAGTTGCAGATGTCTTCTATGACTGTGTTAATCCATAGAAGACCAGACCAAGAATCAGTCAAAGTGGGAAGCAGTGAATCAGACTATGGTGGAAATCCCAAAAAGAGATTTGGCCTATAGTCTACACTTTACAGTGTAGATTTGAAGGCATAAAATTAGAACAACCAGCAGACAAGGACACTGGTAGTTCCAAATTGTTGGGCCTGCAAAAGAAAAAAACTTGTACCAGTTTAATTTTTAGTTCTATGAACATTAGCAACAAACGGCAGATCTTGTTGAGTGAGAATGTTTGGGTGATTTAATATGGAATTCACATGATTGGGTTGGCCATTCCCCAATGTTTTATAAGATAATGAACCTAGATCTACTCTCAGTTTAACGTATAAACAGTAAATGTAAATACAACCAGTAAAAGAGCAGCTTACACTGTGTGACCTTATCTGAAATGCTTAGATGATGGCTCCAGTTATTAACTCTAATCCAGCTACACCATTTTAGTCGATTGTGAAAAAAAAACTGTTGGGCTGTTATTAACACATTTAGATAATTTAGTTAGCCTACTGAAACTATAACTCTTCCGCCACTGGTCTAGTGCTCGAGTGCCACTCTGGAGTCTAAGCGCCCATATATCACAGCGCTAAAGAAGTCATCTGGTCACGTGACGGTGCTTGGTTGTCTTTGGTTACGGCTGTATATGAATGGCGTCAAAATTTCTGAGGACGACCAATTTTCAGTTACTTCTTTGAAACAATTGATTTATATTATTAGAACTAATTGATTTAACCGTTAAATTCGATGGCCGCTTCGCGACTTACGAGTAAAAAGCAGAATCCTTACGAATGTCTCGAACGGATGTTGAACAAGACGACTCTGACTACGCAGAGGGTCTCTCATAACCACATCATTGGTACGTTAAGGGTTTCATTTTCTGACAGATTCTAAGTGGGAATTTAAAGAAATTGGTAAAAAAATTTAGGCTGCATACCCTTGTCCCTTGGTAATTGAAGCCACGCCATTAATCCGAGGGGGACAGTGAGGAACATGCTGGGTTTTGAGGCAGCTTTTACCGACAGATTGCACCACTTTGTTTTCGTCCCAATTTCCAAAATTTGTCTCCAAAACGCTACATAAATATCGATTTCAGCATTTTATAGGCAACCTATTGGGGGTAACTGAATCGCCATTTAGTTAGCTAAGTCTTCTAGTCAAATCATTGACACTCCTTGAATTCGGATAAAGTCCTGGTTGATCGACTGGCATCGATATCACTTCTGTCTCAATCTAAGACTTTAAGCTGGACACGCATGATTAGACATAAAGGACAAGAATTTGACATAAAATTCAGTTCAGTTGCTTTTCGTTGTTTGCTTTGACCTGCAGTTGTGATGGCATTGTAAAGATAGTTCTGTCTTGGCATAGAATTGGGTGAAGATCTTTTGAACCGAACTAAAGTCGTCATTGGGGAAAATAAAGATCATGCAATTGCAGATGCTGTGAACGAGGCAGAACAGAGATTTCAAGAAGAGCTGGCCACCGCTGTTAGAAATCTCCAGGAACAGCTGGAGAGAGAAAGAGAAGAGGCTCTTCTTAAACAGAAATTGGTGATTGCGACCATTGTCATAGTTATGATTATATGCTATCATAGCCATTCTATCAGATACTCCAGTTCTGAAATATCTGTTGGGGGAGACTACACTGATTTTTTTCAGTGCTTTTCATTATTATATTGCAGATTTTTCAATAATGGAATACTATGAGTGACTCAAACATTAACTTCAGTGCTTGCATTCAAATCGGAAGATAAATTAAATATAATCTTACATTTATATAGCGCCTTGATTTTATTGTACTAATAATTAATCAGCCTAAACAGCACTTCACAAACCATATTAATTTCCACTCTATGCAGCAGTGGACACATGAGTAGTACCAGTACCCAATACCCAGGAATCAGACCAAGGTTGATGGTGGCAGACAGGGCTGATTCTCTACCAACTGAGCCACTGAATCACCAATACTGTAAGTTGTGCAAAATAGGTACGTTTAAAATTTAATTACTGCTTTATTCGATGACCAATGGAATAAATGGTTATCTCTGCTATCTTGCTTTGTGTCAATTAGTGCTTCGAAAGTCTGCAGGCGAAGGCTTTACAGCAGTGGGAAAAAGCACAGGAAGAGAAGATACGTTTGCTGAAGTTGTAAGAAACCGGATAATTTTGAGATTTGTGCATTTTAAAGACTGGATTTCATATGAGAATCATAACAATTCCAATGAGATCCCTGTATTTTTGCTTTATCATTTCAACATCTAAACTCATTTACATGTAGTGCATTGATGGCTTACCATTGTCTTGGCAGCCCATACAGTAGAGTGTCAATCAATCAATCAATTGATCAGTCAAACAATCAATCAATAAGCTTCTGGCACAGAGTGGACATTTAGCAAGGACTCTGTCTAACAATACTTAATTTACAATGCATATTTATATACAAATTTACATATTTACATATTCAATATACATATGCAATTTACATATTTCACACAGGCTTACTTAGCCTCCTAAACCACTTAACATCATTATTATTATTATTATTATTATTATTATTATTATTATTATTATTATTATTATTATTATTATTATTATTATTATTATTATGCAATAATTTACATATACAATAATTTAAATAATTTAATAGAAAATCATACAATAATATACAATAATTTGCATATACAGATTTACAATACATAATTATTATGAAAGCACCATGTAGATAGGAAGTTTTTGCAGTAATGTTTATGCTTTGAATTGTTAGAGAATATCAGAAGCATTTAGACGAAGCATTACGATACCAGTCGGCCGAATTTGACGATTACCAGCAGTCTGCAGTGGATGAATCTTCCAAGCGTTTGGAGAAAAAGCTGCGAGCAGCTTTTGTAATCGAAAGGGAAAATGCAGTTGCCGAGGCCCTTGGCAAAGCTAGGGTATGTTTTTCAGGTTTTTTCCTTTCAGGTTAGGGCAGGTCTTCGTCCTCCAGCCTGTGTCCAGCTATTGACTTCTCCATGACATCTCTCCTCCAAAGTTCTCTGTGCTTTGCTGTTTCTTCCGAGGTCATCCGGTGTCTTCCGTCAGATTTTCCGTTGAGATTCAGTCCTGCCATGCTCAGATCCTCTTCCAATTCATCCACCTATCATCTTCCGGATATTGGTGCAGTCAAAGCATTTTATTACATTTTTAGTCAAATATTCCATGCCTCTGCAAATCCACTGGAACAAATAGTAGTAGTAGTAGTAGTAGTAGTAGACTTCTTTAGCGCCATTGTAGTAGTACATCTGCACCAGTCGATGGTTGCTTCAGTGAATAATCGTAGTCGTAAATGTGATTGTAATGGATTTTTAAAAATGAAATTGAAAATATGAAAATATAAAATACATGACAATAATTTATTGTCTTGTTGCCTAAAATTTCAGCTTAAATTTCGAGAAAGAGAGCAGAACATTATAAATCAGACAAGACAGAGATGTGCGGAAGACAGAGACGAGAAAATTAGGATGCTTTCTGCCCAGCATGAGGAAGAACTAAATACTGTGATAGCCAAGTAAGACAATCAGAGATGTAGTACTTGGTGTTTGTACTTGTACTCGAGTTGTACTTGAGTATAATTTTTCACTAGGTACTTGCACTCGAAGTTTTTGGAATGCATGTACTTGTACTTGAAGTATTTTTTACTTGCTACGTCTCTCAAGGCAATGGTTTCCAATGATAGTTTGTCACAGGTTTTGGAGATGAAAAACCAGCTGAAATTCCTCATTATTTATCGACAAAAGCTGATTCATGAAATTAAGTAAGTAAGCAAAATCTCGTTAACTTCTATAGCACTTTCAAAAGAAGCACCGAAGTAGCTCCTTATTCCTATGCGCTTAAGTTGCTGACAAGTGTAACTCCATGGTTTTCCTAATATTTAACAGCAATGACACTATCTAATCTCTGATGATGAGGGTGATGAATACTGATGATTAATTATTTCTAATAATAATATAATGATAGCAACAACTAAGGTTAGAGTGGTTTAGTAGAGCTATAAAAGCGCATTATTATTATTTTTATTATTATTATTATTATTATTATTATTATTATTGTTGTTATTATTATTACTACTACTACTATTATTATTATTATTCCTATTTCTATTCAATATTGATTTTAATTTGTTAAATTTAGGCATGAAGGTTTGCGGGAAAAGTTTAGTCAATTACTTGATCAAAAGAAAAAGCTGGAAGAAGATTTTGAGGTATATATATATATATATATATATAATTTTATAAATGTATAAATGTGTATATATATATATATATATACATATATATACATAAATATATATATAATTGACTAAATATGATTGCCTAACTGATTGACTAAATCTAATTTTATTTATTCATCATCATCATCATCGTCATTATAATCATCATCATCATCATCATCATCATCATTGAACTTCTATAGTGCCATTTTGGTAATGCCCTTTGCATCAGTCAAAGGTCACTCCTTCACTCCTTGATTGCTAATTGAAGCAGAGATGAAAGAATGAAAATTACAATCTGAACTTCATACATTAAACCAAGTGGCAGAGGTATCCACTCTGTGGAAGGAAGGAAGGAAAGGCTGGCAGCCTCCCGCATAAGCTGATACCGTGAAAACTTGAGGGCGACCGACATCTCTTCAGTTTTTCACATGGGCACTGAACCTGACGGCAACCATTACATTCCAGACCAATTAAACTGGACTGTTATTGATTAACTAAAGTGACTGGCCACATCAAATGTCATATTTATATTGCATCGATTCCAAATTTAATGTTGACGCTAGAATTTCTGTGATCAGTAACAGTGTTTTTCAGTCTACTGTATATCTTAGAGAGATTTTTTAGAATAAATTATCAAAAAAATTACCGTTTGTATTTTACGGCGCTATATAAACTGTTTTGGACAAATAATATATTTAGAACAGTGTTTATTCTAGCCACCTACATATTGGTGGAGTTTAACATTTTGGGGGGAACAGACATTGGGGAGGTCATACTACTTGCCAAAATGTCAAAAAAAATTGGGGGGGGGATTTCAAACTGGGGGAATTCCCCCCCTTCCGAAAAGGTCTAGAATAAACACCGTATTTAGAATACATATATACCGGGTACTTGTCGTATTGATTGGTTTTTGCAGGAGCTGCAGCGCGATTACATGCGATTTATTGACAACACCCAACGTTACCATTCGGATTATATGATCGTGCCACGATCATATGCTACTCTTTGGACATCCAGCAGTGCTTCACTCACTACATTACCATCGCAGGTGGAAAACGCCAAGTGAAAAATGGCACCATGACAAGTATTTTGTTCGCAAACCTTGTGGCAGTGACCAAGACTTATTTATTTTTAAAATGGTGTACATAAATATATTTTTATGAGAAGCTATTTTTATTAAAAAAATGAATGAATCTTTTACGATCATCATTGATTGACTCTTGTTTTAAAATTTACAAACATTAAGATGTGTCACCATTAAAACTATATTTGGTCTTGAATTTGGTAAGGAGTTTAATGCCCACCGGTGAAGATCGAAAACTTCGGGTGGTAGCAGGGATATTTTCACACCACCCCCCCCTCTAACGCCCCCAACACCTGACCAATTTGAGACCGACACCCCCAAATTGATAATCCTAGAAATAACCCTGGGTGGTAGTATGAGTCACCAGTCTCTCGCTGCACTTTTGACAGGTCAACTTCTGATAGTATCAGATTATTAGACCCGATTTTACTACAACTAAAAAGGTGTTATGACCTGTAATATTCCATGTAGTATTTCTGCCGAATTTCTCGACATGGCTTAGATTCACTTAGAATGAAGTAATATCTAACAATCTATTTCAAAGTTCTGTTGTTTTCTCTTTATTCAACAGGACATCTATTCTGTTCAGGGATATTTTTACACCCCCCTAACACTCCCCCCCCCTAATTTGAGGTCGACACTCCCCCAAATTTGCTAATCTAACGATGGTATGTATGAGGCATGTACCCTAAATAGCCTTCGAACACCCCCATTCGAGAAGTAACACACCCCCAAACTTTATTTCTCTTGAAGACCTTTTTTTGCTTGTAAGACTTTCTGAAGACATGATAACGTTTTTTCGACGAAAAATTCATGTCCGAAATTCGCTCATATATCGCATTAGATTTGTAGGGGGCTTTCTACTGATGCCCTTGCACCAGAAATTTTGGGCAAATTCGCCTGGAAAATGTCGATTTTTCTATTAAAACCTATACGAATATTACCCTTGCTTTGATGACAAAACTAGACAAAAGTTAGCAATAAATCGAAGCCCCCCCCCACAGTTATCAGAAATCTAACTGCAGATCCATCATAGGCATCGAATGAGCTTCAAATGGTGTGAGTTTCAACAGAATCGGGGGACACAAAATTTGTAGGACCAAAAAAACCCTGGCATCCACTGGGCTTCAATCGGTGCAAATATGAAAGCCCTACGACGCCACAAATTTTCGCTCAAATTTCGAAAAAAAACCATGGACTATAGTCCATGAAAATTTTTCGGGCGACCCAAAAATTCATGTCGTTATTTCACCCAAATTTCTATTTAGGACCCTCAAACGCTTTGCAGTGATGTCAGTGGACTAGAAAAATCCGTCACTTTCCACCGTATTGATGTGTCTATATTGGCATTTATAATAATGGTGGCTATACATTGTATAGATTTTTAACCCTTCAAAAAGCCAGACACCTGATAGATATCCCAAATGCGGGTCCAGATTCCTTGTAGGCATCGACTGGGCTTCAATCGGTGCAAATATGAAAGCCCTACGACACCACAAATTTTCGCTCAAATTTCGAAAAAAACCATGGACTATAGTCCATGAAAATTTTTCAGGCGACCCAAAAATTCATGTCGTTATTTCACCCAAATTTCTATTTAGGACCCTCAAACGCTTTGCAGTGATGTCAGTGGACTAGAAAAATCCGTCACTTTCCACCGTATTGATGTGTCTATATTGGCATTTATAATAATGGTGGCTATACATTGTATAGATTTTTAACCCTTCAAAAAGCCAGACACCTGATAGATATCCCAAATGCGGGTCCAGATTCCTTGTAGGCATCGACTGGGCTTCAATCGGTGCAAATATGAAAGCCCTACGACACCACAAATTTTCGCTCAAATTTCGAAAAAAAACCATGGACTATATATAGTCCATGAAAATTTTTCGGGCGACCCAAAAATTCATGTCGTTATTTCACCCAAATTTCTATTTAGGACCCTCAAACGCTTTGCAGTGATGTCAGTGGACTAGAAAAATCCGTCACTTTCCACCGTATTGATGTGTCTATATTGGCATTTATAATAATGGTGGCTATACATTGTATAGATTTTTAACCCTTCAAAAAAGCCAGACACCTGATAGATATCCCAAATGCGGGTCCAGATTCTTGTAGGCATCGACTGGGCTTCAATCGGTGCAAATATGAAAGCCCTACGACACCACAAATTTTCGCTCAAATTTCGAAAAAAACCATGGACTATAGTCCATGAAAATTTTTCGGGCGACCCAAAAATTCATGTCGTTATTTCACCCAAATTTCTATTTAGGACCCTCAAACGCTTTGCAGTGATGTCAGTGGACTAGAAAAATCCGTCACTTTCCACCGTATTGATGTGTCTATATTGGCATTTATAATAATGGTGGCTATACATTGTATAGATTTTTAACCCTTCAAAAAAGCCAGACACCTGATAGATATCCCAAATGCGGGTCCAGATTCCTTGTAGGCATCGACTGGGCTTCAATCGGTGCAAATATGAAAGCCCTACGACACCACAAATTTTCGCTCAAATTTCGAAAAAACCATGGTCCATGAAAATTTTTCGGGCGACCCAAAAATTCATGTCGTTATTTCACCCAAATTTCTATTTAGGACCCTCAAACGCTTTGCAGTGATGTCAGTGGACTAGAAAAATCCGTCACTTTCCACCGTATTGATGTGTCTATATTGGCATTTATAATAATGGTGGCTATACATTGTATAGATTTTTAACCCTTCAAAAAAGCCAGACACCTGATAGATATCCCAAATGCGGGTCCAGATTCCTTGTAGGCATCGACTGGGCTTCAATCGGTGCAAATATGAAAGCCCTACGACACCACAAATTTTCGCTCAAATTTCGAAAAAAACCATGGACTATAGTCCATGAAAATTTTTCAGGCGACCCAAAAATTCATGTCGTTATTTCACCCAAATTTCTATTTAGGACCCTCAAACGCTTTGCAGTGATGTCAGTGGACTAGAAAAATCCGTCACTTTCCACCGTATTGATGTGTCTATATTGGCATTTATAATAATGGTGGCTATACATTGTATAGATTTTTAACCCTCAAAAAAGCCAGACACCTGATAGATATCCCAAATGCGGGTCCAGATTCCTTGTAGGCATCGACTGGGCTTCAATCGGTGCAAATATGAAAGCCCTACGACACCACAAATTTTCGCTCAAATTTCGAAAAAAAACCATGGACTATATATAGTCCATGAAATTTTTCGGGCGACCCAAAAATTCATGTCGTTATTTCACCCAAATTTCTATTTAGGACCCTCAAACGCTTTGCAGTGATGTCAGTGGACTAGAAAAATCCGTCACTTTCCACCGTATTGATGTGTCTATATTGGCATTTATAATAATGGTGGCTATACATTGTATAGATTTTTAACCCTTCAAAAAAAGCCAGACACCTGATAGATATCCCAAATGCGGGTCCAGATTCGTTATTTGTAGGCATCGACTGGGCTTCAATCGGTGCAAATATGAAAGCCCTACGACACCACAAATTTTCGCTCAAATTTCGAAAAAACCATGGACTATAGTCCATGAAAATTTTTCAGGCGACCCAAAAATTCATGTCGTTATTTCACCCAAATTTCTATTTAGGACCCTCAAACGCTTTGCAGTGATGTCAGTGGACTAGAAAAATCCGTCACTTTCCACCGTATTGATGTGTCTATATTGGCATTTATAATAATGGTGGCTATACATTGTATAGATTTTTAACCCTTCAAAAAAGCCAGACACCTGATAGATATCCCAAATGCGGGTCCAGATTCCTTGTAGGCATCGACTGGGCTTCAATCGGTGCAAATATGAAAGCCCTACGACACCACAAATTTTCGCTCAAATTTCGAAAAAAAACCATGGACTATAGTCCATGAAAATTTTTCGGGCGACCCAAAAATTCATGTCGTTATTTCACCCAAATTTCTATTTAGGACCCTCAAACGCTTTGCAGTGATGTCAGTGGACTAGAAAAATCCGTCACTTTCCACCGTATTGATGTGTCTATATTGGCATTTATAATAATGGTGGCTATACATTGTATAGATTTTTAACCCTTCAAAAAGCCAGACACCTGATAGATATCCCAAATGCGGGTCCAGATTCCTTGTAGGCATCGACTGGGCTTCAATCGGTGCAAATATGAAAGCCCTACGACACCACAAATTTTCGCTCAAATTTCGAAAAAACCATGGACTATAGTCCATGAAAATTTTTCGGGCGACCCAAAAATTCATGTCGTTATTTCACCCAAATTTCTATTTAGGACCCTCAAACGCTTTGCAGTGATGTCAGTGGACTAGAAAAATCCGTCACTTTCCACCGTATTGATGTGTCTATATTGGCATTTATAATAATGGTGGCTATACATTGTATAGATTTTTAACCCTTCAAAAAAGCCAGACACCTGATAGATATCCCAAATGCGGGTCCAGATTCCTTGTAGGCATCGACTGGGCTTCAATCGGTGCAAATATGAAAGCCCTACGACACCACAAATTTTCGCTCAAATTTCGAAAAAAACCATGGACTATAGTCCATGAAAATTTTCAGGCGACCCAAAAATTCATGTCGTTATTTCACCCAAATTTCTATTTAGGACCCTCAAACGCTTTGCAGTGATGTCAGTGGACTAGAAAAATCCGTCACTTTCCACCGTATTGATGTGTCTATATTGGCATTTATATTGGCATTTATAATAATGGTGGCTATACATTGTATAGATTTTTAACCCTTCAAAAAAGCCAGACACCTGATAGATATCCCAAATGCGGGTCCAGATTCCTTGTAGGCATCGACTGGGCTTCAATCGGTGCAAATATGAAAGCCCTACGACACCACAAATTTTCGCTCAAATTTCGCTCAAAAAAAAACCATGGACTATAGGAAATTTTTCAGGCGACCCAAAAATTCATGTCGTTATTTCACCCAAATTTCTATTTAGGACCCTCAAACGCTTTGCAGTGATGTCAGTGGACTAGAAAAATCCGTCACTTTCCACCGTATTGATGTGTCTATATTGGCATTTATAATAATGGTGGCTATACATTGTATAGATTTTTAACCCTTCAAAAAAGCCAGACACCTGATAGATATCCCAAATGCGGGTCCAGATTCCTTGTAGGCATCGACTGGGCTTCAATCGGTGCAAATATGAAAGCCCTACGACACCACAAATTTTCGCTCAAATTTCGAAAAAAAACCATGGAAATTTTTCGGGCGACCCAAAAATTCATGTCGTTATTTCACCCAAATTTCTATTTAGGACCCTCAAACGCTTTGCAGTGATGTCAGTGGACTAGAAAAATCCGTCACTTTCCACCGTATTGATGTGTCTATATTGGCATTTATAATAATGGTGGCTATACATTGTATAGATTTTTAACCCTTCAAAAAGCCAGACACCTGATAGATATCCCAAATGCGGGTCCAGATTCCTTGTAGGCATCGACTGGGCTTCAATCGGTGCAAAATATGAAAGCCCTACGACACCACAAATTTTCGCTCAAATTTCGATTTTAAAAAAAAACCATGGACTATAGTCCATGAAAATTTTTCGGGCGACCCAAAAATTCATGTCGTTATTTCACCCAAATTTCTATTTAGGACCCTCAAACGCTTTGCAGTGATGTCAGTGGACTAGAAAAATCCGTCACTTTCCACCGTATTGATGTGTCTATATTGGCATTTATAATAATGGTGGCTATACATTGTATAGATTTTTAACCCTTCAAACAAGCCAGACACCTGATAGATATCCCAAATGCGGGTCCAGATTCCTTGTAGGCATCGACTGGGCTTCAATCGGTGCAAATATGAAAGCCCTACGACACCACAAATTTTCGCTCAAATTTCGAAAAAAAAACATGGACTATAGTCCATGAAAATTTTTCGGGCGACCCAAAAATTCATGTCGTTATTTCACCCAAATTTCTATTTAGGACCCTCAAACGCTTTGCAGTGATGTCAGTGGACTAGAAAAATCCGTCACTTTCCACCGTATTGATGTGTCTATATTGGCATTTATAATAATGGTGGCTATACATTGTATAGATTTTTAACCCTTCAAAAAGCCAGACACCTGATAGATATCCCAAATGCGGGTCCAGATTCCTTGTAGGCATCGACTGGGCTTCAATCGGTGCAAATATGAAAGCCCTACGACACCACAAATTTTCGCTCAAATTTCGAAAAAACCATGGACTATAGTCCATGAAAATTTTCGGGCGACCCAAAAATTCATGTCGTTATTTCACCCAAATTTCTATTTAGGACCCTCAAACGCTTTGCAGTGATGTCAGTGGACTAGAAAAATCCGTCACTTTCCACCGTATTGATGTGTCTATATTGGCATTTATAATAATGGTGGCTATACATTGTATAGATTTTTAACCCTTCAAAAAGCCAGACACCTGATAGATATCCCAAATGCGGGTCCAGATTCCTTGTAGGCATCGACTGGGCTTCAATCGGTGCAAATATGAAAGCCCTACGACACCACAAATTTTCGCTCAAATTTCGAAAAAAAAACCATGGACTATAGTCCATGAAAATTTTTCGGGCGACCCAAAAATTCATGTCGTTATTTCACCCAAATTTCTATTTAGGACCCTCAAACGCTTTGCAGTGATGTCAGTGGACTAGAAAAATCCGTCACTTTCCACCGTATTGATGTGTCTATATTGGCATTTATAATAATGGTGGCTATACATTGTATAGATTTTTAACCCTTCAAAAAAAAGCCAGACACCTGATAGATATCCCAAATGCGGGTCCAGATTCCTTGTAGGCATCGACTGGGCTTCAATCGGTGCAAATATGAAAGCCCTACGACACCACAAATTTTCGCTCAAATTTCGAAAAAAACCATGGACTATAGTCCATGAAAATTTTTCGGGCGACCCAAAAATTCATGTCGTTATTTCACCCAAATTTATATTTAGGACCCTCAAACGCTTTGCAGTGATGTCAGTGGACTAGAAAAATCCGTCACTTTCCACCGTATTGATGTGTCTATATTGGCATTTATAATAATGGTGGCTATACATTGTATAGATTTTTAACCCTTCAAACAAGCCAGACACCTGATAGATATCCCAAATGCGGGTCCAGATTCCTTGTAGGCATCGACTGGGCTTCAATCGGTGCAAATATGAAAGCCCTACGACACCACAAATTTTCGCTCAAATTTCGAAAAAAAACCATGGATATAGTCCATGAAAATTTTTCGGGCGACCCAAAAATTCATGTCGTTATTTCACCCAAATTTCTATTTAGGACCCTCAAACGCTTTGCAGTGATGTCAGTGGACTAGAAAAATCCGTCACTTTCCACCGTATTGATGTGTCTATATTGGCATTTATAATAATGGTGGCTATACATTGTATAGATTTTTAACCCTTCAAAAAAGCCAGACACCTGATAGATATCCCAAATGCGGGTCCAGATTCCTTGTAGGCATCGACTGGGCTTCAATCGGTGCAAATATGAAAGCCCTACGACACCACAAATTTTCGCTCAAATTTCGCAAAAAAAACCATGGACTATAGTCCATGAAAATTTTCAGGCGACCCAAAAATTCATGTCGTTATTTCACCCAAATTTCTATTTAGGACCCTCAAACGCTTTGCAGTGATGTCAGTGGACTAGAAAAATCCGTCACTTTCCACCGTATTGATGTGTCTATATTGGCATTTATAATAATGGTGGCTATACATTGTATAGATTTTTAACCCTTCAAAAAGCCAGACACCTGATAGATATCCCAAATGCGGGTCCAGATTCCTTGTAGGCATCGACTGGGCTTCAATCGGTGCAAATATGAAAGCCCTACGACACCACAAATTTTCGCTCAAATTTCGAAAAAAACCATGGACTATAGTCCATGAAAATTTTTCGGGCGACCCAAAAATTCATGTCGTTATTTCACCCAAATTTCTATTTAGGACCCTCAAACGCTTTGCAGTGATGTCAGTGGACTAGAAAAATCCGTCACTTTCCACCGTATTGATGTGTCTATATTGGCATTTATAATAATGGTGGCTATACATTGTATAGATTTTTAACCCTTCAAAAAAGCCAGACACCTGATAGATATCCCAAATGCGGGTCCAGATTCCTTGTAGGCATCGACTGGGCTTCAATCGGTGCAAATATGAAAGCCCTACGACACCACAAATTTTCGCTCAAATTTCGAAAAAAAACCATGGAAATTTTTCGGGCGACCCAAAAATTCATGTCGTTATTTCACCCAAATTTCTATTTAGGACCCTCAAACG
This sequence comes from Metaphire vulgaris, assembly GCA_018105865.1. NCBI lineage: Eukaryota > Metazoa > Annelida > Clitellata > Crassiclitellata > Megascolecidae > Metaphire > Metaphire vulgaris. The sequence goes on along the minus strand of CM030870.1, from coordinate 10,527,608 downwards.
CTTTGCAGTGATGTCAGTGGACTAGAAAAATCCGTCACTTTCCACCGTATTGATGTGTCTATATTGGCATTTATAATAATGGTGGCTATACATTGTATAGATTTTTAACCCTTCAAAAAAGCCAGACACCTGATAGATATCCCAAATGCGGGTCCAGATTCCTTGTAGGCATCGACTGGGCTTCAATCGGTGCAAATATGAAAGCCCTACGACACCACAAATTTTCGCTCAAATTTCGAAAAAACATGAATATTTTGCACAAGAAATTTTGGCCATAGGCGCCCTGAATTTGCGATTGTTCTACTAAAGGATTTCTATCATTCTCTTAGTAATAGCCTAGGCCTATAATTATAGAAGATAAAGGCTGCATAAAGATTAACAAGAAATCGGTTGGCATGAGAGATATCAGATATTTAATTGCAGATTTTTAGAGGACATATAATAGGCCTAAAATGGTGTGAGTTTCAAGAGAATCGGAGGACACAAAATATTTGCGACCAAAAAAACCCTGGACTAACCATCGTCGACTTTTGAGAAATTTGACGAAAACACGAAATTCGCTCAGATTTCGCAAGAGAATTGTAGGGGGCCACAGGGATGCTGCCAGAATTTTAGGTTTGGGGGATCTGAAGCCCAAGATTCTCGCCCCTCCTTCCTTTTGAGCCCGCAAGGCCATTTGGACTTGAATTCATTTGGGGGGTAGCTTCAGGCCTGGGGGCTTGAGCCCCCCTCCAGCCCATGCCAAGCTACGTCCCTTGTAAGATCACATTTGCGCAGCCGAAGGACTCCAAATACTAGTAATAGTGACATTAACTAGTGTTAACCAGTGTTTATTCTAGCCACCTATACATTGGGGAGAGAGTTTTAACATATTTTGGGGGGACAGACATTGAGGAGGTCATACTACTTGCCAAAATGTCAAAACATTGGGGGACATTTCAAACTTGTGGAGGGGGCGACTCCCCCCGAGAAAGTCTAGAATAAACACTGAGTGTTAACAACACTGGATGTTCCAGACAAAGAAAAGACAAAAGCAAGACAATAACAGCCTGTATTTTCCATTAAGCAATATACTGGTTATTATATATATATATATATATATATATATATATATATATATATATATATATACTCTGCTAAAAAGCACAATACTGGCTACAATGTTCAATTCAGAATCACCCGCAGCATCAGTGTTTAATCTAGACTCCTGGACTCCGGGGGGGGGGATTCTGCTAGGGGCCGCTGTTAGTCCATGTAGTATTCCAAAATTTCCGGGGTAATTTGATTTGAAATTTCCGGAGGGGAGGGCAATTTTCCTTCCGGAAACGGCCTAGATTAAACACTGCGCAGCATACACCAGTTTTAACCAGAATAAATTAAATTGCTAATACACATTTTTCTGTTAGCATCTCCTTGGGTTCCTAAAAGCACAAAACTAAATGTATGATTTCTACACAAAGAAAAGAAACGAGTTCTTGAGTTTAAAAAAAAGACCGCAAAACTTTTAGACATTTACAACTGCCTAGATTTAGCCCTCGCTAGAGGGCGGTGGTAAATGAGTAGCAGCTTTGGTTGCGAGGGTAAAACGCGGGTCTGGGGAAAGCAATGGCAAATTACTCTAGATTAATAATGCAAGAAACCTGCATCACTGCTTTCCTAGACCGGAGATCAGCGCCGGGCCCAGCGCTCGAGTATGGGCGAACCTTTTTACCTTTTAAAAGAAGCTCACTAAACAAAAAAACTATTTGAAAAACTATTCTCAACTTTAACCCTTAAAACAAAGTACTCAAATTTCAGAATACGATTGAAAAGAATTTGAATAAGCCATCAACTATATTTGGCGCCAAAACTCAACTTCATTACGGCACTGCCTTCTGTACTGAGGCACAACAATTACCATCATTACACAGGAACATACATACATAGGCTCGTACACTCAATTTAACATTTCAATATTCAAGTGCTTAACGCGCGACAGCAGAAAAAGCCCATTATCTAAATCAGGGTTTCCCAAAGTGTGTTCCGCGGAACCCCAGGGTTCCGTGACACGAATAGAAGGGTTCCGCGACAAGGATGCAAAAACTAAACAAATTATTATTGATGCAATCTGTCTTCAACCAATAATGATGAAATATTTTATAAATATGGTGTAGCAATAGAAATTGCGGCGATCATTGATTCTGTAAATAAAAATGAGGTCAAATGAATTGCGCATGCGCATTTACGCTACTTGCCCCAATTAAATATTTAATATGAAAATGGCCGTCGTCATTTCTTGATGATTATTGTAAATATCAATGACTGGATTGTTCCGTTCAGATCATATTACTATAGTTCACGAACAAAAGTGGATAAAATTTAAACTAGTTAGTCTGTTAATTGGCATCAACTAACGTAAGACCAGCTTTCCATCACTAAGCCAAATATCAACAGAATTTGTAACATCAAGAAACAAAAACACCCATCACATAAAAGGTTGACGGTCTTTAAAGTTTTTTTCATTTTTAAGGGTTTGCTGAATTTTTTGGCAACACCTAACAGTCACTCTCCTAACTGGTGATATAAATATAGTTGGTAATTTTTATTATTACATCCAGACTGTAAACCGTATGTGTTTAAAAAAATTGAACTAGTGACTGTTAATACGTTTGCATCAAAAGTTTTCAGCTTAAAAACTGTATGCATCTGTTATGTAGGCCTACACATTATTGTTTTGCGAAACAGTCTTGTCTTTTCCCTTTTTTCCAATCCGTATTATGAGTGGGGTTCCGCTGACAATGCTCAAGAACTCAAAGGGTTCCGTGGCACGAAAAGTTTGGGAGCCCCTGATCTAATTACACACCTAAGTTACCTAACATACTAGTATTGCCAAATGCGTGCAACCATACATATATATTCATGTATAAAAGCAGCGTGGTATTTATATTTATAGGGAGGGTAAAAGGCGTTACCGTAATACCTGTTCACTGATTATTGACCCCCACCCCACTGGTCCACTCTTTTAATGAGCACAGAGGAAGGTTTGGCGCTGTCATCAACTTATTTGATTAACTTATTTAGTATAATGAAACGATTAGAAATTCTTTTCTCCACTAGTCTGGTTCTTTGCCCCCACTGGCCTAACTCTCAAATACCACTCTGCAAACAAGTACCGTATCACTCAGATACGCTCTTAGAACAGAAAACTATAATCCACAATATAGTAATATCAAAATTTCTGAATTGATTCACTATGGAAACATGGAATAAATCACATTTTTCAACATCACTTCCAAGCAAAACATGCAATAAAACAAGAGTCTAAAAATATGTTTATCGTTCTATGAGCAATCTTACTGTCTAAGACGCAATTTGCTAAAACTTAACTATACTTATTACATTGAAAAATGGCTGTACAACAATATTAAACTTTTGTGTTTAAAATATACAATTTATACCACGTTAAAAATTCTATTATATCATCTACAAATAAAAATGTAAGACAAATTCGTTTGATTTTGAAGTTTCTGATTAATTTTATCTGATTCTTCGTTAACTGAAACGTTTCAAGTAAGTTCAAACACTGGTCAATCTTGCCCAACAAATCGTATATACACCAGACAAGTATGTACTGCATTGTATATTGTGTACAATTTTTAACAAAGAGTACATAAATAAAGAATAAATGTAACGCTAAAACATTTGGCAATATCAAGTTAATAATAATTATGCACTTTATATTCCGAATGTATAAGATAATGCTCCAAATTCAGTTGCATATGATCAGGCCAGCACCAGAAAAATCAGAGTGGAAAAGAGCAAGACAATACATATCAAGCTATAAAATATATGAATATCAAAATCTCAATTTAGTTACATCTGCAAAATCCCTTGCCAAGTGACCAAGGTGTGGCACAGGTTCAAATCCGTTAATTAGCACAGCATAGCACTCTGGTCAAGATGGTCGGTCAACACTAGACCAACTGTCAACCATAAACTGAGGACCTATAAACTACTGTCACAGCAATATAACAATGGAATATAACTGAACAACAATACATTTCAGAGACAAAACTCAAAGATGATGATGATGATGACAATGAAATATGAGACAATTCAACAGAAGACTAAGAAAAATGTATGCTGATCCAACTGAACAAGATCATTATATATAATAAAGTGCAAATAAAATGTACTGGTAACTCCTCCACTAGCTTCAACACCCACGGCAAACTATAAGGTTAGTTTATTCAATATTTCCTGCTTATTTTAGTTTACTAGGGACTAGTAGGGAGGGATGCTACACGTTACGGGGATCGTAAATAATACATATGACATTGTCCCCCATTTATTTCTGAGGCAAATAGTGAAAACATTTTGAAAATCAATTCACATTTGTTAAAGGTATGGACAAATATACAGCGGCATGTATTGCGTCACAGACTGCACATACTCTGCACAAACCAAAAGGTCACTCATGCATATGTATACATATATATGAGTGATATATGCATTATACATATATATATATATATATATATATATATATATATATATATACACACACATACGTGTGTGCATGTATACATACAGTTTATACTAAGGTGCAAATCTCTATTAGGCCCTAGGCCTGAGCACCCCACTTTTTAGAGGTTAGGCTAGGAAATGGGAAAGGTTTAGGGTCAGACCTCCACTTTTTCATCCAAGAGTATATGCCTATGTAAGTAAGTATGAATCATGCATGTATGTATTGTATGTATGTATGTATGACTAGTTATCGACACACCACTAATCAAAAGCAGACGATGCACAGCCACATAACAAGAGAACTAGGCTGACAAAAGACACGTGAAAACGTAAGCAATGCGTTACAATTTGTGCACATCATCTGCCCGCCTATTACAAACACAAAGTACAAAGCTAAATCGAATAAAAATTCAAACTATTACAACAAATAATGATGAAGACCAAATGTTCAAAACTGGCAAAAAACTTCAAGATCATTTTGCAGAAGCTATGCTCAGAAGGTTTTCAACCTCGTAGGCAATGGCCATCAGACAAAATTCAAACTGTTCCTACAAATAAAAACTGCAAAATAAAAAAAGCACAAATGACTAAGGCAGTATGTACTACCACAACCATCACCACCACCACCACCCAAAAATCTAAAATTATCTAATTTTTTAAACTAATTTTACTTATTATGAAAAGCTTACAGTTTAATAACCTGTATTCAGTCAACAAAATCAACAAGACAATGAAGGAAGGACTGTGCTCACCTTTGTCCTCACCATATTCATGCGCTGGTCACGGAGGTGCTCCAACGTTGCAGCAATGTCCATCTCTCTTGCACCTTACGTACAGACACATACCACCAATTAAAATACACTAGGAAGCAGAAATGGCCAAGGTTACAGAAGCAGCAGTGGTGTGAGCAAGACAGACAGACAGACAGACAGACAGACAGAGACAGACAAAATGGGGAGGAGAAAGAATCCAGTGCAAATGTGATGCCCTTTACAATAAAATTCTGAAACAGATTCAGTTGAAATCACACGTTCTTCAGACTATCATTCTATAACGCTGCATAAAATCTTATAATGATCTTAACATTGCAGACGCTGCTGCAAACAACGAATGAATTGATAATGAATGAATGATGCGTTAAAAGCTTATCCAACATCTCTCTTCGTCGATGGAAGTCTTGTCTTGTCTTTAACCGTCTCTTCGCTCCGAAGATTGGCTGCATTGTGGACTGTCTTCTTCCAAGTGTTACAGTCTTCTGCTGCTCTTGTCACCTGCTCTATGGCGCATGAGTCCAGTCCATTCTTTAATGTTGTCTTCCCACTTTTTTCTTGGTCTACCTCTTTTTCGTGAGCCTGGCTTTGTACCCTGTATTATTTCTTTCTCTAGACATTCCTGTTTCGTTCACACAATATGTCCCCAGTATTTCAGTTTCCTTTATATTGACGTTAAGTAAAAATCAGCAAAGCAACAACAGTTGGTTACAACGCAGATAGTCTTAGATAATGGTTTACCTTTGTCTATTCTATTAAGGACCATGTCGATCAAGCAGTAGGCTCCGGTCTGTCCAGCTCCATCACTTCAACAATACCAACACAGAATAACTCAATCAGTAAAAGCAACAGGTCATTAGTCTAAATGAAATATACCAGCATGCAATCACTATTATGCACAGTGGAGTAGCGGTAGGGTTCTTTCCATGCAACCGGAGGGTAGCGGCTTCGAATCTGACCCTCCCTAGTCACTGCAGAGCGACCTTGGGAAAGTTGTTCACCCGTTAATTGCTGTGCATTTACAATTCCTCACTTTGTGAATGACTTAATGTATGTTAACAATCATGTAATAATAATAATAATAATTATATAATAATAATAATAATAATTGTTATTATTATTATTAACATTATTATTATGTCAACTAATCCAAATTTCAGTTCTCGGTAGCTCCCGCTACGCAAATAATACATATCTATAATTCAAAATGGTTTACATGAAAGGTACAGTGCCATAAAAGTAAACAAAATAAAGAAAAAAGCCAAAAATGTTAGTGTTTTTAAAACTTTTCTATAACTTATGCGAGCCAATTAATATAATTAGCATTCAGTTTGACATACCTGCAATGGACAATGATTGGACAGAAGCGACCACGATACGAGCTGTTAACCTTTCTATTTAAAAGACATTAAAACCATGTAATGTATTAACAAAACTCAACATGCCAAATAGGAAGATAGATTCAGTACTAGAGACAAAAATATTGTATTCACTATTTATTATAGACTATTATGTAGCTCAAGAGACAAAAATATTGTATTCACTATTTATTATAGACTATTATGTAGCTCATAAAATTTCATCATGATTATGCGACCCAAGACATCAGCTGAAATCACGACCTGTTCAATGCTGCACGTTTTACCACTGACATTCTTGGATAAGTACGAGTAAATCTATTCACTCTCAGAAACATGCACCTTACTTTAAATCATATTAACCTTTTTACCAGCCACTTATATGCAAAATAATGTAAAATGGATGCACATATGAGCCTTGCCCAGCAAAGGGTTAAATCACAAATTATCAATACAACAATCAATGATAGCAATCAAATACGACCGTATAACCAATAGGTTACGAAGCCTAATATCGGCCTTACGGGGCGAAAAGGGTTAAGTGTCCGAGCATGTATCGAAATACCGTCTGAAGTCTTTGAATGTTTCAACGGAAGACGGGACGCTAAGACTTGGCCATGAGAGATAGTGGAACTGCGTCACGGTACGCGTCTCGTTCGTCTCGGTATTCCTCAGACAAAAGTTTCGTACGACAAAGTCATTCTGCTTCTGTTTATGTTCCTCAAAGAGCTTCACCTTTACCAAAAGTCAGCAAAACCAGAACGTCACAATTCTAATGAAAACCAATCGCTAATAGGCAAACAAAAAAAGCTTCGTAAGACAGATAAGCAAAATAATGCCAAAGCAAAAACTAGCTAAAATGCTCAATCACATTCGCATTTCAATGTATACCGGGCAGTGCAAAAAAACCGGACTATACTAAATGCAAACCGAAATGTCACTAGTCCGGTTTTTTTGCGCCACCCTGTAATTAATCATACTCAATATTCAGCAGATTTATAATAAAAAATACAAACAATGTTACCAAGATCTCTCAACATCTGCCAAAGATGCATAATAAAACTGCAAACATGTAAAATTCTCAAACACGTACGTGTTAAATCCTTTAAGCATTCACAAAATGCTATTTAAGAAAAATATGCATTTAATATTAGAGTAAATTAAACCAAAATGTTCCATTATACAGTCCAAAAAGGCAATTTAATTTTTGTTCTGACGCCAAAACACACCTCGTAGATATGGTACAGGTCCAAACCTTCTGTTGGCCAATATCGAAAGCAGACACCAACGTCGTTCTCAACCAGGGTACAAGTTGTCAGACAAACGACTGTTGTACTACCCTGTTCCCAGACCATCTGTCAATCATTCCAGTGACATCATATTACATTAAGGGACAGCAAAGAATGTGGTAGGACCCCCTGCCATGCAATCTGAGGGTCACTGGTTTGTACCTTACTCCCCAGCTACTGCGCAGCGACTTTAGACAAGTAGTTAACCCCAAATCGTCTGTGAGGAAGGCAACGCCCATCTGGGCCCAGGTGGCAAATGAATTTCAATCAATTTCAATCAAAAGATTAAGATGCAATCAAACAAACACTGCAACAAACAATAATGAATCAACAACTGTGGAATAAGCAACAGGTTTAATCCTTTAACTTCTTTAATGCATGACTTTTTTTATTTTATTTTATTTTTAATCCTTTAACTTCTGCAATCTGCACACCAGATAGGCTATGAAGCCTTATATCGGCCTTATGGGGCGAAAAGGGTTAAGTGGCCGAGGAGGTACTGAAATACTGTCTGAAGTCTTTTAATGTTGTCATCGTCATTGTCATAATCGCAACCACCAACATCACCGCCGTTGCCACCACCACCACCACCACATTACATACGCACAATTTCAGTACTTTCCGGTGACTAGGGAAACGCGATTACTTTTGCGTATTAAACAACACCCAGTTTAGCCGGTGTTGCTGCTATCACTGTTTAGTCATGCATCGAAGTCTAACTCAACCATGACTTCCTGTAAAAGAATTGCCAACGAAGTGATTGATCGAATGTGCATGCCTGCCAGAAGTCGGCCACAGTGCTCGGCAGAGGACCTTGCGCAGCAATGTATGCAGGACAACGAGGATCGTCATCCACCTAAAAAACAAATCACTTCAAAATGAACACATTGCGTATAGAGAATGCCTCTAGAAAAAATCATTCAGCTTACTAAATACCTATAAATCATTTCCATTTGTAATTCTTTTGAGGATCAAGAGCATAAAACTCGGCTCCAACAAATTCAAGTTTAAGAATCAACAAAACTAGACTACATTGGGCTGTGTGTGTGTGTGTGTGTGCGTGTATAAAGAATATAGCTGTGTTAATTAAACGTATGGTTCATATAAAACTTCTCAAGAAATCAACACAACTACGTAGACATTTTAAACGAGTGACAGAATGAGTGACATTACGTACAATCGTACTCGCGTTGATGTAATCACTGGAATTCACGTTTGCCGCGGGATTAAGACGAACTCTTGTCTCTTCGTCTAAACATATACGCAGCAGCAAAAGCACACTGACAACTCCACAGAAAAGAATATTGATCTTTCAATTCCATCTACTTCAGGCAATTGCCTCCGATGCTATTTATATGAATTGTTACTTACATTGAAACTGACAACCTGTAACATCAAATATCAGAAGACTTCACTAGCATTACAACTTCAAGAAATGCAAGGTAACTCCTAAATAAAACATATATCTGTCTTTTAGCAAATAACATTATTTCCAAAGCACTTTGTCCTCTGACATTTTGTCCCCATGACATTTTGTCCTCTGACATTTTGTCCCCATGACATTTTGTCCCCATGACATTTTGTCCGTGACATTTTGTCCTCTGACATTTTGTCCCCATGACATTTTGTCCCCATGACATTTTGTCCTAGCACCGACACTGCGACCACTACAACATTTGCCAAATTGTACAAACTCTTAAAACTGTGCACACTCTGAACTCCAGATAATTCTGTAATAACTGTAGCGAAAACATTGATGATGAATTTTTACGTACATGGTAAAACATCACTACAGCGATTTTTCCTCCTATTTGCCGGATCAAGTGCCGAAGATATGGATCCAGGTTCTATGTCATAGGAGCAAAGTAAACGCCAGTCTTCGTCCAGCTTACTCTTGTTGGCCAAATGGTCTTCCATGTACGACTAAAATGCACAAACAGGGTGGCAGTTATAATAATAGAAATATCATCATCATCATCATCATCATCATCATCTATTATTTCCAAAGAATCACTGAAAGTTCAAAAATAACATCCGTAGAAGAACCTAATAATAACATTTGTGGAAAAACTTAATTATAATTATTTTTACAAAAATATATTATTATAGTGCAATAGTATTTAAAATAAAAGTCAGTTAAGAGTCAGTGGGAAAGAATCAGACCAGTATGGGGGGGGGGGGGACATTTTGAATTGTCTCATTGCGCTAAATAAGTTTATACATTAGAGAAACATTGCTTAGAACAGTAACGGAGGGAAGAATATGAGGAAGAAAGACAAAAAGGGAGACCAAGAAGGAAGCCATTGGACTGGACGATGAAAACAGATGCACAGCGTCACAAGACCTATATGCAGAAATCAAAGAAGAAGCCAGACGCAGAGAGGAATGGAAACAATGGAGCAACGAACGAACATGTCTGAAAACAGAGAACATGATGACAACAGGAACCTTCCCCTTGCTTGTGGACCAGTGGAGGATGGGGTGGGGGAGGGAGAGTGTGAGTCAGTAAGAAGAGACCAGGAAGTTTCTTCCTACAAATACCACATTGTGCACAGATATCAAAGTTAAAAACATCACTTTAGCCACACAACTACAAATTCTCCCAAGCAGAAACACATAACAGAGTAAGAGACAAATTACTATGTGAGATACAAACCATCAGTTTACAAAAACTACACTTAATTTACGTTACACCTTAGAAATGCCACTTCAAACATTATCTAATAAATACAGCAGCTACTTACAAGGACCATGTGACCTGTAGAGATGTCCATGTGAGATGCCACTGGATCTCCCAACCTAAAAATTCACACAACGATGAACAAGGCACCGAAACTTTCTCACAATATCACACAAATCTAAGACAAACGCTAAATTAATCCTAATAATTAGTTTTATTTCAAACAGAAATAAATTCAAACAGAATTAAACTCAAATACTTTGATAAAATACCTCAGGAATATAAATGAACAAATTATGAATGAATCATTATTACGAATTATTATTATTAATCATTTACTCGTGCGAATAGGCTACATGCAGGTCATCTGACCTTCTTAACCTTTTCAACCTGTACACCCTTCTGTGGCTCTTACAAGACAGATTCCTATCTCATATTGAGTTGTTTTATATTTCTTTTAACTGAAAAATTTCTTAGAATATTTCACGTTTGCTCCCATTCATAGGAATCAAAATTCTAAACCTTGTCACTGAGTTTTTGTGCACCAGAGATTTGCTGCCTGCCGAAGACAGCAAAGACGCGACGGTGGGATTCGAAGAAGCCGCACGTGGCACATTGTCCTCCAATTTCTTACACATGTTTTCACGGCATAGATCCTGTGAACAGAATTTAACATCCCGAAATAAATAGGAATTTCATAAATCACATTATTCCAATGCTATGTGTCAATATCTATCTGCAATGCGAATATGTTATGATGATCTGATGTCCTAATGCTAAGGCCAAATGATAAATGTCCACAAGAAAAAGAATGAATGAGAAAAAAAGAGAAAACATAAAAATGAAAGACAGAAATAGACAAGGAGAATGGCAAGGAGAGAGAGACAGATAGAGAGAAGAAGAGATAGAGAGAAAGTAAGAGAGAGACAGACAGAGAGTGAGAGACAGAGAGGAGAGCGAGAGAGAGGAAAGAGAGAGACAGGCAGAAGAGAGAAAGAAACAGACAGACAGACAGACAAACAGATTATCAATTGCAACATTGCACTATGTGAAAATAAATAAATAAATAAATATATATATATATATATAAATTATATATATATATATATATATATATATATGTATAATTGTATATATATAAATTGACACATACTCGTCAAATGAACAAATAAATACTGGACCAAAGAGACAGGCAGACATACAGATGGAGAGAGAGAGAGAGAGAGAGAGAGAGAGAGAGAGAGAGAGAGAGAGAGAGAGAGAGAGAGAGAGAGAAGAATAACATGATGATGAAAATAAGTTCACTAAAGCAGTCCATCATAAGAATCAATCCACATTCACCTGTAAGTCACCCGTAGCACCGGCATCATCGTCCGTCCCGCGTTCATCTTCAGCGATCATCCGAAGTTTCTCCTTCAGCTGACTATTATGGCGCGTTATTACAATAGCGACAGCGGCAACCACCAGAACTACCAGGAGTGCACAGAGGACGTACACTCCAATCATGGCTGCACTAGAATCCGCCTTGACGTAGTACATCGTCTAAGAGAGAAACCACACTTACAATGTAATGTATTGTAATGACTAATGGGGCATTTGTATAGCGCCTCTTCTATTTCTACTCAGGGTGGGTGATTCGGATAATCACCTACCACCTGATTCCACGCAGCCCGTGAGATCATTTTAGAAATATGCATATGACCGGCAGAAAGACAGATAATTTGAAATTATTTTATGGAAACATGGCACTTTGTTTTAAAATCTCTTCCAACTTCCCCCAAAATGTCTTGGCAATGACAAAAGGTCATAGCAGTGATTGCATCGTATTATAATTATGACATACGATTCATCCTATACAATACAATACATACGATACAATACGATTGCATCGTATTATGACATTGCAATAACGGATTTCGATTCCAAAGGACTTAAAATTCTTAATTTTTTTCCCACTTGAAATTATAAACATTTTGACCTTTTGCATGCGCAGCCCACAAAATAGTAATAATAATAATAATAATAATAATAATAATAATAATAATAATAATAATAATGCACTTCTATAGCACCAGTTCTAATACCCAAGGGTACCAATCAATGGTACTTAAAAATCCATGCGCAAAAGATCCAGGTCATTCCAGAGATCAGTCAGAGGGAGAGAGTAAGACCGACTATGGAGGAAATGCTAATTGAAAGAGATGTGTTTTAAGACTGGATCTGACTCAATGAATTGGAAGATCTGACAGCCAGAGGGGGAGAGAGAGAGTTCCAGATTTTTGGCCCAGAAATAGAAAAAGCTCTCTTACCAATTTCAGTGTTGGTTCTAGTAATGCAGATGTAAATGTAGTACTAAGTTTCATGCAGCCCTTCAAAGAAAAAGTTTGCCCACCTCCACTTTAAGCTGAGTTAACCGTGTAGCACAGCTACTTACACAAACCGATTGGAAAGATTACTGCCAAACCTAAACAGAAATTACACCATTTGCAAACTGAAACACAACAGTAAATTCAAGTCTGCTACTTACCTCAGAGTTTTGAATCAACGTCTTGTTAAATTCTTCATCGACTAAAGATAAACGAGAACAGCAAATTTATCAGTACACAGAAACTAGTAAATGAAAGCAAATGATTTGCAACCTCAAATACTACAATTAACAGCAAATAATTTTTCAGCATTTTCTACATTAATGATGCCACACAGACCACATGACAAGCCTTCACAAAGAAAAAGATTGACAGGCCCTACTACAAGTTTTCTCCAAAATAAGATACCAGCATTAATGAAAGACAAAGAATATTACAGGGGGGGCGCAAAAAAACCGGACTAGTCACATTTAGGTTTGCATTTAATATAGTCCGGGTTTTTTGCGCCACCCTGTACAAGACATTTACATGCGCTTAATACCAGCAATAATTTTTCATATCCTGTTAGCAAAACCACACAACTCACAAAGATTTAGTGAACCAGCAGCTGCTTTTTACTTGCAGAGAACTACAAAATATACCAAACAAAATGTGAATCTCAGTCTACGTACGATTAGCATCCTGTTTAAGCAGACGCCCTTCAACAGGTAAGGCTTTCGTAGTCGACACACTTCTGACTACAGTCTGACTCCGTAGCCCAAGTCCATCGACAGCGTCAGGCACTGTGCTCCACACTGTGTCCACACTAAACATTTTTTTACAATGGCAATTAACGTCAACATCCGAAAAATTTAAAATTGTCACTAAAACAATAATTACAAAACTGTGAAAATGCCATAAAATCGAAACCAACTATAAAGTTCACGAGGGATCTGTCAGTTAAGTCTCATTCATCCTTTATGTCCAGGACAGACTATATGCTAGGAGCGCCTCTGAGTAGAAATAGAAGAGGCGCTATATAAATGTCACATTGCATTACATAGTTGAGCACGCTCTAAAGGAATTTTACTGTATAGGACATAAGACTTTAACCACAACAGTCAAATTCTATTATTACTACAAGTTCACCAACACCAAAGTCAAGGGTGTTGGTGAACACCCAGTAAGTTGATTTATGGAAAGCAGAGAATGGCCAGTGCTCGCTTTCTGATTCAAAGTCCACACACTGAAGCAACTGGTCTATTACCTCGGTGACGTCTCTTCAAACACAATATTGTCGTTTTCCCGAAACTCTGGATATCCGGTCGATGCTTCTTCTACAACCAAAAAACAGAAGGGGAAAATAAAACACGATAAACAATCAAACTACCACGAAAAAAAACCTGAGAAAGACCCTCAAACTTTTTATCTGTGGGGAAAAAGATCATAGAATGCAATATATCAGTAATGGATGTTACTTTCCTACATAATGAGGCCAATTACTTTTTACGGCATAACGCTTCATCAAAAAATATTTACGCTCAGATGGCTTCTCAGCTTCTGGATTGTAATGTATGACAACTTTGGTGATGGTCCCACTTTCACTTGCATCCGCTTTCTTAGCCACAAAATTAGACTCTAAAACAAACCAAAAACAAAATAGAATAACATGGTGGCGCAAAAAAAACCCGGACTATATTAAATTCAAACCTAAATGCGACTAGTCCGGTTTTTTGTGTGCCACCATGTAGAATTTCAACACGCAAACACACCCAAAACAAAACAGCACGAACTGCACTGCAAAAAATACATCAATGCCAAAATCTGTTGACCTATGCATCACATCCTTCAACACTTACGCATAAGTTATAGATGGTAGCACATATTTTTAATGTGAGCAGTTACTTAACCATTTAGTTGCTGTGGCAACCCTTAACCCCCGTACTGGCGTAGGCAGAGTGAAATTACAACACAATACCGTCTATCGTTACGTTTAAATACCATTGCCGCATTCTGGACTGCCATGCAATATTGATGTACAATTGTACATGGCCCGTTGGCCAGAGGGATTACAGAAAAAGGCTAAATTTAGGAACCCTTTGGGCCCAAAGTGTCTAGCAGTGAAAGGGTTAATAGAAGAAATGCATCATGCACACGCCATTACAGTCCACAAACTCTCATAACACCATTTAAAAATTCCTGTGGATATCTTAAAAATTGGAATAAAAATGTCGCATGGCTTAAAAATGGACTTCTTCAAATTTCGCTTTGCACAGCAAACATGCATAGAGAATTGCTATAAGTCTTTACCCAATGGGGCACGAGTTTTATCCGTGTAATTCTTCATAATTTCCTTGTCTTCGTCGTCAAAACTGTGATGCTGTTGGATCAGGAATTCCTTCAGGGCTTTCACGTCACTCTCAGACAAGCGTTCCAGCATCTTCTCAAACATCTCTGCCGACTGCCGATCAAGGGCGCTGTCATACGACATGGTGGCTGGACCCCCATTTTGA
Source organism: Metaphire vulgaris (assembly GCA_018105865.1). Lineage (NCBI taxonomy): Eukaryota > Metazoa > Annelida > Clitellata > Crassiclitellata > Megascolecidae > Metaphire > Metaphire vulgaris. The sequence goes on along the minus strand of CM030870.1, from coordinate 10,512,147 downwards.
GTTCTATAGCGTTTGGCATCAATCGTTGAACTCTCTTCTACGTACAAAATACACTAACTGGGTCAGACTTAGAATAAATTCCTATAAAAAGTACTCAGTCATAAAAGAAGTCAAAAAATGCAACCAGTAATTAAATCAAACATCAGAAACTTATTCAAGACAGGACAAGTCTAAAATACATAGGATTATATAAAAATTTAGTTATTTATATATGCAGAATTAATTATAATGACAACAATATCATATTTTACCCATAGCTTGCAACAGCCTACGCTAATGCAATATGCTAACGTTTCTTTTTATCTTGTAAATTATAATTTTTGCAGATCAATGTAGTGCAGTAGAATGTCAACATAAACCATCAGATTAATTATTAAATTATTTTAATTATTAAATTATTATAATTATTAATTATCGAAGGCTCTCACGGGACACTTTCAACATTTTAAACAACAGGCAGCATGCAAAAAAGTCTGTTTCTTACATAGCCATGTTACTGCAGCAAAAACAAAGATATTTCCTATTTTTTGCAAATAGAATATGAAGAAAACTCCGATTTATTAACAATCACCTTTATCAATCAGTGAGATTTTTGCGCTCAACAGATCGATTAGATCGTCAATCAGTTGATTGGTTGAACCATTATCAGGCTCCGTATTTTTCGCTTCTGTTTTCCGTTGCCCTTGCTTACAAAAGTCGTTCCTTAGGCGAACGTCGTAGCGATAGGAAAGCAGGGTGCTCATCACTCGACACTGAGTATACAGATGGCGCCAGGTGTAACCAGAAGACGCCAGACGATAAAGAACCTCTTCCAGTTCCACCAACTGACTACGACTGAGATGATACCGGTAATAGTCCTGATGGTTTTCACTGGACCTCTGACAACTGCCAAATAGCCCATCTACAAAAATACATACCAAAGCATTCAATTTAATAGGTGGATTTCAGAATCAGAATCAATTTATTAGTATCAAAGTCATCACCAAAGATCGTTAATAACTACAATTCAATATCGGAAAAATAGCTGTAAACACAAATGTAAAAATATTTCACATTTCGATATTAGATATAATAGATATTTGCTATACCAAAATTGACGTTAAAGGGTTAGGATACTAAAAGGGAGAAGCAGGAGAAGAGAAGCAATCTCTGTCCAAAGCCTGCATCCCCTATGAATCAATATACCAGTTTCTGCACATAAAAACTCAGAATTGGTTAGGCAATCTGCAAAATCACCGGATTCTGGGCAAAATTACTTTACAATCACACGATAAATTATTTTGTATGATCAGCACTATGCTGTTTAATTCATATAAAATCAAACACTTCTTTTACATCAACTAAAAATAAGCATACCATTAATACAGTCTTCGTCAGAATGGCAGAGAGCTGGACTAAAGACGCAGCCTGAAAAATATATTATATTTTAGGTAATCATGAGCAGTCGCGACTCCAGTAATCTAAAAGTAGTCTGTAAATAAGGAAAGAAGCCCAGAACAGCTCCATAGAGACCGCGGTGCATTTGTTTAGCGCCTAATTAGCAGTTCTTACCAAAGAGACAGAAATTAAACCCACTTTATATAGTGCCCTATCACCAGAGTCATCAAACTCGGCAAAATAATTTTAGCCACATGTAGATAACGCACAACACAATAAGTCATCGCCACACAACAACCCTAACGCACGAAAAACTAAATGCCACTATTTCAGTTTAATGATAATGATGACAACGACAACGATGATGATAGTGCAGCAAGCACTTAATCACCCGAAGATTATTTACGTTTACTTTCAAATAAACCCACATTCATAGCCAAGAAGTTCACGAAGGTTTGTAGTCCTCATATCATTCAATGTATTGAAATACTTGCGCTAAATAAGCTCTTGTTAGACTCCGATCGGACCAGATCTTACCTACGAATCCGTAATACGGCAGGCTGTTTTGGAGTGTATTGACATTTTGAAGATCGAGAAATGTAAAAAAAACTACGACGAAGACATTCAAACGCCTCATCTTTCTTTACGGTTTCGTCATTTTTCTCGAATACATGCCGTTTTTATCGTCAAATTAATCATTAAATTAAAGAAAAGCTCAACTGAAATCACAGAATGTCTCGTCCACGAAAATAATCAACATAGTCATAGAATTCTAAATGAAAACTAAGTATGTAAGTAAGTAAAATCTCGTAAACTTATACAGCGCCCCGGGGGCATCACACGGCGAATGCTCACCGCGTCAAAATAATAATAATAATAATAATAATAATAATAATAATAATAATAATAATAATAATAATAATAATAATAATAATAATAATAATAATAATAATAATAATAATAATGATAATAATAATAATGTGATTTTAAGTGGTTTAGGAGGTTAAGTAAGGCTGTATGAAAACCACTGTGAATAGGCCTACCCACCGCGTCGAAATGCTCTCCGTGTCGAAATGCCCTACAAGTATGTGCTTCAGAAACAATGCAAAGAATGCAATGTAGACACTGCAGAGCTTTTGAAAAGGAAAAGTTGCATTAAATGTAGCGCCAATATGGAGACTAATTTTTGTAGGTAGTTTAAGTATTTATAGAGTCAGTGTTTTATCCAGGCTTGTTATGGGGTGATACCCCCACCCAAAAAAAACAATTCTCCCCAAAATCACAAATTTTTTGCATTGAAATGTGTATCTTCAATCCGCCATTATAATGGGTAGTAGGCCATTGCATTAAAATTATTGGTAAGACAATAAGAATGCAATATTTATTTTACTAACTATATAATTACTGCTAACAAGGTTTCAGATGAACAGTGTGTGTTTGACAATTCATTACCGTTAACAAATTCAATGCATTAGTTCTGATATGATGGTATTTGTCACAGCGTAACGTTGAAAAATTTAGCATAGCAAACAAATTACAGCAGTTTTTGTGCTAATACATGTAGAACAATAAAAAACCCTGAAGACAAAAGTCTTAATTTTGTTCAGTTTCAGCTCAAAATAAATTATGTACTCGATACATAAAAACTTGTCTTAATATAACTTCCATAGACCTTAAAAAAATTCTATCATAGAAAACCATACACTTAGGCAATCAACAGCATAACAGTAATTGTTTTTAAAATAAAACGCACACAAAAACGCCATGGCTTGATATGACATGGCTATAATCCCATCGAAAGCAAGCACAGTTCAAGCACGCTAAAACAATCGTGGAATGAAGTACCTAAAGGCGAGCAAGAAAGTCACTCGAGTCATGCATCGTTATTTCAAGAAAATATAAAATTGGACAAGTCTACATTGTTTGTTTGTTTATGTTGGAGAACAAATTTTCGAAATCGTTTTATATAATAGATGTTTCAGAATTGAACATTCCCTGACAAAGAGCTCAAGCTATGCTAAAAAGACGCAAGATAAACTGTCCCACAGCAACGGTTGCGGCAGTGAGAAACTGTGGGGGAGCGCGGGGTGCCAGCGCCCGGGGCAAAGCAGGCACTTCGACCCTAACTTGTGAACATGAACAGAATTTGGGTGTACATTGATTGGGCCAAAAAAGTATTGACGACAAGAAAAAAGGTCCTTGTATCCTATCCTCACATTGCAATTGAGATTCTTAAAAAGAAATCAAGCAGCTTTATTTCTACCTTTGTTTTGTCAATAGCATGGCAGGCTACACTTACTATTGCTTGGTTTTTCTTTTATGCTTGAAAGATTGAACCCCCAACAGAGGCGTAGCGACGGAGGGGTATATCGGCATATATACCCCCAAAATCAGACTACCTTAAAATTTTCAAATTTTTAAAAGATTTTCAAGGTATTTAAAGATTTATACCCCCCCCCCCCAAATCACATTATACCCTCAAATCAAATTCCTGGCTACGCCTTTGACCCCCAAGAATTTTGTGACCGTCCCTCTGGCTCCGCCCCAACGTTATGCTAATGGTGAGAAAATCATCCTGACAATTCAATGCAGTTAGCTGTTCTCACTTATATTCTCCACATTCGACTAAATCCTTAAGAAATTGCAAAGCATAACAATATTATGCAGGGCAGAGTAGCAAAAATCTGCAATAATATTACTTGTTCAGTTATAATAACTCCAGTCGTATCAAATCAATAGGCAGCAAAATTTACCTCTGACAACTTCTTTGAAAAAAGCACAAATACATACTTATAAACAGATTTAATTGTAATACAACTATTTTTCAATCGCATAGACTGACACTGAAGCACCAAAGAAATCATTGGCAGTTGGGATGTATTCTGAAGGTACAGGTACATCACCGAAGACCGATCCTTTCCATCTGTCACTTTTGGCTCATCTAAAGACAGAAAATATGTCATCCCTTGATTGACTTATTAACCATTCCACAAGATATTCGGCACGACTTTCATTTTGTTATGTCCCTCGTTCTTGTACAGTTGTGGGCGCTAGTGTGTTGTATGAAATGACTGGGAGGTGCCCCATTTTGAGCACTGGAAATCGTAACTGATTAGGCCAACATTGACTATTCTTGCACATTTTGAAGCAATGAAGATGGGGACAAATAAAAATGTCATTTTTGTTGGAGAATTTTTTTGATTTGCTATATTTTTTTACATATCTATTCACACGCTGTTCAACATGTCTTCCATTGGCTATATGTCACACAGACACAGACTTTGTTGCTAACAGCCAAACTTGGGGAAACTCTTTTTGGCCTAAATGCTAAAATTGCAGTGATTATGTGGGGTGTCCAGCATTTATTGGACACCCGCGGGCTCAAAAATGGGGGGAGTCCTGACACCCCCCGACATTCCCATGATCACCGCCTATGATCACATGCATTGTACAGTGCCGGTAATATACCAGTAATAAATGATCAGCATATCATTTTATCATCATCGTCATCATCATTGCCGCTGTTGTTTTAAAATAATGTTTTTATCATTGAAAATATGCCACATACGAGAGTGTCTGGACATAATTTCCTGGGAATGTTCCCATTTTCTTGGTTCTTTCTGACATCCCGACAAACCAGCCATCGTCGTATTTTTCAATCACGTACACGATGTCTCCTCTGTTCAACTCTAATTCGTCCGCTCTTTGAGGATTGTAGGCGAAGACAGTTACGCATCTGCGACGGTGCAAAAAATGAAAAGACAAAATAGTTTAAGTAAAGCAAGTAAAGTAAAATCTTGTGAGTTTACATAGTGCTTGGTATCACGTTAGCTGCTTATTCTTAAACAGTTACAAAGCTCATGCAACGACCCTATGATACAAACAAGGAAACTATCATTTGACCAGTGGCATGCCAAAGAGTGGAGATGCCTGGGGCCAAAGTAAATTTGGATGCTCTCCGCCACCTCAGTGTTAGGTGTTAACGAGCAAAAAAAATCTGGGGGATGCCAGGAACAACCGCCCCCCTCCCTCTGCACGCTACTGCCTTCGGCTTAGAAAACATTCAAGAACATCAGTAGTAGGACTTTTCAAAATATCAAAATGACGGTGTGCAATTCCTTACTTTGAATTTCCAAGAAAATGGATATCCGGTCTTGATGAGCGACTGATCTGCGATGTCCTGTTGCGAGTCGGCCAAACAGCTGCTGTCGGATTGGATCCAGATTTTCCAACTCCTCCTCCAAATCTAGGACTCGGCTTGTGAAATCCAGCTGCATCTTGGGAAGACCTACCCGCAACAGGGTTATTATTCACACGAACACCTTCTCCAGAACTTGAACTCCCCGATAAGCCCACTTCCATTTGCAGCGACCGGACGTTTAGAAGCTTGCTATTCTCTGGCACGGCACTGTCCGTTCGATTAACTCCCGACTCTTCACCGTAATTTCCAGGCTGATTAGAAAAGAGTCGAGCAGATGAGT